>AP025047.1:22649446-22707827 GCA_036186865.1 Eustoma russellianum | reverse complement strand
CAAACATTGTAATATGGTTTTCCCCCGCCATAAGTGAGGCACAATAAAATATATCTTTTCTTGCAAAAACAAATAAAAAATATATATATATACACATATGTGTATATATATATATACACACATATGTATATATCTATATATATATATATATGTGTGTGTGTATATATGTGTGTATATATGTATATATATAGATATATATATGTATATATATATGTCTATATATATATATATATGTATTTTTTTGCAAGAAAAGATATATTTTATTGTGCCTCACTTATGGCGGAGGAAAACCATATTACAATGTTTGTCAATGAATGCAAAATAATAGTATAACGAACATATAATTTGAAGTCTCCAATCATATATGATATGCCGTATTAAAACCTTACCAAGTAAAACCACCCTTGTGGATAAAACCTTGGCAAAGGGAAAAGCGTACATATTTATATGATTGGAGTAATTACATGAACATAAAGAAACTATCCGTAGAATGGCCGTAGCTTGTACAAGTGTAACGTGATGTAGTCTATGTTTGATCTGCCAATATATGTGCCTCTGTTGTTGTTGCGCCCAAGATTCCATGCACAAACAGAAAGTAAAGTTAGTGAACTCACAAAAGCTATGATATGCAGCAGCAGTAACCAGGTATTTGAAGCAAATATTAGTGATGGAAAAGTTACCCTGGTTACCCATATCCACTGATATGGGTAATGAGAATATGTGCGACATTAGTTGTGCAATAAGTATAACGCAATGTAGAAGCGTGACAGGGAAAATGATGCGTACCTGCATTGCCCATATCGTATGATATGGGCAACAAGACTGATCAAGAGTTGTATCCATGACGAATATATGGGGTGTTTTCAGTATGATAGCTTGCCCGTACTAGCGGCGGTAGTGCAGTTACTGTTGTGAATATTGTAAGATGTTGATGAAATTGACCATGTTGCCTCCCTAGGTATGTATGTTATCTCAGATGTTGTCGAGTGTAATAGAGCTCGGAATAATGAAGCATGATGATGACTTGGGTTATGAATCATTGAAAGGACTCCCTGCGCATCCACTTCAATATCCATTGGTCCCCATTGTACTGCGAAATATAAGTAACTGAAATAGGCTGCTTGAAACTCCGCCATGGCTGGTGAAGATAATGGAAGATGATACGCGATTGCCCCTAAGAATGTGCCACTGCTTTCACGTAATATTGCTCCTGCTGCTGCTGAGTGTCTACCATGTGCCGCATCCGTGTTTAACTTCAACCTACCCGGTGGAGGGTGACTCCATTTAACAATCCTGCATCTAGGAATGTTGAGGTGTGGACTTAATCCTAGATCTATCAAACCACGGTCTGAGTGCGCGACTTTTTTCCTTTTTTGGGCTGACGTCCAATCATATATTCCCCGTCGTATTCTTTCCATCACAATGGATTTTCTCCAATGTCCCTCCCCATACATGATCGATGTATAGCACTTCCATAATTCCCAAACAATGTAAGAGGGTGCAACTATTCGCAAAATACCTTTAAGTGTATTACCTTTGGTTGACATCCACCATTGTATGAGTTATTGTTGTATTGTTCGAACAGTAGTGTATGGTCCATCCAAATAAGCGGCATATATTTTCCAAATATCTCTAACTTCTGAACATTCCAAGAACACATGATCCACCGTAATTTGTGCTACCAGGCAGAATGGACATTGAGTTGGATGAATGTAAACAAACTTTTGGAGTTTCGCAGGGAGGGGTACTGCATTTTGATAGAGACGCCATAAGAATAGTCGAATGTTTGGAGGGATATGCTTGTTCCATATATATTTGTATGAAAGGCGAGAATTCCGCACATGACGTAAATGATCATACGCTTCTCGTATATTGTATTGTTCTGCTTCCATATTATGAAGACAAATCGGGTGTACTCTACATATTCGCTTCCAAACTGGTGAGTCAGTGATCCGTATGTCATAAGAATTGCGGTTGGCGTAACGTGATGAAAGAATTTGCTCCACAAAGATTTGTTTTGTTGATATTTCCACCATAATCTGCAAGAGTAAGCAGACTGAAATCTTCTATTTTCCTTAGACCAAGGCCGCCCTCAACTGTTGGTCCGAATAGTAGCTCACTTGAAACCCAAGAGTGTCTAGTTTGGGCAGATGTGCTTCCCCAAAAGAATTTAACCATCCATCTTGTAATAGTGCGAATTATGCTCTGAGGCAACTTACAGGCAGATATTATATGTAATGGGATTGAAGCCAAGACATGTTTGATCAATATCAAGCGTCCAGAGTGATTGAGGAATTTATTTTGCCACATTGATAATTTCGCTTGAATTGACGAGAGAAGGCTAGCAAAATGCGATGCTCTTTCTTTGCGTCTGTGCAATTGGACTCCTAAGTATTTTATTGGCAAAGATACTGCTGTCATGTGTAGCCGTTGTTCCATTCTGCTAATCTGTGCATGTGATAAGTATGTTGTTGGAACAAAGTGACTCTTTTGAAAATTTACCGCTTGACCCGATGTCGCCTGATACAGCTCCAGGAATTTTCTAAATTTAACCAAATTTTGTAGCCCGCCATTGATGAACACTAGGAGGTCATCCGCAAATGCCAAATGGGAGATTGTTTTGGCTCTGCCTGCGGTAAAAGGCTTTATGGCACCCTGTGCGATTAAGTTATTAAGGCCCTTTGAAAATGCCTCTGAAGCTAGAATAAATAATATGGGTGACAAAGGGTCTCCTTACTTGACCCCTCTAGATGGTTGAAAAAATCCAGCAGGCACTCCATTGGTCAAGATTGAGATATATGTTCATTTGAGATAATCATATAAGATTGATAAAGCTGTCGGAGAAGCCAAATTTTGCTAGCAGTTTGGCAAGAAATGTCCAATTGACTCTATCAAATGCCTTCATCATATCAAGCTTGATGATTACATTTGATCCTCGTATTTTCATGTGCTGCAAGTGAACCATTTCACGAGCCATAACAATCTGGTCGGATATGTCTCTTCCCTTCACAAAACCCGCTTGTTCTTCTGTAATGAGCTTTTGCAGCAGAGGTTGAATGCGAGTTGCAATAATACGTGTTGCCAATTTAGATATGAAGTTTGCTAGACTGATGGGCCTGTAATCAGAAAATTGTGTGGCGCAGGTGTCTTTGGCAGCAATACAATTAGTTTACTTCCCATTGCCTTTGGCATAGGGAGACCAAGAAAAAACTCCTGCATGGCTTTGTGAACATCCATTCGAACTATGTCCCAGCAAGCGCGAAAAAAATAATCATTATATCCATCTGGGCCAGGAGCACTTTTTGGATCAAGTGACCAAACTGCCTCCTTTACCTCTGCCTGTGTTGGCAAGACTGTTAACTGTTGATTATCCGATGCAGTTACAAGGTGTGGAATATACTGCAGAATGGTGTCATACTCAGAAATTGGTTCCGCTGCAAATGATTGCTTATAATATGATTTAGCTGCCTGCTGAATTCCCTGTTGTGTGTCAATAACTGTACCATTCGCATCATGTATTTTTGTGATGGTTTGCCTTGTATGTCGGTCCCGTAGTATGTTGTGAAAAAAGGAAGTGTTTGCATCTCCTTCTGCTATCCATTTCTGTCGAGCTTTCTGAGACCAAAACAAAAGTGTTTTATGCTCCGCTAATTTGTATTGAGCCTGTACTGCATGATATTTCGTGCGGGTCTCTGGTGAAGGTTGTGCATCGAAGGCTTCTTCACTGTGTTTAAGTTCCTGCTCCAAATGTGATAGATTATCAAAAATATTTCCAAACACAGTGGTGTTCCATTCTTGTAAGTCTTTTTTCAGTGTTTGTAACTTATTATACAATCCTCGCATTCCACCTGTTGTGGGGTACGAATCCCATGTTGCCTTCACAAATGCGTGAAATTCCTTGTGCTCTACCCTCATATTCTGAAAGCGTAAAGATTTTGGTCCCTTGAATGATGTTAGTGTAGATCGCAGGAGCAGTGGTGCGTGATCAGATGTTAAGCATGGAAGATGTTTAACACGTAGACTAGGGAACAGATTGTTATATGACTCTGAACAAAGCATACGATCCAACCGTCTTCGAACTACGCCAAGGCCACGACCACTTGTCCAAGTATAAGCTGAGCCTTCATATGGTAAATCTATTAACTCACAAGGCGCAACACAATCGCTAAAGTCCTCTAGCGAAGACATAGATGGGGTAGAAAGTCCATCATGCTCCGCTGCTGATAAAAATGTGTTAAAGTCTCCCCCAATTAACCATGGATCGTTATTAGTGTAATGGTGATGCTGCAATGAATGCCATAGTCTACGTCGATCAGTTACGGTATGCATTCCATAGACTGGTGTGAACCAAAAAACAACCTCTGTGCCAACAATCTGAAATTTGAAATGGGAGCACTGTTCGTCATAAATTGTACATAGTTGTCTAAGTGAATCATTTGACCAGAATATCCAAATTTTTCCTCTGCAAATTTCTTCAATATGTGAAAATTTCAGTTTTCTTTGAGCTTGAGTCAAATGCGCAGATTCTTTCTTTGGCTCGATTATCACTAATAACCGCAGTTTATGTGTTTTTACAAGCTGGCGAATGCGAACCAAAGAGTTCGCAATTCCCCGCACATTCAATTTGAGACAATTCATTGAGACGAGGAGGAGGATAAGTTTGAAGATCTGGTTTGTTGCTATGTAGCGTGAGTGTATGTGTCTAACATTTCTTGTTTCGTACGGCGTCGTCTGGAAATAGGCATGGGATCTGCAATTTCCTACAACAGCTGATCGGTTGACTTAGTAAAAGAGTCAGAGTTATCCTTTCCGTGTAAAACATCCTCTACGTCAATTGTTAGGACATTGTGTAGCACTTGACTTTGCTGGCCTGTATGAGAGGGAATAGCCGCTTGAATTGTAAGAGGAGCCAGAGTGTTTTTTGGGGCCTTATCAGTATGATGTATGTATGCCTCAGAATCAGAGTTTGTGGCATGCAGAACATCATCACCTTCTTCTGGTATGTGACATAAGGATGCACCAACCTTTGTGAAGTCTTGTTTCTCAGATATTAATGATAAAAGAGCATTATCGTTTGATGTAGCATTTGGAGTATGCGGCTGATCCACAACTGTTGGATGAACATCCTGTAGTATAGGATTATCAATTGGCAGTGTAGGAATTTCCTCATGTTCATCATCAATCGAAGCATCCTCATTGTCCTCATCAACAAGCAGCGTGTGTGCGGATTTATTTTTCTTGGGAGTCCATCTTTTGGATTTTGCCTTCACTGTGGTTGAGATAGGAGCTGTGTGTCTTTCTGTTTCCTGCAGATTCTCATCTACTGGGTTGCAAGTTTTGGCTTCATCTCCTAGAATGCGGCAGCTAGTGCAGAATAACGGTATATTTTCATATTCCACTGTAGGGTATATTTCCTGATCTCCTTCTTGAATATGCAACTGGACTGGTAACGTCTTGGAGATATCTACTTCTATACACAATCTCACTACTGATGGTCGTAATCCATTAGATGTAGCAGAGTCCATTTTTAATGGCAATCCAATCATGTGAGCTATATCCCACAAAGCTGATTTATTTTGCAAGTATAATGGAATACCCCGAATGGATACCCAAATCGGAACTATGGGTTTATCAATCTTGGGATCAAAATCCGGTGTCCATTTTGTCACCCTCATAATATATCCATTAACGGTCCATGAACGACGTAAGAAACATCGATGATAATCTTCCGGTTGTTGGAAGGTTAGTATAACATGTTGATCATCCAATAAGCCTAGTTTGGGAGTCAGCTTAAATCCAATTCTTTCCATGCAGGCTGCTAACTGTTTCATATTGGGACGGCCATGCCAAAAAGAACCAACCAGTGTATATTTGAAAGGTAATGAGTATCGATCTACTTCCTCTTTTGTGAATATTATAGAGGGCATACCTTTATATATATATGTATGTATGTGTGTGTATATATATATATATATCACATGAGATTCCTGCACCCCAAGTTGCCTCACACACTGCTGAACATCAAATGCTTACACCCACTGCTCCAACAAACGATGCTATTCTACTAGCGTCACTCTCAGAGAAACAAGACTTGAACAAGATGGATGCATCCATTGCCCACATTCCAGAAGAAGATGATGATGTTATAGCTGCCACCAACTCAGATTTGGAAGTATATATACATCACTCTGATCAGCAGTTGCAAGCTGATCCGCCTGTTTCACCATCTCTCGCAGCTTCGCACCCTCAAGTTGATCCCCAACCGCAACAATTACACAGCAGTCCACAAGGTGCTGTTGAGGATGTCTTAACCAATGAGGATACATCATATAATCAGTTAACAGATCGGATGATACAGGAAAATGTGGAAACTATGCCTATTCCCCGACGACGTCGTACAAAACAGGAAATGCTTGATACATATTCTCAGCCTACAGAACGACAGACAAGATCTTCAAACTTTCCCTCTTCATCGTCTCAATGAATTGCCTCATATGGAATGTGCGTGGAATTGCGAACTCTTTTGTTCGTATACGTAAACTTATGAAAACTCATAAACTACAACTATTGGTCATAATTGAGCCCAAGAAGGATCCCACACATTTGGCTCAAGCACAACGACGATTTAAATTTTCACATGCTGAAGCAATTTGTAGGGGGAAAATTTGGATATTCTGGTCAAGTGAGTCCCTCAAACATTTGAGCACAATATATGATGAACAATGCTCGCACTTTAAATTTCAGATTGTAGGCACAGAGGTTATGCTATGGTTTACGCCAGTCTATGGAATGCATACGATAACTGATCGTCGAAGATTATGGCATTCACTACGCTGCCACCATGACACCCACAGTGAGCCATGGCTACTTGGCGGTGACTTTAATACCTTCTTGACAGTAGCAGAACATGATGGTCTTTCTACCCCATCTTTGTCTTCCCTAGAAGACTTCAATGACTGTGTGACATCATGTGAGTTAATAGATATTCCATATGAAGGATCTGTTTTTATTTGGACAAGTGGTCGCGGCCTTTGTGTAGTTCGCAGACGTCTAGATCGCATGCTATGTTTTGAGTCATACAATAGCTTGTTTCCAAGTTTGCGTGTTAAACATCTTCCATGCTTGACTTCGGATCATACTCCGTTACTACTGAAATCTTTGTTAACATCATTCAAAGGCCCGAAATCTTTTCGTTTTCAGAATATGTGGGCAGAACATCCGGACTTTCATGCGTTTGTCAAGGCAACATGGGATTCGTATCCCACAACCGGAGGAATGCGAGGGATTTACAACAAGCTACAAGCCCTTAAAAAAGATCTACAAATGTGGAACGTATCAGTGTTTGGCAATATATTTGATCAACTAACACATTTGGAGCAGGAACTCAAATACAGTGAGATTGCCTTTGATTCTCACCCTTCGCCAGAGACACGTACAACATATCA
The DNA here is from genome assembly GCA_036186865.1 of Eustoma russellianum. Lineage (NCBI taxonomy): Eukaryota > Viridiplantae > Streptophyta > Magnoliopsida > Gentianales > Gentianaceae > Eustoma > Eustoma russellianum. The sequence continues at coordinate 22,700,382 of AP025047.1, read as the reverse complement.
TGCAGTGCAGGCTGCATACAAATTGGCAGAGCGCAAAACACTTTTATTCTGGTCACAGAAAGCCCGACAAAAATGGATTGCCGAAGGGGATGCCAACACCTCCTTTTTCCACAACATTGTGCGAGAACGCCACACCAGACAAGCCATCACAAAAATATTTGATGAACATGGTACAGCAATTGACACCCAGCAAGGAATACAACATGCTGCAGAATCATACTACAAAAAATTATTTGCAGCGGAGCCTATTTCTGAGGATCAAACAATTCTGCAATACATTCCGTAGCTTGTCACTGAATCGGATAATCAACAGTTGACAATCTTACCAACACAGGCTGAAGTAAAGGAAGCAGTTTGGACTTTAGACCCCAAAAGTGCACCTGGCCCAGATGGATACAATGGGTATTTTTTCCGCACTTGCTGGGACATAATTCACCAAGATGTTCACAAAGCCATGCAAGAGTTTTTCCTTGGTCTCCCCATGCCAAAAGCAATGGGCAGCACGTTAATCGTGTTGTTGCCAAAGACATCTTCTCCCCGTACATTCTCTGATTACAGACCCATTAGCCTCGCAAACTTCATATCTAAGCTAGCCACACGCATTCTTGCAACCCGCATACAGCCACTTCTGCAAAAGCTCATTACAGAAGAACAAGCAGGATTTGTGAAGGGACGAGACATTTCAGACCAGATTCTTCTGGCTCGTGAGATGGTTCACTTACAACAAACGAAAGTCAGAGGTTCAAACGCAATAATCAAACTGGACATGATGAAGGCTTTCGACAGAGTTAACTGGACTTTTCTTGCGAAACTTCTCGAAAAATTTGGATTCTCCAGCAGATTTAGCAACCTTATATTTAATCATCTTCGAGGCACGTACATTTCCATCTTGATCAATGGTGTCCCTGCGGGTTTTTTCCAGCCATCTCGTGGGGTTAAACAAGGAGACCCTTTGTCACCAATTTTGTTCATCCTAGCTTCAGAGGCATTTTCAAGGGGCCTAAATTCCTTAGTCACGCGGGGGGTCATACAGCCATTTCTTGCAGGAAGATCTAAAACTATTTCACATTTGGCATTTGCCGATGATCTTCTGGTATTCATTAACGGTGGATTGCAAAACTTGGTCAAATTCAGACATTTCTTGGAGCTATATCAACAGGCATCTGGACAAGCAGTGAATTTTCAAAAGAGTCATTTTGTGCCAGCCGCATATCTATCGTCTGCACAGATTCGCAGAATGGAACACCGCCTTCATATGACATCCATATCCTTGCCATTTAAATACTTAGTGGTCCAATTACACAGAGGCAGAGAAAGGGTCTCACATTTCACAAGTCTGCTCTCGTCAGTTCAAGCTAAATTACATATATGGCAGAATACATTCCTTAATCATGCGGGCCGCTTGATCTTAATCAAACATGTCTTGGCTTCCATCCCCTTACATATACTGTCAACTTGCAAGTTGCCACAAAGCTTACTTCGTGCTATCATGAGATGGATGGTCAAGTTCTTCTGGGGAAGCACTCCAGATCACACTAGACATTCTTGGATTTCAAGTGAGCTACTCTTTGGGCCAACAGCTGAGGGTGGTCTTGGCCTAAGGAAACTTGAGGATCTTCAAACAGCTTACTCATGCAGAATATGGTGGAAATATCAACAAAACAATTCTTTGTGGAGTAAATTTCTTCATTCCCGATATGCAAATAGAAATTCATATGATATGCGGATTACTGATTCACCAGTTTGGAAAAGAATATGCAGAATCCATCAATTTTGTGCTCATAGTATAGATGCAGAGCATTACACTATACGAGAAGCGTATGAACAAGTACGCCATCCCCGGACTCTTCGTCTCTCATATAAGTACATCTGGAATAAGCATATACCTCCAAATATTCGACTATTCTTATGGAGATTATCTCAAAAAGCAGTACCATTACCAGAGACTCTACAAAGATTTGCTTATATTCATCCGACTAGATGTCCATTTTGCTTACGGTCACAAATCTCATCTGATCATGTGTTCTTGGGATGTTCTGAAGTTCAAGATATTTGGCAAATCTTTGCTGCGTATCTGGATGGCCCAATCATCAATGCACAAACGACACAGCAACAGCTCATGAAATGGTGGTTGTCAACCAAAGGTACAACGCTTAAAGGAATATTGCGAATAGTTGCACCAGCTTACATTGTTTGGGAATTATGGAAGTGTTATACTTCCATCATGTATGGGGATGGATTATGGAGAAAATCTTCGGTGGTAGAAGCCATACGACGAGGAATTTACGATTGGGTATCTGCTCAAAAAGGCAAAAAATTCGCACGAGCTGACTCTGGACTTATAGCTGTCGGATTAAGCCCACACCTACAAGTTTCAAGATGCAGACTAGTTAAATGGACTCACCCCCCACCAGGAAGGTTAAAATTAAACACTGATGCAGCACATGGGAAGTACTCAGCAGCTGCAGGAGCAATATTACGAGACTGCAATGGAACATTCTTAGGAGCAATATCATTCCACCTTCCGCTTTCTTCGCCAGCAGAGGCAGAGATTCAAGCTGCATATATTAGCTACATATACTTTGCTATGCATTGGGGTCCTATTGATATTGAGGTGGATGCAAAGGGAGTAATTCCACAGATTATGAACCCATGTCAAAGGCACACTTCCATCTTTAGGAATCTATTAATTTCGATGGGATCAGAGATAGCGTACACTCCTAGAGAGGCAAATCGACCAGCTCACTTTCTAGCTCAACATGGTCAAGCTCATCAACATCTTGCAATATTCACAACAGAAGCAGCACTTCCTCCACTAGTTCGAGCTAGCTATCATACTGAAAACACCCCCCATATAAGACATGGAACCAACTCTTAAACAGTGTTGTTGCCCGTATCATCAGATATGGGCAACGCTGGTATGCCTCCTTCTTCACATTATTCTCCATTTCGTCATAATTTTTGAGCACCCATGCTATATATCGTTACCCATATTGATTAATATGGGTAACCAGGGTAATTTTTGCACTGCTGAAATTGCTGTATTTGGATTCAACTCACATACTATTGATGCTGCATATTACAGTCTATCACAATTTACTAACCATATGATGTGTTTGTGCATGGAATTTGGGGAGCAACAACAACAATGGCACTTCATATTTCGGTGGATCCAGCAGAGAACACGGGCTATATACTTTCAATTATTGGACACTCCAACAATATCTGGAACATACTCATGTATTGACGCCAATCATATAAATATGTACGCTTTTTCCTTCGCCAAAGTTTTATCCACAAGGGTGGTTTTACTTGGCAAGGTTTTAATGCGGCATATCATATATGATTGGAGACTTCAAATCATATGTTCGTTATATTTACATTTTGCATACATAGACAAACGTTGTAATACGGTTTCCCTCCACCATAAGTGAGGCATAATAAAAATTTCTCTTTGGATAAATATATATATATATATATATATATGTATGTATGTATCTCTATATTGTAAACACTTTACAAATAGAAATCTTCAAGTTTGTTCGGATATAGCTTGCAGATTGCAGTCTTTCAGTTTTTCATTTTGAGGTATTCTTTCTTTCTTCTTATTTTTATTTATCTTATTATCAATTTCCTTAGCCTAATGGAAGGCTAAGCATCTCTGTGTTTAACTATGCTGTATATCTAATTTATTTGATATGGTAAGTTATAACGATCATGAACATCATGAGTGTGCTAGGGGGTTTATACCCTTAATCCCTTCCGGGATGTCTGGATTTGTCAGCTTTGTGATGGATGATTGATTGGTTTAAAAAAAAGTCTTTAGCATACTGAGAAAATTTGTTCTTATTGGGAAAGGTTACGATTAAGTCAGCCTGAGTTTATTATAATCTCTCGAAATTGCGGGAGCCCGTTTTTAGCCGAATGAATAAAGGCGTGTTAAGGGCGAGACTGCGTACTGAGAATTATAATAAGATTCATAGCCAGATTTAATCTGTGTAAAAATTTACCTAGGACCCTAAATGAAATTTTGAGTATGATGAAGATATGTCTTTATCTTTTGTTGTTTTTGTCTTTGTTTTTATTTTTATGATATGTCTTTATCTTTTGCTTTTGTCTTTGTTTTTATGTCTCTGCTATGGGTCAATAATTGGTATCAAAGCCATGGATAATAGTTAGATATATAGTAAAGTTCAACACACCTTTCTTTAATGAATATCATTAAAAATGAAGATACTGTTAAAAACAGTATTGAAGAAGAATATAATATTCCTCATAATATAGATTTACTTAATAAATGGACAATTCTTTAGGTAGACTATAAAATAGTTTATCAATTAGGAACTTTTGAGAAGTTAGGGTTGAAACAGGTAGTCAAAACTACTGAATCGACTATATTTATTAATAAAGATGATATGATAATAAAATTACTTAATGACAAAGAATTATGTAGATATAAATCTAACTATAAATTTATTCATATAGGCTTAGTTCAAGTAGGTTTTAAACCTTTAACATTAGAAGGTTTGCCAGAAAGCTTTTTAGTAGTTTTAAGAGATGCTAGAAATAATAACTAGAAAAAATCATTGATTGGTATAATACAATCATCACTGGCTCATGGTCCAGTATATTTTAATATATATCCAAATTTAAGATTATCTTTATCAGATGTTAATGTTTGTGATGCATTAACTTTAAATATAAAAACTCATGGTTATGATTACAACCCAGGATCAAAGGTGATATGTGTTTGTTATAGAATATATTATAAACCATTGGTTACTTTAAATCCTAAATGTAGGATTATGGATAAACCAATAAATGAAACAATAATAATAGAAACGAATTTTGGTAAATCCAATATAAGTACTAGGAGAAAGATTAAATGGGAAGAAATTGATTTCCCAGAAAATTGGGTAATGGAAGCATCGATTACTCCAAAATCATATGTGGATAATAATCCAATTAATATTATACAGTTTGATGAAGGAACTGTACAAATAAAATTTGATAATAAAAATCTAATAGATTATGGAGCAAGATGTAGTATTTCAGGAAGTAGATCTTCACATCATTATATATCTCCATTGGATTACAAGGTAATAAGTCTTTCAAGAGCTTCAACTTCTCAAATAAGAGAAGAATATCCTGCATCAATAGACGAAATAAGAATTAATGAAACTAATATAGTTAAAGGAATTCATAAAAATCAAGAATTGGAAATAACCGAATCTGAAATGAATTTTTCAATATGAATATAAACCAGAAAATAGATTTTAGTCCAGGATCTCTGGCAAGGAAACAAATAAATAAAGAATTTAATAAATGGGAACCATTTAGAAATTGGTTTTTTGTAATTTTAATACAGAAGATAAATTATATTTTCAAGAACAATATATAAAGATCTCTCTAGAAAAAATCAAGTAGTACCTTTTGTACCTTGGTTTTTAAACAATTATATTCATAGTTTTATTTCTGTCATAGAAAGAGATTATACTATAAATGGAAAAATATTACATACAGTTTTTCCTCCACAACAGTCTTTTCAAATAGGAAAAGATAATGAAGTAAGATATTTTACTGCTTTTCAAAAACTTCTGGAGAATAATACTCTTCAAACGACAGTTGCTCATATAAATATGATTTTGACACAACAAAATTATAGTAATTTATATTTAATAATATTAGGAGAACAATTAAAGTCAATAGATAATAAAATGGATATGATACTATCATATATCAAAGAAATAAAAACAAAAGTACAAGTCACGGAAACGGCTAGTACTAGTAGGGATATTATAGCAATTCCTACAATTCAACCTCCACCAGAGGTAAAAGATTTTAAATTAAAATCTACTACTGATTTAGAAAGGATGTTAGACATTAAGTTTAAAAATCTTAAATTAAGTACTCTTGATGAAGAATTTGAAGAATTAATGAGTGATAAAGAAAACCATCATAAAGTAATAGATGATGAAATAAATAAATTAAAATATAAATTTGCAGATAAGCCAATACAAAGGATGTACTATTATCCTAGACCTACTCCTTAAGACGTATTAATAGAGGAACAAGAGTATATATTTAATAATTCATATCATGGAAAATCTATCTATGAATGGAATATAGATGAATATACAGAACGACAAATTTATAATGTGGTTCACAGAATGTTAATGTATAGCACTATTTGTAAGAATAATGGTAATACTGACAAAGGTGTAGCAAATATGCTTATATCTGGATTCACAGGCCAATTAAAAGGATGGTGGGATAATTATCCGACAGCCCAAAATAGGACAGAAATATTAAGTAATGTAAAAAATAGAAGATGGAGTGCAAACTGAGAATATAGTTTATACTTTAATACTCAACATAATAGAACATTTTACAGAAAGATGGTCTGATAATTCTGAAAATATCAGAACATTATTACAAAATCTTAAATGTAGAACACTTACCTCATTTAGGTGGTATAAAGATACGTTTTTAAGTAGAGTAATGGAACTTCCAGAGTCTAATAGTACTCATTGGAAATCAAAATTTATTTATGGTTTACCTTCCTTATTTGCGGAAAGAGTTCGGAAAAATCTTCGTAAAGGGGAAGTAAGTATTAATTATGAAAATTATACTTATGGCAAGTTAATAGGAACTTGTATACAAGAAGGTTTAGCTTTGTGTAATGAAATAAAGTTAAATCAACAAATTAAAAGACATTCTCTAAATGAAAAAAGACAATTAGGTCAATTCTGTGCCCAATTTGGCATAGAAGATAATTTAGAAAAAAAACGATAAAAAATATAAGAAGATTAGATCTTCTCATAAATTTCAAAAAAGGAAAATAAAAAGAGAAGATAGAAAACGGAAAAGATTTACACAAAAGGTTGATAACGCCAAGAAAATGTAGAGAAAAAGGGGTTTGAGTGATTTTCAAATGCATGATTTAAATGTGCACAAAAACGAGCATACGATATAAACGTGCATAAGTGTACATGTGTGCATGATAACTTGCCTTATTTAGCTTATATATTATGTTGCCGTACTAACGAGCCATGAAGCATTAAAGCTTACATCATATGGCGAACATTTGTTGAGTTTATACTATTTTCAGGTGCCACAATTAATGAACTAAAGTAGTTCATTAAGTGAAGTACTTAGTTTAATAGACTAAGTAACTTAGTTTAATAAACTAAGTAGTTCATTAAAGAAAGATGCATTTGGAAAAGGCACAAAGGCAACATGGCTATGGAAGGAAAGTCTCCTCCTCCTCCCCACATTCATTCCACATGCCTTTTTCACATATATATTCTATATTTTCAGATTTTTTATAAAAGGCACATACACATGTATTCCAACGTACTACCGACACGTTATATATCTTACGTACGTACGTTATCGTCACACCACTATACTTAACTCATATTTATGAGTATATTCAGGTCTTATATCATATGATATAAGATATGGTGATGACAAATTAAATACGACACGATAAAAGGTTCTAAACCGAAATTTGTCGTATCGGGCGAATACCGAAACTTCGCCAACGTGTCACGTACTTGCCATAAATAAATGGCCAGCCCATATACATCAAAAATTGATGGAAATTTCGTGATACACATGGTGTGATTAGCCAAAAATACTTTTCATGTTGGCACACACAAATCACCCCACATTTAGGCCAAAATGTGAAGATTCCAATTCTATTTTTGTCACATGTTTATGGTACCATTTTAAATCAGCCAAGAGCTGAAATTTAAAATATATATTATATATATTATGTATAACATAATATATATATCATGTGCAAAGATTGGAATTTAAATTAGAGAAAAATCGGGTAATCGATAAATATCGAAAATTCGGTTTTCTACGCACTTAACATGGAACGTTTTTCTTGACCATCATGTGACACGTATCTAGACACTTTTTACATATAATATACATCTTAAAGTGTTCTAGAAAATTAAATTAAGGGCTGATTGGAATATTACATGTGTGTATTATTAAATGTGCACTATTTTACAAAGTTAGCAAAAATAAATTTCAGCACATGTATATGCACATTTAAACGTCACTACAGCTGAGATGAAGCACATGTGGAGCCTTGTTGGCATGTTGATTGGTCAAGGATCAATCATACAATGTTGAGAAATCAAAGAGAGAAGCTACAAAAGGTAAGTATTCAACATATACCTCTCTTATGTCACATGCTGAAAATCTCAGCATACTACACTTGCCTTGGCCGAATTTTTGATCATCAAGATAACATATTTTGTCAATTTTCATTAAAGGATTAAGTGAAGGAGTTATGGAAGTGATTTGAATATTATTTAAATTAATAAAAGTGTGATATTTTACATATCACACATGCTGAAATTTTTCAGCATGTGTGAAGATGTGCTGGCCGAAATTTACCTCTTTTTGTGTCCAAGTTCATTCTTAGTTTGTTAGCAAGACTTACCATGTATTGTTGATTTATTTTAATGAGAAAAATCAAAGTAAATTGGGGATTATCTTGAATAAAAATGGATGTTGCACATGCTGAAAAATTCAGCATGGCAAGGAGCATAATGGCCAATTTTTTGAGGATGGAAGGAAGGATATTTTGTGTCTTGCACTTGATGAGAGAATTTGTGAATTATGGTATGACTTAATGTTTGATATTGGCACATGTTTAAAGTGATTATTTCAGATTTTCCATGTCGTCAAATGATGACAACATTAAGCCAATCAAGAGGTGCCAAGTAAGCAATGACTAAATGATGGTCCAATGGAGTGATGCCAAGTAAGCAAAGCATTGTCACCATGATGTCTTACACTCTCTCAAGCAATTAAAATGAAATTTTCAAGAGGGGAGAGGAGGCAAGGGGGTCGGCCATTACATGTTAAAATGGAGAGAAGAAGAGCAAAACAAGAACAAGAACAAGGGTTGCAAATTGGAAGATCAAAAGTGTTCTAGCCCTCTTCTTCTACATTCTCTTTCTTTCTTTCTTCTTGTAAGCCTATTGTATTCATATTCTTTCAATCTTTAATAGGCTTGAGATAAACCACCATTCATACATCTTTGTAAAAGATTGATCAAGGTGTGATCAATCTTCATTCTAGCGAGGTGGTGGTGTTCGTGGGAATTGTATTGAACATACAAGGTTTGTAAAGGGTTGGAGTTGGTGTGTAACTCCATCAACCCTGTGGTAAGGTGTTTTTGAGTTGTGTGATTAGTGTGAACCAAGGAAGGTGTTCCTTGAAGACTGGAGTAGGTTGTTGATAACCGAACCAGTATAAAATTCTTGGTGTTATTTACTTTCAGCACTGATTTTCTGTTTCAGCATTGTTTACTGTTTTTAATCACGTTCGTAAAAATAGTAAACGAATTTCAAAAATTAAGAAACTTTCAGAAAACATAGTCACACGTTCTAGGGTTCTTTTGGCGCAAGTTTCAACCCTTTTGGACAAGTATAAGTCATTCAAACGTCCAAAGTTCTGAGACTAGTGCAGTCTGATTTTCAGGCTTGCAAAGGTTGAGACTTTGTTTGTATTTGACCTACTTCCCAAAAGAATTTTCAAAAACTGTTTCAACCCATTTAAATATAGTGTATGAGGAGTTATTGGTCAAATTTTCGGATCATTTGGACATTCACACAAATAGGAATTAATTTTTCAAACCATCTACCGTTTCTGGCAGATTTGCACAATCTGAGTGCCAACGGTTTTTGAAGGGGTTAAAGGTTGAATTTTGATTTGAAATTTTTAGGGGATCCTCATAACATCTGAGGCTAAGTTCTCTCAAAATTTCATAATTTTTGGAGACCTCTAACCTAGTTTTAAAAACGTTTTAAAACAGGTCCTGAAAACAGAATTTGTTTTCAGAACTTGAATTGTTCAAGTTTAAAGAAATTTTAAAAAGGACACTTTCCGCACCATCTATTCAACCCCCCCCCCCCTTCTAGTGGTGCCTTGCAGATCCTACAGAAAACTTATGGCAAAGATACTAAGTCTTTTAAACCTTACATAATATGTAGGAAATGTGGACGCCCAGGTCATAAGGCAAAAACATGTTGGGTAAAGAAAAAGATTAATAATCTAGAAGACAATAAATTAAAAGATATTCTATCAAATATTTTATTAAATTCAGACTCTGAAATAGAGTCAGATCAATCTTCTGAATATCCAGAAGAAGTAATGGGAATTGAAAATGATAGTATATATTCTTCAGAAGAAGAATGTGATCCTTGTAAAAGAGGAGAAATATGTTGTGAAAAACCTTCTGATATAGAAAAAGATCAATTATACCAAATTATTTCACAATTTCAGGATTTCGAATTAAATGTCTTAAAAAATGATATTTTAGATTTGTTAAAATTAATTGATGATTCTGAAATTAAACAAAGAATTATATCTTATATCAGTAATAAAGGAGAAGCTGAGTCTTCTACAGCAAGAATTTCTCAAAATACAGAACCTTATACGTTAGCAGAAGTTAAAAGACAAATGTCTCAAAGATTTAAAAATGAAAAATCTGTGAGTGTTTTAAAATTAATAATTGAGATTAATAATCTTAAACAAGAAATTAAGGAAATAAAACAGAATAATATAACATTAGAGGAGAGAGTCTATAAATTAGAAAAAATAAAGAGATTCTCTCAGTACCTTCTGAAAATATTTTAGAAGAATTAAATGATCAGAAATATTTATCTATATTAGAAATTGTTACTTCACAAAAATAGTATGTGAAGATTAATTTATTAATTGATGATAAATTTTGCAAAGAATTAGTAGCACTAATTGATAGTGGTGCATATCTGAATTGTATTCAAGAAGGATTAATACCTACCAGGTATTTTCAAAAAACTACTCATTCATTAAGCTCTGCGAATGGGCAGAAATTGCAAACAAATTACAAGCTTCCACAGGCTTACATTTGTAAAGATCATGTATGTATTCCTGTTAGTTTTTTATTGGTAAAGAATATTACTAACCAGGTGATGCTTGGTACACCATTCTTACAAAAATTATTTCCTATCAAAAACATTGATAAAAAAGGGTTTATAGGAAATTTCAAAGGAAAAGAAATTACTTTTCAATTCATAACAGAACCTTTAACTAGGTTTATAAATAATTTTACAGAATCTGTAAGAATAAAAGAAAATCAAGTTAGTTTCTTAAAGCAAGAAATTACCATATTAACTATAGAAAAAAAATTACAAAATCCTAAATTACATGATAAGATTAAAATAATACAGAATGAGTTTTCATTACAAATATGTAATGACCATCCTAATGCTTTCTGGGATAGAAAGAAATATATAGTTTCTCTTCCATATGAAGAGGATTTTGATGAAAGAAGAATTCTGACAAAGGCTAGACCTTGTCAAATGAATTCTGAATATTTAGAGTTATGTAAAAAAGAAATATCTTCTTTAATAGAAAAAATTGATTAAACCATCTAAATCTCCATGGTCATGTATTGCATTTTATGTTAATAAACATTCTGAACAGGAACGTGGAGTTCCTAGATTAGTGATAAATTATAAACCTTTGAATAAGGTATTAAAATGGATTAGGTATCCTATACCTAATAAAAAAGATTTATTGGATAGGTTTAATGAAGCATTAATGTTTTCTAAATTTGATTTAAAATCAGGATATTGGCAGATTCAAATAAATGAATCTGATAGATATAAAACTGCATTTACAGTACCAATAGGACATTATGATTGGAATGTAATGCCTATTGGATTAAAAAATGCCCCTTCTGAATTCCAGAATATTATGAATGATATTTTCATTCCATATAGTGATTTTATTATTGTATATATAGATGATATTCTTGTATTTTCAAAAAATATTTTAAACACTTGAATATTTTCAAGAAAATAATTATTCAAAATGGTTTGGTTATTTCTAGACCAAAAATGTTATTATTCCAAACAAAAATCAGATTTTTAGGTCATAATATAGAAAAAGGGAAAATTATTCCTATTAATAGAAGTATTGAATTTGCTTCTAAATTTCCAGATATTATCCTGGATAAAACCCAATTACAGAGATTTTTAGAAATTTTAAATTATATTTCTCCTTATTATAAAAATTTGGTAGAAGATACTGCAATATTATATGACAGGTTGAAGAAAAATGTTAAACCATGGACTGAAGATAATACTAAAGCGGTCCAGGTAATTAAACAAAAGGTAACTCATTTGCCTTGTTTGATGTTAGCAAAACCAAATTGGGAAAAAATTATAGAAACAGATGCCTCAGACATAGGATATGGAGGTATCCTAAAACAAGTTTCACCAATAGATAATCAAGAATATTTGATTAGGTTTCACTCAGGAAAATGGACTAATAGTCAAAAGAATTATGCTACTATAGCAAAAGAAATTTTTGTTATTGTCAAATGTGTTCTTAAATTTCAAGATGATTTATATAATCAGAAGTTTATTATAAGAACTGATTGTCAAGCTGCAAAATATATGTTTAATAAAGATTTCAAACATGATGTATCCAAGCAGATGTTTGCAAGATGGCAAGCTCATATGACGCCATTTGACTTTGAAATTCAATACAAAAAAAGGATCAGATAATACCCTTCCTGATTTTATTACTAGAAAATATATTAATGAATGATCTTTTTGCAGGAATGTCCCAATGGGGCAGAGGAAGTCCCTCTAATAGGAGAGGACGAGGAACCTACTCTAATGGAGGAGGAAGAGGTGGTGAATTACTTGGCCAAATTGGTCAACAAAGATTGGTTTCTGCAAATATTGCATCTTCATCTTCGAGTAATACTCAAAAAGATGATGAAAAATTATACAGAGAATTTTTAGCTTATAAAGCTTCTCAGAAAAAAGAGGATAATAAGCCTTCGTATGTTACAATGGTAACTGAAGAAACTGACGAAGTTTATGATCAAAGCTCATATACTGAAAGTATATTACTTTTGGAACAAAAAGATCTTAAATGGAAAGATCGGCCCTGGATTATCTTACAGAGGTATTTGGATATAGTGTCATACACTGCAACTTCTTATAAGAACAGAAATTATTATGAGCCTATACTCAAAGTCACAGAATCCTGTGAAATTACCCATTTTACAACAGGGAATTCTACTGTGTAAAATTTCAGTAAAGTGATAGTTAAGCAAGTTATAACCGCTGAATCTTGGGGAATATCTACTCTAAAAGAAAAGGAGTTTATATATATGGACACAAAAATTCCAATCAAATATAATTACTGGGATTATGTTGATTCATTTTATAGGGCTTTCTTATATGAAAACCCAAAGAAGAAACATTCTTGGTTTTTCAGGATATGTCCTGAAGCCTATAAACAAGAAATTCCAAATTGGTTATATCAATGGGGGTCATCATATGGTCCATCAATTAATATTTTACCAGAACCATATAAGAGTTTATATGCTCATGGATTGAAGTTTCGCCAGCTCTTATAGAAGCTCAGAACAATAAAAGCCTAATAACATGCATGAATACTTTGCATTTCTTTATGGAATTTGGAATTCCATGGATTTGGAAATGGGAAGTCAAAGTGGGTTATACTCCACAGAATATTCCAGTATTGAAAAGAATCTTTTATACCAAATTCTGGAAGAAAATGACTCAGAAAAATAAAGAAGGAGTTGTGGAAGGACAACAGACACTTGATCATATTCAAGAAGTTTTGATTAAATATAACGTTCAAATGGAGGAACACATAGATCATACGAGCCCTTTTCAGCAAATAATGCAAAAAATGAAGATGGTTAAAGGAGTCTTATCAAAAGAAGAAATGATATCTTCATATTTTGAAGAAATTAAAAAAGATCTTATAAGAAATCTTCAAAAAGATGAAATGAATGATTCCAGTTCAGATATATCCATGACTGGAAAGGACATATTAGCAGAGAATCTCAGGATCCAGATGATATAGATGAAGACCAAGTTCAGAGAATGGTTGAGACAATGGTGAATAATATTCAACGACAAATTGACAGAGAAATTGGCTAGAATAAACTGATAAGCATGGCAGACATATTGGTCCACCATAAAGACTTTTGGGAAAAGGACATTCCTTTTGGTATTATATTCACCATTATTGTGTGTGTGTGTATATATATATATGTATATATATATGTATGTATATATATCTATATATATGTGTGTGTATATATCTATATATATGTGTGTATATATATGTATATGTATATATATATATATGTATATATATGATATATATGGAAGGATGGCGCAGGGGTTCCGGGTTTCTCGGCGGCTTTAGCCGCCGCCACCGCTGAATTGGTCGCCGTTCACGCCGCCGCCATCACCTATTCTGTTCTCCGTCATCTGTGTTTATTCTGGCCGGATCAATACCATGTCATCGCCTCCTTCCTTCGCTGCTGTGGTTTCCGGTGCCACAGCAGCACAAAAACTCAGCATTTCACCCAAAACGGTCTCAAGGCACAAAGGTATTCCAATGATCTCTTTTCTTGATTCTGAAATTGATGCACTCGCTGCGCCATTCAAATATTCTTTAGTTGGTACGTTTTGGTATGGAAGACTACCATTGAAGGTGATTCGAGATGTTTTTGAAAAAATTGGTTTTCACAATGACTTGCGCATCACGCTCATTGATCAAACACATATCCTTTTGAACTTTCGCCAAGAAGCTGATTATCTCAGATGCTTCTATCGTAGATCATGGCCTATATCTGGTTGTCATATGCGTATAACTAAGTGGACAGTGGATTTTGATCCGGCTACTGATGTCCCTATTGTACCGGTCTGGGTAGCCTTACTAGGTTTACCGGTTCATTTGCATTGCCGAGAAGCCCTATTTGAAATAGTGAAGCCGATAGGCTCCCCGCTTAAGCTTGATGTTGCCACATCTGATGCTCTTCGGCCGTCCGTGGCAAGAATTTGTGTTGAGGTAGATGTTTCGCAGGAACTGCCCCAAAAAATATATATGCAGGCAAAACAACGGCTTATATTACAGTCGGTTTTCAATGAGGATTTGCCAAAATACTGTACTGCTTGTCATCGTTTAGGGCATGATCATTTGTCTTGTGAACCAAAACAGGCAGTGCCGTTAGCTATTCCGCCACCTCCGCCGCCACCTCCGTCACGCCCACCAAAGCAGAGATGGACTCCTGTTAAGAAAAAACCAGCTGCAACCCCCTCTGCGGAACCTTCACGTCCAGTTTCTATGCCTACAGTACCACCGCAACCCTCTGCGGAACCTCCACGCCCAGATTCTATGCCTACAGTACCACCGCAACCTTCTGCGGAACCTCCACGCCCAGATTCTATGTCTACTATACCACCTGTGGAGGAGCCACTGCTGAATGCCCCAACAATTGATTCGGTCATCAATATTGATCCACAGGAGGTGGATGAAGGACAGACCCATGACACATATTGTGACGCCCCGGATCATCAGTTGCCAGACGATGTCACCCATACTGATCTTGGACATTTGTCAGATACGGAATTGCCGGACGAGGATCCGTCTGCATCTCGTCTTATAGTTCCCACAGAAGTTTCTCGTCGCATGCAGTTGTTAGACTCATCACCCGATGATGACATATTGATATCTCGATTGAATGATCAAACGGAGGAGGCACCGTTTGTGCCTGTTGTTCCACGTCGGAAACGCCGCGCGAGAAAGGATCTACCACCGTTACCATCGTCTACCATTCTGACACGCAGTGCATCTCAGATCATTCAGGGAAGTGTTTCTAACCTTACTCAATGAATATCTTAATTTGGAATATTCGAAGCACTCGCACATCTTTGCCTCGTTTACAGCAGTTGATTAGGGAATATCGTATACATTTGCTTGCGTTAATAGAACCTAAACATACCCCAGCACAAATACAGCGATTTTGTTTGCGCTTAGGTTTCTCACACAGTTATGCTTCACAGACAGAACACATATGGTTTTTCTGGAGGTATAATGAGTTTCGTTTGATTGCCACACAGGATCAAGATCAAGTGCTTCACTTAACTCTTTCTTCAATCTCACAGCAGCATGATTTTGTTCTCTCTTTAGTATATGCAAAGCATACAGCCACTCAGCGTCAATATTTATGGCGCGCTCTATGTGATTTCTCTGTAGGGTTACAGTTGCCGTGGTTAATTGGTGGAGATTTCAATACTTTCCGTACAATTGAGGATCATCATGGTCGCTCCACACCTTCTCTATCTGCGTTGCAGGACTTCAATGACTATATCGAATCATGTTCGCTTATGTCCCCACCATATCATGGCACGCGTTTTACTTGGGCGGACGGACGCGGCCTTGGACGTGTCCGCCGGAGGCTGGACTGGACATTTATTAACTCTCTGATGCATGATATGTTTGACACTCTGCGACTCACTCATTTGCCGCGGGCGACATCGGACCACACTCCGCTTTTGATACAATGTCAGTTCAGTACCCAGCCAATCCGTCGCTCCTTCCGCTTTCTAGATGCATGGCTACACCATTCTGATTTTCATACCTATGTGCGGCATGCATGGCTATCGTATCCAACAACAGGTGGCATGCAGGGCTTCTATAACAAATTGTTTGCTCTAAAGAAGGATATTCAACACTGGAACAAGCATATATTTGGAAATATTTTCAGCACATTACAACATGCTGAGGATAATCTTAATGTAGCCGAACAGCGCTGGGACACCACTTCGACGGAGGAAGCGCGGGAGGCCTATTATCAGGCCAAGGCACAATATTTACTTGCCTCAAAATATGAATTATTATACTGGAAACAAAAGGCTCGAGTTAAATGGTTACAAGAAGGAGATGCTAACACCCGCTATTTTCACTCTTTCGTTAAAGGTAAACGTTCACAACTTTGTATTCGCCAACTACAGAATGGACAGGGAGCATTGTTGACACAATCAGAGGATATTATGCAAGCGGCAGTAGCTTATTATAAGGATTTATTTGCCCAAGCACCGACAGCCAATCATACAGACATATTATCACATATCCCGCATCTACTCACTGACGAGGATAATCTAATGCTTACACAATTGCCCTTGGAGTCAGAGGTCAAAGAGGCGGTATGGAGTTTGGATCCCCAAAGTGCAGCAGGGCCGGATGGATTCCATGGTAACTTTTATCGTTCGTGCTGGTCAATAATACATTTGGATATGCTAAAAGCTGTGCAGGAATTTTTCATTGGGGTTCCCCAGCCAACTGTCATGGCTAGCGCGTTACTGACTCTTATTCCGAAAATGCAGTCCCCGCAGACGTTTGGTGATTTTCGTCCTATTTGCCTCTCAAATTTTATTAGCAAAGTTTGCACTCGTATTATTGCTACTCGGTTGAATCGTCTATTACCAACTTTAATTTTGCCAGAGCAAACAGGCTTTCTCGCGGGGCATGATATTTCAACTCAGGTCCTTTTGGCTCGTGAAATGGTGCATCAGTTAGACAGGGGTGGACCACAGTTATGTTTGAAATTAGATATGATGAAGGCTTTTGATCGGGTAAGTTGGGAATATCTTCAATTACTCCTGCGCAAGTTTGGCTTCTCTGATTTTTTCATTCGGATTATTATCAATCATCTCAAGGCTACGAGGATGTCAGTCTTAATCAATGGGTAGCCTTCGCCATACTTTCGGCCATCTAGGGGGGTTAAACAGAGAGATCCATTATCACCTTTACTGTTTATATTATCATCTGAGGGATTTAGTAGGGGGCTGAAGGCTCTGGTTATCGCAGGCAGAATACAATCATTTCGATTGGGTAAAGTTCCGCTGACAATTTCCCATTTGGCTTACGCAGATGATTTGCTTATCTTCTTAAGAGGTACACAGAGAAATCTTCGGTGATTCCATGCATTTCTCACTACTTATGAAACTGCTTCAGGACAGAAAGTAAATTTTAATAAAAGCAATTTCATACCATCATCTAATATCACGGCTAGGAAATGTCATACTATCAAAGGCATTCTTGGCATGCGCCCATCATCTTTACCATTTCGATATCTTGGCTCTTACCTTCATAAAGGCATTCCTCGGGCTTTGCACTTTTCATCTCTATTACAGCATGTGGATGCCTGGTTAAATGGCTGGCATTCTCGTCTTCTATCTTTGGTAGGGAGGCTAGTACTCTTACATTCCGTCCTTGCGGCGCTTCCTCTACACATACTGGCGGCGGGTGGCATGCCTAAATCTGTCATTCGCATGCCTGACAGAAAGATGTCGGCGTTTTTTTGGGGAGAAAGGCATCATTGGGTTGCATGGAAAGATATTACTAATCCAGTCGAAGAAGGTGGATTAGGCCTTCGCAATCTTCGTGAGTTGCAACAGGCATACAAATGTCAAATCTGGTGGAAATATCAATGTCATGATACTTTATGGAGTCGGTATATACACCTTAAATATGGACAGAGGAGTGACTATATCCCCAGGCTCACAGATTCCGCAGTTTGGAAATCTATCTGTCGCATTCATCACATTTGTCTTTCCCATTCAACTGGCTTGGGAACATTTCTATCATGGACGGCCACGCCTTCGGGAGAATTTTCGCTAAATTCGGCCTACGATATATGTCGGACACCACGCTCCACATTACTCTCGGCTACGTTTATTTGGTGTAAACACCATTCTCCATCCATTCGACTGTTATTGTGGCGCATATTTCATTCAGCCATTCCATTTGAAGATTATATAGGACGCTACTCCATGGCGCGTCCAACTCAATGTCCATTCTGCAAATCACATTCACCCACGGTGGACCACATATTAACTGTTCTCGCATCCGATATTTCTGGGGTTTTTTCGCTGGAGAATTACATGGAGTGCCACCGACAACACTGTCCCTGCGGCAATATATAATGGCATGGTGGTATCGGTCCAATTCCACATCACTCTTGGGCATCTTGAGGATAGTCATTCCTGCGATTATATTATCCAACATTTGGCGTCACTATGCTCAGCTGACATATGGGGACACCACTCTCTTCTCTACGTCGGCATTGCGTAATTCCATTCACTTTGATATTCATATATGGATGATGAAGATCCAGGGGACCAAGTTGGCAGACGGTCCATTTCCTTCTCTCTCCTGGCTTCCTCGGATTCGTCCTCCACGCCTTCGGGTTCTCCGATGGAAAACCCCTCCATCTGGAGTACTCAAACTAAATGTGGATGCAGCAGTTGGCCAACACTATGCTGCGGGTGGGGGACTCTTACGTGATCAAAATGGTTATTGCATCCAGGCTCTTTCATTTCGGCTCCCTCATAGTACACCTTTGCAGGCAGAGACTCAGGCCACCCTTTTTAGCCTGCTGTATTTTCTCCCATTTTACCGTTTGCTCATTGTAGAGTCAGATTGTGCTCAACTTCTTGCATGTCTCGGCAAGTCACGACGCCCAGCGGGGCATTATCACCTGCGGCAACTTCATGATCTAGTTAGTCAGCATCGTCTGGAGATAGTGCACACATATCGTGAGACCAATATGACGGCCCATTACCTTGCCCAACATGCGATGTTGCAGCCTATAACGGGGGTGTATAGCAGTTCTACTCTTCCTCCCCTGGTCAAGGCTTCAGTTGAATTGGATCTTACATCGGCGGCCTTGCGCACAGCATGACCTTTGCTACCATCTTATGGGTTGCTGTTCTTTAGAATACTCTGCCCGTGTACTACTAGTCATGGGCAGGCTCGGTACGAATTATACTCATTACATACGCTGCTGTATATTTTCATTGACTGTATACCTTAAGGCTATTTTTATTACCATGTACAATGGCTGCTGCGGTAACTGTGAGGTCCATTTTGCGGGTGATCACATCCCGAACATACGTACAGTCTTCCATACGGATTGGCCATGTCAAGTTTTCACTGCCTGTACTCCATTAGGTGCAGGCAGCCTCGGTACGTTTTC
This sequence comes from Eustoma russellianum, assembly GCA_036186865.1. Classification (NCBI taxonomy): domain Eukaryota; kingdom Viridiplantae; phylum Streptophyta; class Magnoliopsida; order Gentianales; family Gentianaceae; genus Eustoma; species Eustoma russellianum. The sequence continues at coordinate 22,680,485 of AP025047.1, read as the reverse complement.
TTTTCTATCGCACCAATGGTCTACTTATCAAATTTTCAGCACGTTGACACCGTGTCTTTCCTTGCACCATGTATATCTGCAAATGAAATATTCTTGCAACTCGCTAATGGCGATGAGAAATGGAGTGGGTGTCAAGGCTTCCTGTTGCTATCAACTATCAAAGATGACTCAGGCACTCGGTAGTTTCCTGGTTGGCCGCAGGGGTTGGCTTGTCACATGTATCTCTGCCGGCACTTCAGTTTGTGTCGGCAGCACAGGTTGGATCTATGCTCAGCTTTCTCACCATTTTCGTTGGTTTGGATTTATGATATACTTACACTCTTCTCTTCATGGTGTGTTGGCGAGACAATTGATCATGATTCATCTCAGCATATTATCCGCGCTCACTGCATGGTACTGGTTGATTATTGTACATATACTGGTTGACGTCGCTGTTGCTCCTTGTCCGGCTTGCCAAAATACCGACGTCATGCTTCCTGACATCAAAAGGCGCTTGAGAAGATTGCGGGATACCCTTCATGTTTTGATATTCATCCAGACTGATATCTCTTTCCATTTGTCTGGTACAGGGTTCATTTCTTGTAATTTTTTATACACTTGCATCTATCACCATTCCAGGTATATAAATATGTACGTTTTTTCCTTCGCCGGGGTTTTATCCACAAGGGTGGTTTTACTCTGCAAGGTTTTAATGCGGCATATCATATATATCCTGGATGCTGATAATCACTTACTCCTGAATTACTTTTGTCACATTTTGCTGTAATATGGTTTTCCTCCGCCAAAAGTGAGGGAATTACATAATAAAAGACATGTTTTCATAAAAAAATATATATGTATATATGTATATATGTATATATGTGTATATGTATATATGTGTATATGTGTGTGATGGCTTCTCCCTCGCACCTCTACCGACCGCGGCCGGCTTCGCGGCGATAGCCGCCGCCGCCGGTTTATCCATTTGATCACCGCCTTGTTCCATCACGCCGCCAGTCTCCTGTGCTTTTACACCCCTTCTGCTGCTGATAACTATCAAAAGATCCATTCTTTTTTCTCTTCTTGCGATCACAATGACAACTGCGTCGTCCTTTGCCACGGTTGTCTCCGGTGCGGAATCATCATGCAACATCGCCATTTCTCCGAAGACAGCTTCGCGCTATAAAAGCATCCCATTGATATCATTTCTGGATTCTGAGATTGATGCCCTTGCTGCTCCTTTCAAGTATTCTTTGGTAGGCACTTTTTGGTATGGCCGCCCTCAATTGAAAATTATCCGTGAAGTTTTTGAGAAGATAGGCTTTCATCATGATTTGCGTATCACGCTAATAGATCAATCGTATATACTGCTGAATTTTCATAATGAATCGGACTATTTACGTTGTTTCTATCGACGTTCATGGCATATTTATGGTTGTCATATGTGCATTACCAAATGGACTGTTGATTTCGTTCCCACTACTGACGTCCCGATTGTCCCCATATGGATTGCATTCCCTGGTCTCCCAATTCATTTACATCGTCGTGAAGAGCTTTTTCAGATTGTACGTCCAATAGGATCGCCCATTAAACTGGATGTTGCTACAACAGATGGACTCAGGCCATCCGTTGCTCGAGTCTGTGTTGAGGTCGATGTCTCTCAATAACTACAGCAAAAAAAATTTATTTGCAGGCAAAGAATAGATTTATCCTGCAATCAGTGATTTATGAGGATCTTCCAATATTTTGTACCACATGTCGCCGATTGGGACATGCGTCCGGCACATGTCCCACAAAGACTTCATCATCTGTGCCACCACCGCCACCACCTCCTCCACCTCGTTCGAAATCTCAGCGGTGGACACCCATCAAGAAGAAAACGGTGGCTGAACCATCAATAGCTTGTTCGTCATCTAAGGGGCCAACACAGGCCCATCCTGCTGCTCCTCTTCCGCCTTCGGAGACTGTCACTATACAGGACCAATACAACGACCAGCATGCGAATGTTTTTTGTGATGCTGCGGAACCTCCACTACCGAATGATCCTGCTCAATGCGACTTGGGCCACTCTTCGGACACCGAATTGCCTACTGATGAGCCAACTGTGAATTTACCAATTGTCCCAGAAGAAGTTGTTCGACGCATGCAGTTAATCCCTCCATCTCCAGATGTGGAGGTCTTGATATCATGCCTGCAAGAACCAGCTGAGGATGCCGATTTCATACCAGTGGTCCCTCGTCGAAAACGTCGTGCAAGAAAAGATCTATCACCGTTGCCACCATCCACTATATTAACGCGTAGTGCGTCGCATGCCTTGCAGGGAAGTGACTCCAGTCTTTCTCAATGAATACATTAATATGGAATATCAGAGGCATGCGTGCCTCCTTACCTAGGTTGCGTCATTTGATTAGTGAACATCGTTTTCATTTACTAGCTCTTATTGAACCCAAGCATGCTCTCTCACATATTGATGGATTTGGTTTACGTCTTTGTTTTTCCAGTTGTTATGCTTCTTAGTCTCAACGTATTTTGTTTTTCTGGCGTGATTTAGAGTTTCGTTTGCTTGCTACGCAGGACCAAGATCAGGTAGTTCATTTCATGTTACTATTTCATCCGCTCCAGCTCACATTCGTTTTGTCGGTTGTGTATGCAAAACACACGTCATCTTTACGTCGTGTCCTTTAGCGCTCTTTATGTGACTTTGCTAGGGCATCCACTTTACCCTGGTTAGTTAGAGGAGATTTTAATATTTTTCGAGCGTTTGAGGATCATAGTGGTCGATCACATCCCCCTCTGGCAGTATTACAAGACTTTAATGAATGTATAGAGCTTTGTTCTCTTATGGCACCACAATATCAAGGACCCAGATTTACTTGGGTAGATGGCAGGGGACTAGGCCGAGTTCGTCGCAGATTGGATTGGTTATTTGTTAACTCCTCTTATCAAGATGTGTTTGAAGACATGCAGCTAACACATCTTCCGCGGGTTTCCTCGGATCACACACCACTACTATTTGGGTAGATGGCAGGGGACTAGGCCGAGTTCGTCGCAGATTGGATTGGTTATTTGTTAACTCCTCTTATCAAGATGTGTTTGAAGACATGCAGCTAACACATCTTCCGTGGGTTTCCTCGGATCACACACCACTACTATTTGTTTGTCGACTAAGCACGGCAGGTGGCCGTCGCTCTTTTCGGTTCTTGGACTCATGGTTACTTCATTCAGATTTTTACTCCTATATGCACAATGCTTGGTTTTCATATCCAACTACAGGAGGTATGTATGGCTTTTATTCAAAGTTATTTTCTCTGAAGACAGACATTCAGCGGTGGAATAAGGAAATATTTGGTAATATCTTTAACAACCTTATGCACGCGGAATCTAATCTCAATAGTGCTGAGGCTAGTTGGGATGCTGACCCAAATGACGTGACTCGTGAGGCATATCATCGTGCCAAAGCTGAATATCTTCGTGCCTCTACTTATGAACTTCATTTCTGGAAGCAAAAAAGCGAGGGTAAAATGGGCTCAAAGAGGGCGACGCTAACACACGATATTTTCATTCTATTGTCAAAGGGCGGCGATCAAACCTCCGTATACAACAAATTCGCACCTCCAATAGTATGCTGTGTACGACGCTAACAGACATTATGGCGGAAGCTGTTTCGTTCTATACCACTTTATTTGCTCGGGAGGCAACACATAATCATTCATCCATTCTTTCACACATCCCTTGTCTGATATCGGAGGCAGACAATATCATGCTTACGCAGTTACCCATGGAGGCAGAAGTAAAGGAGGCAGTATGGCATTTAGATCCCCAGAGTGCAGTAGGACCAGATGGATTTCATGGTACGTTTTACCGATCGTGTTGGCCAGTTATACATTCTAATGTTGTTAAAGCTGTGTAGGAGTTTTTTCTTGGCGTACCACAACCCTCTGTAATGGCTAGTGCCTTGATTACCTTGATTCCAAAGACACAATCTCTTCAAACATTCAGTGATTTTCGACATATCTGTCTTACGAACTTTCTGAGTAAAGTTTGTACGAGGATCATCGCCACACGTTTGGGCAAACTGCTTCCCAAATTAATATCTCCGGAACAAACAGGTTTTTTGCTTGGCATGATCTTTCCACACAAGTGCTAATGGCACGTGAGATGGTACATATGCTTAATAAGGGTGGATCTCAATTATGCTTGAAATTGGACATGATGAAGGCTTTTGATCGAGTCAGCTGGGAGTATCTGGAATTGTTGTTACGACAGATTGGCTTCTCCAATTTCTTCATTCGGATAATCATTAATCACTTGCGCGCCACTACATTATCGGTTTTGATTAATGGCCAACCTTCGGTGCATTTCCGGCCGTATAGAGGTGTCAAGCAGGGTAACCCGCTGTCCCCATTGCTCGTTATTCTATCTTCTGAGGGTTTTAGCAGAGGCTTCAAATCTTTGGTTGACTCTGGTGCACTACAGCCTTTTCGCCTAGGTCGGGTTCCATTTGCTATTACCCATTTGGCATACACAGATGATCTGCTTATTTTCCTGCGGGGGTACACAACGCAATTTACGACGATTTTACTCTTTCTTAACTTTGTATGAAACTGCATCTGGTCAAAAGGTTAATTTTCATAAGAGCATTTTTATTCCCTCTGCCAACACCCCGGCACATCAGCGCCGCTCTTTTGAGACAATCTTAGGCATGCGGTGTACTGCTTTACCATTTCGATATCTTGGTTCATATTTACATAAGGGTATTAATTTCTCAAGATATTGTACATCCCTGCTGCAGCATATAGATGATCGCCTACATGGATGGCACTCTCGTCTTCTTTCCTCGGCAGGTCGACTGGTGCTACTACACTCAGTGATTTTGGTGCTTCCTCTTCATATTCTGGCAGCAGAAGGTTTACCAAAGTTCGTCATCGAAATCATTGAAAGGAAGATGGCATCATTTTATTGAGGTAAGAGGTATCATTGGGTAGCATGGTCCACAATTGCTTCGCCTATTGAAGAAGGAGGCTTGGGTCTCCGGGATCTTAGTATGTCACAAAAGGCTTATCACTGTCGAATTTGGGGGTCATATCAGCACATGACAGACTTTGGAGTAAGTACATGCATATCAAATATGGCAGCAGAGGGGATTATCGCCCTCGACAACCAGATTCGCCGGTTTGGAAACTTATTTGTCGAATCCATGATACCTGTCTTACTCAGACTGAAGGCTTGGGTTCGCATCTTACATGGACACCCACAGCGTCTGGAGAGTTTTCTTTGAAATCTGCTTATGACATTTGCCGTGTCTCAAAGCCAACACTGCTCTCTGCTAAATTCATTTGGTACAAACATCATTCCCCACCCACTAAGTTATTATTATGGCGCATTTTCCATTCTGCTATGCCATTCGAAGATTATATTGGTCGGTACTCTACGGCTCGTCCCACACAATGTCCTTTTTGTAAACAACATTCGGCCACGGTGGATCATGTTTTCCTCTACTGCAGCAACATTCGCCCCATCTGGGATTTCTTTGCCACTGAGTTGCATGGTATATCCCCCATTTCATTACATCTTCGTCAATACTTGTTATCTTGGTGGTATCGCTCTGCATTTTTGTCTCTTCTTGGGATTTTAAAAATCATCGTTCTGACTATTGTTGTTTTTAACATATGGCGCACCTATGCAACGTTAGTATATGGCGACTCAGCCTCATTTTCTCCGTCAGCCATTCGGGCTTCCATACATTATGATATTGAGATGTGGATCAATACAATACAAGGTTCCAAACTTGCGGCGGGACCAACACTTCGTCTTTCGTGGATTCCAAAGATTCGGTCCCCACGCCTATAAGTGGTTCGCTGGCAAACTCCACCTTTCGGTAGGCTAAAGTTAAATATTGATGCGGCAGTTGGCAGACACTACGCCTCAGGCGGGACGATTTTGCGTGATCACTTCGGTACCTGTGTGGGGGCGATTTCTTTTTGACTGCCTCTATGTACACCTCTTACAGCGGAGATTTAGGCGGAGGTATTTGGTCTGCTATACTTCTCCAACTTTATCATTCCATTATTTTAGAATCCGACTGTGCACAAATGCTTTCTCGACTGCGGCAACAACAGTCTGTCTTCGGTAACTATCATCTCAGGTTATTACACACATTACTGTATCATCATCGTCTAGAAGTTGTTCATGTATATAGAGAGGCCAACATGGCGTCTCACTACCTTGCTTGGCATGCAATCATGTTTCCTCAAACACAGTACTTTTCGCACCACAGTCTGCCGTCACTAGTTTGTGGTACCATAACTTTGGACCTCTCCTCAGCCAATTTGCGGATCCCTTGAGTTTCTGGTCTTCCATATGGATTGGCACTCCTTCACTATCTCTGCATGTACCTTAGTGGGTACAGGCAGACTTGGTATGATATGCATTCACTTCGTCATGTACCTTTTCTTATGTCTTATATGCCTGATTAACTCAGCATTTTATTTCTCTTGTGCATGGATGGGATCACGACTCATACTTGCTTACATCACTGACGTCGCTGCTATTTTCACCGGGATGTGGGCTAAGCATCAAGCGTGGGATTTTTTGTGGCTTATCTTTTCTTCGTTTCCTCTCTCTTACGTTCGGATTGTAATTTATTTCATTTTACACTGTAGCGCATATCAACACTCCATTTATATAAATATGTACGTTTTTTCCTTCGCCAAGGTTTTATCCACAAGGGTGGTTTTAATGTGGCATATCATATATGATTTGGATGTTGATACTCATCTACTGCTATTTTCGCCATACTTTCATACTATGTACTAAGGTTTTCCTCCGCCATAAGTGAGGGCTTATGCTAATAAAATCTCTTCCGATTTAAAAAAATGTATATATGTATGTGTGTGTATATATATACATACATATATATATACATATATATACATACATATATATATACATATATATACATACATATATATATACATATATATATATATACACACACACATGAGAGATGGCGGCCTCTGGCGATCGCGTTCCCCAGCGGCATTAGCCGCCGCCATTGCCGGTTATCTCCATTCACCGTTGGTTTTCGCCGTCGACAAACGCAATAGCATTTCCAACCCCGCTGCTACTCATCATCACCGGAAGATTCATTTTTTTCCATCAATCAAGCGATACCAATGACAGCCGCACCTACCTTCGCTGCGGTTGTCTTCGGTGCTGACAAATCCTGCAATGCCACCATTTCCCTGAAGACGGTTTCGCGCTATAAAGGTATCCCCATGATCTCCTTCCTTGATTCTGAGATTGATGCTCTTGCTGCGCCATTCAGATATTCATTGGTTGGTACTTTCTTGTATGGCCGGCCTCCATTGAAAGTTATACGTGAGGTCTTTGATAAAATTAGATTTCATCATGATCTGTGTATTACACTGATCGATCAAACACATATACTTTTGAATTTCCGCAATGAAGCAGATTATTTGAGATGTTTCTATCGTCATTCTTGGCATATCTCCGGCTGTCACATGCGCATCACGAAGTGGACTGTTGATTTTGATCCCTCTGCAGATGTCCCTATTGTCCCAGTTTGGATTGCTCTCCCAGCCCTACCGATCCATCTCCATCGCCGAGAAGCCCTTTTCGAAATCGTCCGCTCGATTGGAACACTTATCAAACAGGATGTTGCAACAACGGATGGGCTGAGGCCGTCCGTTGCTCGCGTATGCGTTGAGGTAGATGTTTCTCAAAAATTGCCGCAAAAGATATATTTACAGGTGAAAATTAGGTTGATCCTACAATCAGTGGTCTATGAAGATTTGCCTTTATTCTGCACTTCATGTCGAAGACTAGGTCATGCAACCACTGTATGCCCTCCGAAGGATAAATCTAATGTGCCTTCTCCGCCGCCTTGTTCAACAAAACAGCGCTGGACTTCGGTTAAGCAGAAAACAGTCCCGCCACCTCCAACAGACCCGGAAACGATGGCTTATAACAAGGATAATTATGACCTACCAGATGCTCCTCTGCAGCCTTCAGAGGCTATAAATATCCAGTATACTGATGACCATACTGTAGATGCATTCTGTGATGCCGTGGACCTTCCACTACCAAACGATCCCGCACAATGCGATTTGGGGCACCCTTCGGATACTGAGTTGCCAGTTGATGATCATATTAAAGATATACCTAATGTTCCTGAGGAAGTTGTTCGACGCATACAGTTAATACCACCATCGCCAGATGAGGAGATCTTAATATCGCGATTGCAAGAGCACTCTGAGGAGACTGAGTTCATACCCGTTGGTCCTTGTTGAAAGCGCTGTGTCCGAAAAGATTTACCCCCTGCCGCCATCCACTATTTTGACACGTAGTGCGTTACACATCATACAGGGAAGTACCTCCACTCTTACTCAATGAATACAATAATATGGAATATCCGAGGAATGCGTGCCTCCTTATCAAGGTTACAAGATTTGATTAGTGAACATCGTTTGCATTTACTCGCTCTTATTGAACCCAAGCATGATCCTTCACAAATTGATGGGTTTGGTTTACGTCTTGGTTTTTCCCGTTATTATGCCTCTCAGTCGGAACGTATTTGGTTTTTCCAGCGTGATTCAGAATTTCGTTTGCTTTCAACGCAGGATCAAGATCAAGTGGTTCATTTCACATTACTGTCTATCTCGCTCCATCTTACCTTTGTTTTATCAATCGTATATGCGAAACATACATCATCGCAACGTCGTGCTCTCTGGCGATCATTGTGTGCCTTTGCCGAGGTATCCCCATTACCCTGGATAGTGGCGGAGACTTTAATACTTTTCGAACAATTGAAGATCATAGTGGTCATTCAACTCCATCTTTGACAGTATTGCAAGATTTTAATGAATGTATCGAAGCATGCTCTCTTATGGCACCACAATATCATGGCATCAGATTTACTTGGGTTGATGGCAGGGGTCTAGGCCGAGTGCGTCGTAGATTGGATTAGATATTTGTTAAATTTTCTTTTCAAGATGTGTTTGAAGATATGCAGCTAACTCATCTTCCGTGGGTTACATCGGATCACACGCCACTGTTGTTTTTATGTCGGCTAAGTGCAGCATCTGGCCGACGTTCCTTTCGTTTTTTTGGACGCCTGGCTACTTCACTCAGATTTTCACTCCTATATGCAGAATGCATGGTTATCATATCCAACTACTGGAGGTATGTGTGGTTTCTATACAAAGTTATTTTCACTCAAAATAGATATACAGCGATGGAATAAGGAAATCTTTGGGAATATCTTCAACAACCTTAAGCATGCGGAGATTCATCTTAATAGCACAGAGGCTATTTGGGATGCGGATCCCACTGCTGAGATGCATGAGGCGTATCATCGGGCAAAAGCAGAATATCTTCGAACCTCTACTTATGAATTGCAATTCTGGAAACAAAAAGCGAGGGTCAAATGGCTAAAGGAAGGCGATGCTAACACACAGTATTTTCACTCCATTGTCAAGGGTAGGAGATCAAATCTTCGAATCCAGCGGATTCGCAACGCTGATGGAGAGTTGCTTACGACGCCAAGTGATATTATGGCAGCAGCTGTCTCTTTTTATACCACTTTATTTGCTCGGGAGGCAACGCAAAATCATTCATCTATTCTTTCGCACATCCCTAGTCTGATATCAGAGTCACACAATCTTATGCTTACGCAGCTGCCACTAGAGGAAGCGGTAAAGAAGGCAGTATGGCATTTAGATCCCAAGAGTGCCGCAGGATCAGATGGCTTTCATGGTAAGTTTTATCGTTCGTGTTGGCCAGTAATACATTTTGATGTTGTTAAAGCAGTGCAGGAGTTTTTTCTTGGAGTCCCACAACCCTCTGTAATGGCTAGTGCTTTGATTACACTGATACCCAAAACGCAATCTCCTCAAACATTCAGTGATTTTCGGCCTATTTGTCTTACGAACTTTCTGAGCAAAGTTTTACACGTATTATTACTACGCGTTTGGCTACACTGTTGCCGAAGTTAATCTCACCAGAACAAACAGGGTTCCTAGCTGGACATGATATTTCTACGCAAGTTCTAATGGCGCATGAAATGGTTCATATGCTTGATAAAGGAGGTTCCCAATTATGCCAGAAGTTAGATATGATGAAGGCATTTGATCGGGTAAGTTGGGAGTATCTAGAGTTGTTATTGCGACAGTTTAGTTTCTCCAATTTTTTCATTCGGATTATCATCAACCATTTACGCGCCACCACATCATCGGTTTTGATAAATGGTCAGCCATCAGCGTCTTTCCGCCCGTATAGAGGTGTCAAGTAGGGTGATCCGTTGTCCCCATTGCTATTTATTCTGTCTTCAGAGGGTTTTAGCAGAGGCTTAAAATCACTGGTTGCCTCTGACACAATACAGCCATTTCATCTAGGACGGATTCCTTTTGCTATTACTCGGCGTACGCGGATGATCTGCTTATTTTTCTGCGTGGTACACAGCGCAATCTACGACAATTTCACACTTTCTTAAATTTGTATGAAACTGCATCTGGTCAAAAGGTTAACTTTCATAAGAGCAATTTCATCCCTTCGGCCAACATCCCGCCGCATCAACGTCGATCATTTCATGAAATATTGGGCATGCGGATTACTTCTCTACCTTTTCGATACCTTGGTTCATATCTGCATAAAGGAATTAATCGGTACAGATATTGTTCTTCTCTGTTACAGCATATTGAGGATCGTCTACACTGCTGGACTCCCGCCTTCTCTCTTCAGCAGGTCGTTTAGTGTTATTACATTCAGTGATCTCAGCGCTTCCGCTTCATATTCTTGCAGCAGGTGGTTTACCAAAGTCTGTCATCAAAATGATCAACAGAAAGATGGCAGCCTTTTTGTGGAAATCGACATCACTGGGTTGCATGGTCAACCATTACTTTGCCTATTGAAGAAGGAGGCTTGGGCCTTCGGGATCTTAGCATGTTGCAGCAGGCATATCACTGCAGAATTTGGTGGTCATATCAGCAACATGACACTCTTTGGAGTAAATATATGCATATTAAATATGGCAGGAGAGGGGATTATCGACCGCGACTATCGGATTCACCGGTTTGGAGGCTAATATATCGCATACATACTACCTGTATTTCTCGGACAGCAGGCACAGGTTCGCATCTTACATGGACACCAACGGCCTCTGGCGAATTCTCACTGAAGTCTGCTTATGATATTTGTCGTGTCTCAAGCCAACACTACTCTCTGCTAAATTTGTTTGGTTCAAGCATCATTCCCCACCCACTAAACTACTACTTTGGCGCCTTTTCCATTCTGCTATGCCATTTGAGGACTATATTAGACACTATGCTGCGGTGTGACTCACACAATGTCCTTTCTGCAAGCAACATTCGTCCACGGTGGATCATGTATTCCTTTATTATAGCAGTATTCGACACATATGGAATTTCTTTGCCTCTGAGTTATATGGTATACCCCCCATCTCTTTAAATCTGCGCCAATACCTATTATCATGGTGGTATCGCTCCACATTTTCGTCTCTGTTTGGGATTTTAAAAATGGTTATTCCAGCCCTCATCGTTTACACATATGGCGCAGCTACGCTAAGTTAGTATATGGGGACTCCGCATCCTTTTCTATATATGTGCTTCGGGCTTCCATACATTTTGATATTGACATGTGGATCCAGACAATACAAGGATCCAAGCTTGCGGCAGGACCACCTTTTTCTCTTTCATGGATTCGTCATATTAGATCCCCACGTCTTCAAGTTCTTAGATGACAAACTCCACCTTCAGGTAGGCTAAAGTTAAATATTGATGCAGCAGTTGGCTGGCACTACGCCTCAGGCGGAGCTATTTTGCGTGATCGCTTCGGTACCGATGTGGAAGCGCTCTCTTTTCGCCTGCCCCCATGTACACCTCTGACGGCAGAGATTCAGGCCACGTCGTTCCCTATATATCATATGTGGATTGTCATATTTCTCATTTTACACTGTAACACTATCAACACTCCAAGCATATAAATATGTACGCTTTTTCCTTCGCCAAGGTTTTATCCACAAGGGTAGTTTTACTTGGCAAGAATTTAATGCGACATATCATATATGACTTGGATGTTGATAACCATCTTTTTCTTTGTGCGTCATACTGTCATTCGATATAATAAGGTTTTCCTCCGCCATAAGTGAGGCCTTATGCTAATAAAATCGCTCTTTACAAAATATATATATATACATATATATATACACACACATATATATACACACATATACATATATACATATATTTTTTTTATTTTTTTATCGGAAAAGATTTTATTAGCATAAGTCCTCACTTATGGCGGAGGAATACCTTATTACATAGCGGATGCATATGGCGAAAGTGGAAAGTGGATGATTATCAACCTCAAAATCATATATGATATGCCGCATTAAAACCTTGCCAAGTAAAACCACCCTTGTGGATAAAACTTTGGCAAAGGGAAAAGTGTACATGTTTATATAATTGGAGCGGTGATATGCGTTACAGTATAATATGAAAGAAAATACAATCCGAGTTAAACAAAAAGAATGTGGTGAAAAGCCAAGCCATGAAATATCCAGCTCGTGGTGCACAGTCCTCATCATAGTGAATACGTCGTCGGTGTCGTTATGGGCGAGCATGAAATGTAACTCCTTCCATGCACAGGAGAAATAAAATGTGAAGTTAAGCAGGCATATTATGCTTAATAAAAGGAAGATGACCAATAGAAAGCAAATCATACCGAGTCTGCCTGTAGCCACAAGGGTACAGGCAGAAGAAAGGAAAGTATGCCAATCCATATGGAAGACCGAAATAGCTCAAGGAACACGCAAATTTGCCGATGAGAGATCCAAAGTGACGGTTCCACGAACTAATGATGGTAGATCGTGGCGTGAATAGTATTGAGTCTGAGGAACTAGCATTGCATGCTGAGCAAGGTAGTGGGCAGCCATGTTCGCCTCTCTATAAACATGAGTAGATTACAATCGATGAAGGTGAAGTAGCGACAGCAATAACCTCAGATGGTAGTTTCCAAAAACGGTCTGTGGTTGTCTCAAGCGAGAAATCATTTGATCATAGTCTGATTCTAAAATAATGGAACGATAAAGTGGGAGGAAATATAGCAAACCAAACACCGCCGCTTGTATCTCCGCAGTAAGAGGTGTACATAGAGGTAAGCAAAAAGAGATCGCCCCCACACAGGTACCTGAATGATCACGCAGAATAGCCCCCCTGCTGCATAATGTCTACCAACTGCCGCATCAATATTTAACTTTAATCTACCAGAAGGAGGAGTACGCCAACAAATCACTTGTGGACGTGGAGACCGGATAGTGGGAATCCATGAAAGATGTGGTATTGGTGCCGCCGCAAGTTTAGAGCCATGTCTTGTTTTAATTCACATCGCAATATCATAATGGATGGAAGCCCGAATGGAGGACGGAGCAAATGAGGTTGACTCACCATATACCAGTGATGCATAGGTGCACCATATATTAGACACCACAATAGCCGGAACAACTATTTTTAGAATCCTAAATAGAGTCGAAGATGTAGATCGATACCACATAGATATTGCCAAAGATGCAATGAAATGGGGGACAAACCATGTAACTCCGAGGCAAAGAAATTCTAGATGGGTCGAATGTTGTTGCAGTATAGGAAAACATGATCCACCGTAGCCGAAGCGTGCTTACAGAAAGGACACTGTGTGGGACGAGTAGTAGAGTACTTACTGATGTAGTCCTCAAATTGCATAGCGGAATGGAAAACTCGCCATAGTAATAACTTAGTGTAGAGAAAAAAGGTTTGAGTGATTTTTAAATGCATGATTTAAATGTGCACAAAAACGAGCATAAGATATAAACGTGCATAAGTGTACATGTGTGCATGATAACTTGCCATTACTTGCCTTATTTAGCTTATATATATTATGTTGCCGTACTAACGAGCCATGAAGCATTAAATCTTACATCATATGGCGAACATTTGTTGAGTTTATACTATTTTCATGTGCCACCATTAATGAACTAAAGTAGTTCATTAAGTGAAGTACTTGGTTTAATAAACTAAGAAGTTCATTAAAGGAAGATTCATTTGAAAAAGGCACAAAGGCAACAAGGCCAAGGAAGGAAAGTTCTCTCCTCCTCCCCATCTTATTAAACACGCCACATATACATAATATATATATATTTTCAGATTTTTTGAAAAAGGCACGTACACATGTATTCCAACGTACTACCGACACGTTATATATCTTACGTACGTACGTTAACGTCACACCACTATACTTAACCCATGTTTATGAGTATATTCAGGTCTTATATCATATGATATAAGATATGGTGATGACAAATTAAATACGACACGATAAAAGGTTCTAAACCGAAATTTATCGTATCGGGCGAATACCGAAACTTCGCCAACGTGTCACGTACTTGCCATAAATAAATGGCCAGCCCATATACATCAAAAATTGATGAAAATTTCGTGATATACATGATATATTCAGCCAAAAATACTTTCCATGTTGGCACACACAAATCACCCCACATTTAGGCCAAAATGTGAAGATTCCAATTTTAATTTTATCACATGTTTATGGTACCACTTTAAATCAGCCAAGTGCTGAGATTTAAAGTATATATTATATATATTATGTATAATATAATATATATATCATGTGCAAAAGTTGGAATTCAAATTAGAGAAAAATCGGGTAATCGATAAAAAATTCGGTTTTCTACGCACATAACATGGAACGTTTTTCTTGAACATCATGTGACACGTATCTAGACACTTTTTACATATGATATACATCTTAAAGTGTTCTAGAAAATTAAATTAAGGGCTGATTGGAATATTACATGTGTGTATTATTAAATGTGCACTATTTTACAAAGTTAGCAAAAATAAATTTCAGCACATGTACATACACATTCCAACGTTACTACAGCTGATATGGAGCACATGTGGAGCCTTGTTGGCATATTGATTGGTCAAGGATCAACCATACAATGTTGATGAATCAAAGAGAGAAGCTACAAAAGGTAAGTATTCAACATATACCTCTCTTATGTCACATGCTGAAAATTTCAGCATACTACACATATATTGGCCAATTTTTTTGTCACTAAGGGTGACATATTTTGTCATCTTTTATTAGAGGATTAATTGAAGATGTTATGGAAATGATTTGAATATTATGTAAGGTAATTAAGTGTGATATTCTACATATCACACATGCTGAAATTTTTCAGCATGTGTGAAGTTGTGCTGGCCGAATTCTTCACCCATTTTGTGTCCAAGTTCATTCATCAATTGATAGCAAGACTTACCATATATGGTTGATTCATTTTTATGATAAAAATTCAAAGAAAAATGGTAAATAATCTGAATTTTATTTCATAATGCACATGCTGAAAAATTCAGCATGGCAAGGTGATAATGGCCGATTTTATGGTTTGAAAAAGGGGAGATTTCTTGTCTTACGATTTATGATGAAATATTTGACTTATGGTATGATTTTATGATTGATATTGGCACATGTTTAAAGTGTTAATCTCAGATTTTTCCATGTCATCATGTTGACAACATTGAGCCAATAAAGAGGTGCCAAGTAAGCAAAGACTAAATGATGATCCAATAGAATGATGCCAAGCAAGCAAGGCATTGTCACAATGATGTCTTACACTCTCTCAAGCACTTAAAAGGAAATTTTCAAGAGGGGAGAAGGCTCCTAGGGGACGGCTGCCACAAATTAAAAAGAGAAGAGGAGAGCAAACAAAAACAACATCAAGCATTGCATTCTAGAGAGATCAAATAGCCAAGCTCTTCTTCTCCTACATCTTCTTTCTTTCTCTTTTCTTGTAAAGCCTATTGTATTCATATTCTTTCAATCTTGAATAGGCTTCATATAATTCACCATTCATTCATCTTTGTAAAAGATTGATCAAGGTGTGATCAATCTTCATTCTAGCAAGGTGGTGGTGTTCGTGTGAATTGTACTTGTCATACAAGGTTTGTAAAGGGTTGGAGTTAAGGTGTAACTCTATCAACCCTGCGGTAAGGTGTACTGCGTGTGTGTTATTAGTATGAACCAAGGAAGGTGTTCCTTGAAGACTGGAGTAGGTTGTTTATAACCGAACCAGTATAAAATTCTTGGTGTCATTTACTTTCAGCACTGATTTTCTGTTTCAGCACTGTTTATTGTTTTTAATCACGTTCGTAAAAATAGTAAACGAATTTCAAAAATTACAAAACTTTCAGAAAACATAGTCACACGTTCTAGGGTTCTTTTGGCGCAAGTTTCAACCCTTTTGGACAAGTATAAGTCATTCAAACGTCCAAAGTTCTGAGACTAGTGCAGTCTGATTTTCAGGCTTGCAAAGGTTGAGACTTTGATCGTATTTGACTAACTTCCCAAAAGAATTTTTCAAAACTGTTTCAACCCATTTAAATATAACATATAAGGGGTTAGTGGTTATAGTTTCAAAGCATTTGGAGTTGTGTACAAATTGGAATAAATTTTTCAAATCAGTGTATCGGTTCTTGCAGATTTGCGCAATCTGACCACCAACGAATTTTCAAGGGGTTAGAGGTTGAATTTAAATCTGAAATTTTTAGGACATACTCATAACATCTGAGTCTAAGTTCTCTCCAAATTTCATAATTTTTGAAGGCCTACAACCTAGTTTTCAAAACGTTTTAAAACTGGTCCTGAAAACAGAAACTGTTTTCAGAACTTGAATTGTTCAAGTTTAAAGAAATTTTAAAAACCACATTTTCCGCACCCACTATTCAACCCCCCCCCCTTCTAGTGGTGCCTTGCAGATCCTACAATTGGTATCAGAGCGCAAGAACACTCACTACAAAGGATCCAACGATTCAGTGAGATGGCATCCACTAGTCATAGCACCGTGCAAGAAGGAATGTCAACCATAAGGCCTCCTCTGTTTGACGGTGAGTCTTTCGTTCAATGGAAGGTAAGAATGAAACTTTTCTTTATGGCAATAGATATTGATCTTTGGTCGATTATAGAAGATGGTCCTTTTGTTCCATCTAAGTTGTCCACTGTAGACGGAGTCACATTAGAAGTCGTTAAAACTAGACAAGAATATACAAGTGATGATAAAAAGAAACTTAGCATGAATGCTAAAGCCATGCAACTATTATTAAATGGCCTGAGTAAAAGTGAGGCTAGTTACGTGTCAAATTGTTCTAGTGCTCAAGAGATGTGGCATATTCTTGAAATGAAACATGAAGGGACTAGCCAAGTAAAGGAGTCCAAAATTAACATGCTCATGTCCACACTTGAGTCTTTTAAATTATTACCCAATGAGTCTATTGTAGATATGGATCTTCGTTTGACTAACATCTACAACTCTCTTGAGTCTCTTGGTAAGGCTTTTACTACGCAGGATAAGGTACAGAAAGTTCTACGAAGCCTTCCTTCTGAATGGGACCCTAAAGTAACGGCCATAGAAGAAAGCAAAGAGACCAAATCAATTAAAATGGAAGAACTAATCGGATCACTTAAGGTATATGAAAACAAACTCTCTTTAAGACATTCTGAGTCCATTTCTAATAATGATAGGGCTATAGCATTTAAATCAAATGAATACGTCGTAGATGATAGTGACACAGATTCCGATGATGAGGACTTAATCACAATGGCTAAAAGATTAAGAAAAATATTGAGAAAATCGATTAAACATAAGTCTACCTTATCTAAGGATCATAAAAATAAAAATAAGGAAATAAAGTGCTATGAATGCGGCAAACTTGGACATCTATCATATGACTGCCCTAATAAAGAGAAACAAACAAACAAATACCCTGACAAGGATCGGAACAAGAATAGACTCGTCTCAGAACCTAAGCAAAGGCGAAGAGCATTCAAAGCCTCCACTTGGAGTGACACATCCGACTCTGAGACTGATGATACGGAAGAACACAAGGCACAAGTATGCTTTACATCTAAAGCATCAAATGAGGTATCTTCTGACTCTGATTCCGATTCCGAATGTTCATATGATGATTTATTTAGTCAATATTTAGAATTGCATAAATTTTCAAAGATTCTTGCAAAAGAAAAGAAACGATTAATTGAAGACAAGAAATTGTTAGAATCTTCTAACGAAAATCTTGTCGCTCAATTAAATGATTCTAAAGAAGAGTCATCATGCATCATCAATGCATTAAAATCTGAAATTTCATCATTGACATCGAGAACGTTGAATTGAAATCCGAGATTTCAAAATTAAAATCAAGGAATGCCGATGTAGAGAAAAAGGTGAAACAGTTTGGTACAGGATCCAACATGCTGCATCGCATTATATCATCACAAAGCATGACAGTGATAAAACGGGGTTGGGACACGTTGATACAAATGAAGTATCAACCAAACCAACAAAGTTTGTTATGTCTAAGAAAATAGACACCCCAAAGCCTCAAGTGGCGTCTAAGATGACGCGAAAATTGCATATTCCCTCATCACGCCCCACTTCTTCATCATATCATGCGAAATACAATGTTGTACCATATAGATATGAAAACAAAAGGGTGATGCATACACGGCATTCAATCCATCCAAGCACTACGCATACAAACACAAGGACATATCCAAAACGTCCTACATATAATGCGTATAAAGGAGTTCTTGGCCAAAGGCCAGATACAGTCGCACCAAAAGTTTATTATGTTGCGTTCTCATCACCTTTCTCACCTTTTGGAAGACCTAGAAAGGTCACCCAAATTTGGGTACCAAAAGGGACATTTTCAAAGGGTTGAATAAATAACCCTTAAGAACGCACGTAATATGAAATGCATAATTTTTTTCAGGCATCTTTTGATTTACTTTTCAAAATAAAGGGGGAGAAAAAGCATGATTTAAGGGGGAGAGAGAAAGACTAATTGCATAAATTAAGGGGGAGAGAGAAAGACTTTTAAGCATAATTGAAGGGGGAGCGATAGGATTTAAATCATGTGCATAAGTTATTTTGAAAATCATCAAAAGGGGGAGATTGTAGAGAAAAAGGGGTTTGAGTGATTTTCAAATGCATGATTTAAATGTGCACAAAAACGAGCATAAGATATAAACATGCATAAGTGTACATGTGTGCATGATAACTTGTCATTACTTGCCTTATTTAGCTTATATATATTATGTTTCCGTACTAACGAGCCATGAAGCATTAAAGCTTACATCATATGGCGAACATTTGTTGAGTTTATACTATTTTCAGGTGCCACCATTAATGAACTAAAGTAGTTCATTAAGTGAAGTACTTGGTTTAATAAACTAAGTAGTTCATTAAAGGAAGATTCATTTGGAAAAGACACAAAGGCAACAAGGCCAAGGAAGGAAAGTTCTCTCCTCCTCCCCATCTTATTAAACACGCCACATATACATAATATATATATATTTTCAGATTTTTTGAAAAAGGCACGTACACATGTATTCCAACGTACTACCGACACATTATATATCTTACGTACGTACGTTAACGTCACACCACTATACTTAACCCATGTTTATGAGTATATTCAGGTCTTATATCATATGATATAAGATATGGTGATGACAAATTAAATACGACACGATAAAAGGTTCTAAACCGAAATTTATCGTATCGGGCGAATACCGAAACTTCGCCAACGTGTCACGTACTTGCCATAAATAAATGGCCAGCCCATATACATCAAAAATTGATGAAAATTTCGTGATATACATGATATATTCAGCCAAAAATACTTTCCATGTTGGCACACACAAATCACCCCACATTTAGGCCAAAATGTGAAGATTCCAATTTTAATTTTGTCACATGTTTATGGTACCACTTTAAATCAGCCAAGTGCTGAGATTTAAAGTATATATTATATATATTATGTATAACATAATATATATATCATGTGCAAAAGTTGGAATTCAAATTAGAGAAAAATCGGGTAATCGATAAAAAATTCGGTTTTCTACGCACATAACATGGAACGTTTTTCTTGAACATCATGTGACACGTATCTAGACACTTTTTACATATGATATACATCTTAAAGTGTTCTAGAAAATTAAATTAAGGGCTGATTGGAATATTACATGTGTGTATTATTAAATGTGCACTATTTTACAAAGTTAGCAAAAATAAATTTCAGCACATGTACATACACATTCCAACGTTACTACAGCTGAGATGGAGCACATGTGGAGCCTTGTTGGCATATTGATTGGTCAAGGATCAATCATACAATGTTGATGAATCAAAGAGAGAAGCTACAAAAGGTAAGTATTCAACATATACCTCTCTTATGTCACATGCTGAAAATTTCAGCATACTACACATATATTGGCCAATTTTTTTGTCGTTAAGGGTGACATATTTTGTCATCTTTTATTAGAGGATTAATTGAAGATGTTATGGAAATGATTTGAATATTATGTAAGGTAATTAAGTGTGATATTCTACATATCACACATGCTGAAATTTTTCAGCATGTGTGAAGTTGTGCTGGCCGAATTCTTCACCCATTTTGTGTCCAAGTTCATTCATCAATTGATAGCAAGACTTACCATATATGGTTGATTCATTTTTATGATAAAAATTCAAAGAAAAATGGTAAATAATCTGAATTTTATTTCATAATGCACATGCTGAAAAATTCAGCATGGCAAGGTGATAATGGCCGATTTTATGGTTTGAAAAAGGGGAGATTTCTTGTCTTACGATTTATGATGAAATATTTGACTTATGGTATGATTTTATGATTGATATTGTCACATGTTTAAAGTGTTAATCTCAGATTTTTCCATGTCATCATGTTGACAACATTGAGCCAATAAAGAGGTGCCAAGTAAGCAAAGACTAAATGATGATCCAATAGAATGATGCCAAGAAAGCAGGGCATTGTCACAATGATGTCTTACACTCTCTCAAGCACTTAAAAGGAAATTTTCAAGAGGGGAGAAGGCTCCTAGGGGACGGCTGCCACAAATTAAAAAGAGAAGAGGAGAGCAAACAAAAACAACATCAAGCATTGCATTCTAGAGAGATCAAATAGCCAAGCTCTTCTTCTCCTACATCTTCTTTCTTTCTCTTTTCTTGTAAAGCCTATTGTATTCATATTCTTTCAATCTTGAATAGGCTTCATATAAACCACCATTCATTCATCTTTGTAAAAGATTGATCAAGGTGTGATCAATCTTCATTCTAGCAAGGTGGTGGTGTTCGTGTGAATTGTACTTGTCATACAAAGTTTGTAAAGGGTTGGAGTTAAGGTGTAACTCTATCAACCCTGCGGTAAGGTGTACTGCGTGTGTGTGATTAGTGTGAACCAAGGAAGGTGTTCCTTGAAGACTGGAGTAGGTTGTTTATAACCGAACCAGTATAAAATTCTTGGTGTCATTTACTTTCAGCACTGATTTTCTGTTTCAGCACTGTTTACTGTTTTTAATCACGTTCGTAAAAATAGTAAACGAATTTCAAAAATTACGAAACTTTCAGAAAACATATTCACACGTTCTAGGGTTCTTTTGGCGCAAGTTTCAACCCTTTTGGACAAGTATAAGTCATTCAAACGTCCAAAGTTCTGAGACTAGTGCAGTCTGATTTTTAGGCTTGCAAAGGTTGAGACTTTGATCGTATTTGACTAACTTCCCAAAAGCATTTTTCAAACTGTTTCAACTCATTTAAATATAACATATAAGGGGTTAGTGGTTAAAGTTTCAAAGCATTTGGAGTTGTGTACAAATTGGAATAAATTTTTCAAATCAGTGTATCGATTCTGGCAGATTTGCGCAATCTGACCACCAACGAATTTTCAAGGGGTTAGAGGTTGAATTTAAATATGAAATTTTTAGGACATACTCATAACATCTGAGTCTAAGTTCTCTCCAAATTTCAGAATTGTTGAAGGCCTACAACCTAGTTTTCAAAACGTTTTAAAACTGGTCCTGAAAACAGAAACTGTTTTCAGAACTTGAATTGTTCAAGTTTAAAGAAATTTTAAAAACCACATTTTCCGCACCCACTATTCAACCCCCCTTCTAGTGGTGCCTTGTAGATCCTACACTTAGTGGCGGGTGAATGGTGTTTGAACCAAATAAATTGTGCAGAGAGCAATGTTGGATGTGGGGCACAGCAAATGTCATAGGCAGATCGCAATGAAAATTCCCCCGATGCCATGGGTGTCCAGGTGAGATGAGAACCATCGCCAACAGTATGAGCAAGGCAGGTAGTATGAATGCGGCAGATAAGTCGCCAAACTAGCGAATCCGGTAAACAAGGCCGATAATCCCCTCTGTTGCCATATTTAATATGTATATACTTACTCCAAAGTGTATCATGTTGTTGATATGACCACCAAATTCGACGGTGGTATGCCTTTTGTAACATGCTAAGATCC
This sequence comes from Eustoma russellianum, assembly GCA_036186865.1. Taxonomy (NCBI): domain Eukaryota; kingdom Viridiplantae; phylum Streptophyta; class Magnoliopsida; order Gentianales; family Gentianaceae; genus Eustoma; species Eustoma russellianum. The sequence goes on along the minus strand of AP025047.1, from coordinate 22,658,082 downwards.
CGAAGCCCTAAGCCCCCTTCTTCAGTAGGCGCAGTAATAGTAGACCAAGCCACCTAATGATGCGATGTCCCAAGTAAAATGACGCCATTTTCCTTTCGATGATTTGATGACGGACTTAGGCAAACCTCCTGCTGCAAGAACATGAAGAGGAAGTGTCGAAACCACGGAGCGAAGTAAGGCAAGGCGACCTGCAAAAGAAAGTAGCCGGGAGTGCCATCCATGCAGGCGGTCATCAATATGCTGTAGCAGGGAAGTACAATATCTAGAGCAATTGATACCCTTATGTAGATAGGATCCAAAGTATCGAAATGGTAAATCAGTACACCGCATGCCGAACATGGTCTGAAAAGATCGTCGTTGATGTGTTGAAGTGTTGGCAGAAGGAATGAAACTGCTCTTCTGAAAATTGACCTTCTGACCAGAAGCAGTTTCATACAAAGTTAAGAATGTATGAAATCTTCTTAAATTCCGTTGTGTACCATGCAAGAACACCAATAGGTCATCCGCGTATGCCAAGTGTGTGATAGCAAGTGGAACCCGTCCTAGTCGAAAAGGTTGTAGCGCCCCAAAATCGACCAATGATTTTAAGCCTCTGCTGAAACCCTCAGAAGAGAGAATAAAGAGCAAAGTGGACAACGGGTCACCTTGCTTGACACCTCTATTTGGCCGAAAAGACATCGACGGTTGGCCATTAATCAAAACTGATAATGTTGTGGCACGTAAGTGATTGAGGATTATCCGAATGAAGAAATTCAAGAAGCCAAACTGTCGTAATAACAATTCCAGATACTCCCAGCTTGCTCTATCAAAGGCCTTCATCATGTCTAATTTCAAACATAATTGAGAACCACCCTTATCGAGCATGTGAACCATCTCACGTGCCATTAAAACTTGTGTGGAAATATCATGCCCTGGTAAGAAACATGTCTGTTCCGGAGATATCAATTTGGGAAGCAGCTTACTCAAATGTGTGGCGATGATCCGCGTACAAACTTTACTCAGAAAGTTTGTAAGACAGATAGGGCGGAAATCGCTAAAGGTTTGAGGAGATTGTGTCTTTGGTATCAAGGTGATCAACGCAGTAGCCATGACTGAGGGCTGTGGAACGCCAAGAAAAAATTCCTGCACCGCTTTAACAACATCCGAATGAATAACTGGCCAACACGATCGGTAAAACTTACCATGAAATCCATCAGGCCCTGCTGCACTCTGGGGGTCTAAGTGCCACACTACCTCCTTTACCTCTATCTCCAATGGTAGTTGTGTGAGCATGGTATTGTCGGCCTTCGATACCAGACAAGGGATGTGCGAAAGAACGGCTGCATGATTATTTGTTGCCTCCCTAGCAAATAAAGCGGTGTAGAAAGAAATAGCTTCGGCCATAATTTCAGTGGGCAACGTATGCTGCTCACCATTGGAAGTGCGAATTTGTTGTATGCGTAATTGTGACCGTCGCCCTTTGACAATAGAGTGAAAATATCGTGTGTTAGCATCTCCTTCCTTGAGCCATTTTAGTCTTGCTCTTTGATTCCAGAAATGCAGCTCATATGTGGATGCACGAAGATATTCAGCTTTTGCACGATGATATGCCTCGCGCGTTGCGTCATTAGGGTCAGCATCCCAAATAGCCTCAGCACTATTGACAGTAGATTCGGCTTGCATAAGATTTGTAAAGATATTACCGAAGATTTCCGTATTCCACCGCTGAATGTCCCACTTCAGAGAAAATAATTTTGAATAGAAGCCTTACATACCTCCAGTAGTAGGATACGACGACCAAGCATTCTGCATATAGGAGTGAAAATCTGAATGAATTAACCATGAGCCCAAGAATCGAAAGGAGCGATGGCCTCCAGACGTGCTCAACCGACACACAAATAATAAAGGCGTGTGATCCGACGAAACTCTCGAGAGGTGCGTTAGTTGTATGTTTTCAAACACATCTTGAAAAGAAGATGTGACAAATAACCAATCCAATCTACGACGAACACGGTCTAGGCCCCTGCCATCAACCCAAGTAAATCGGGGTCCTTGATACTGCAGAGCCATAAGAGAACAAGACTCAATACAGTCATTAAAGTCCTGTAATACCGCGAGAGGAGGATGCGACCGACCACTATGATCATCAAGGGTTCGAAAAGTATTGAAATCTCCTCCAATCACCCAAGGTAACATGGATGTCCTAGAGAAATCACATAAAGATTTCCAGAGAACATGACGCAAAGAGGATGTGTGCTTTGCATATACAACCGACAAAACGAATGTTAGTTGAAGCGGACGATATAGTAAAGTGAAATGACCTACTTGATCTTGATCCTGCGTAGCAAGCAAATGAAACTCTGAAACACACCAGAAAAACCAAATGCGTTCCGACTGAGAAGAATAACAACTTGAAAAACCAAGACTCAAACCAAATCCGTTAATATGTGATGGAGTATGCTTTGGTTCAATAAGCGCAAGTAAATGTAAACGATGTTCACGAATCAAATGATGCAACCTAGGTAGGGAGGCACGCATGCCTCTGATATTCCATATTAATGTATTCATTGAGAAAGAGTGGAATCACTTCCCTACAAGATATGCGAAGCACTACGCGTCAATATAGTAGATGGCGACAAAGGGGGTAGATCTTTCCTTGAACGATGTTTTCGACGAGGAACAACGGGTATGAAATCGGTATCCTCAACAGGTTCCTGCAATCTCGATATCAAGACCTCCTCATCTGGCGATGGAGGGATTAACTGCATGCGCCGCACTACTTCATCTGGAACATTAGACAAGTCACCAGTTGGAACATCAGCAGGTAGTTCAGTATCCGAAGAGTGGCCCAAGTCACAGTGAACAGATTCATTCGGCAGTGGAGGATCCGCAGCATCACAAAAGATGTCCGCATGCAAGTCATTTTCTTGGTCCTGTAGAATGATAGTAGCAGAAGGCGGAAGAGTATCAGCTGAAGGCTCCTGTGCTGGCACCTTAGGTGACGGAATATCTGTTGGTGGATCAGCCATTGGTTTTTTTCTTTATTGGTGTCCACCGCTGAGCTTTTAGACGAGGTGGAGGAGGCGGCGGTGGGGATGGTACAGAGGACGCAACTTTCATGGGACATGAGCCTGGAGCATGTCCTAAACGGCGGCATGAGGTACAAAACAGTGGAAGATCCTCATAAATCACCGCTTGCGGGATAAATCTATTCTTTGCCTGCAAATAAATTTTGTGCGGTAGTTCTTGAGAAACATCGACCTCAACACAGATTCGAGCAACCGATGGTCGAAGCCCATCCGTTGTAGCAACATCGAGTTTGAGGGGCGATCCGATTGGACTAACAATCTCAAAAAATGCTTCCCAACGATGCAAATGAATTGGGAGTCCAAGGAATGAAATCCATATCGGGATAAACGGGACATCAGCGGTGGGATCAAAATCAACAGCACATTTTGTGATTCTCATATGACAGCCAGAAATATGCCAGGATCGTCGGTAAAAACGGCGCAAATAGTCCGCTTCATTATGAAACTTCAACAAAATATGTGTTTGATCGATAAGTGTGATCCACAGATCATAATGAAGGCCTATCTTCTCAAAAAATTCACGTATAATTTTCAATGGAGGGCGGCCATATCTGAAAGTACTTACCAGTGAATATTTGAATGGAGCAGCAAGGGCATCAATCTCAGAATCCAGAAATGATATCAAAGGGATGCCTTTATATCGCGAAACTGTCTTCGGTGAAATGGAGATGTCGCATGAGGACGCTGCACCGGAGACCACCGCGACAAAAGATGGTGGCGCTGTTGTCATTGCATCGAGAGAAAAAAGAATAAACTTTCGACAAATATCAGCGAAGGAAGGGGCGAAAAAACTCCAGTAGGAGCAGGCTAATGAAAACGACAGCGGTCGAAGGGAAGAGGCCGGTGGCGGCGGGCTAGCGCCGCCAAAACATCCGTGATCGCCAGAGGGTCAGCGGCATTTTTTCATTTCACATATATACATATATACATATATATATTGATATAGATATATCAATATATGTGCAATTACACCAATCATATAAATATGTACGCTTTTTCCTTCGCCAAGATTTTATCCACAATGGTGGTTTTACTTAGCAAGGTTTTAATACGGCATATCATATATGATTGGAGGCATCAGATTATATGTTCGCTATACTATTATTTTGCATTCATTGACAATCATTGTAATATGGTTTTCCTCCACCACAAGTGAGGCATAATAAAATTTCCCTTTTCTTGAAAATATACATATATATATATATATGTATGTATATATATGTGTGTGTATATATGTGTGTGTGTGTGTATATATATATATGTATGTGTATATATATATACATATGTATATATATATACACACACACACATATATATATACATATATATATACATATATATATATATATAATATTCGGCTCTTAAACACATATTGGGTGTGAAATAACTAGCTTTGGACATGTTTATAGATATAAATATGTATAAAAGAAAGTAAGTAGAAATATGATTATTTTATGTATAGTATTATAAAATATGGAAGTATATATAAATAAATATGAAATTAGGGTTTTTGGTCATTTTCACTAAGTGTAATATGTATATTTTAAGGAAATATGGATGGATGACAAAAGGAAAAGGGGGGCTATTTTTGGATATGTTGGCCGAGAGCTTTGGTTGGGGATTTAGGGTGTATTTTCATGATTTAAGGTATGGATTATGTATAGGTATGTTGGATTTTTTTGAATTGAAGAAATGATAAAGTATTGGAGTATAAATATTGTGAAGTAACCAATTAGTCAAATGCATCCATGTTCATATCATGAAATGTTTTTAAAAGTTCACCCTTGCATATCGAATTATATCGTATAGTCGGATATCTCATGACATGTTTATAGTATGTATATCGGAGGCCGTCATAATACCATGTCCGGTGTGGTTGGTATAATGGGTATATAGTATGTTATGATGATTGGAGGCCGTCGCGATATTGGAACCCAATGGAGCTGATATCGTGGACATATAGTATGGTTATTTATAGGCCAGGGTTATCACCTTGTCAAGGACAAGGGATACCCGGCATATCGAGTCACCGTTAGTTTATGTACTTTGTGATGTAACACCATGTGGACTTATCGGCGTTCATATTTTGTACATGCGACTATATGGGAGATATTCTGTTACTATGACGATATCATTCGCATGCAAGGTAAAGTGCTATAGCCATCATATGACATAACATAATGTTTATCGTAGTGTGTATGGAGAGTTTTATGAGATCGGTTTGATTTATCGTTCATCGTTATAGAATTTGTATGACATTATATTAAAGGTATCGCATCGTAGTAATATCGTATTACATGACTCGTATAAGAATTTGATGCATCTCGATGATATGATCGTATAGAATGTTTACTTGATAGAGATTACATGTTACATGTCGTTTTGTTTATCGTTATGTTCTGCATACTATTTATTAAATTGGAGGCGCGATTCAGTATGTTCTTATTTATGCGGCATTATTTTCTTACCCTGTCTCCTCATGCATGATCTGCATTACGTATCTAGTCGGACTACTTGCTGGACGATTACGTTTATCGCCCATACTTGCCGTATCACTATTTGTAGATAGCAGAAATCATTTACAGTTTCATCGAGAATGATTCCAGATAGATTACCGAGATACACGAAGTATGCCGAGAGATTATCTTTGAATATGTGATTCATTTGATTATCATATATTCAGAGGATTTCAGGGGTCAGTATAGTATGATTTGTACAGAGTTGTAATGCAAAGTAATGTATGTCGATTATATTTTGTTTAGTTATGTTGCTTCCGCTTATTGATTTAATATTCTCGACATGTATAGTATCGACGCCTTGTAATTTTTGTAGCAGAGTACGGTGGGTGCACCGGAACAAAACCGGACAGAGCACTACAAATAGATATTTTGTGAAAATATGTGAAGAACCGTGGTAGACACTACAGTTCCGTCAGAACTATGGTGTGCTAAAAATCAAAAAGGTTACAAGGCATGTGCGTTCAGGGTGTGCACTGAGAAACATGAAGTTAAGATGTAATGTAAGACAACAATTATATCTATGGACACAAAGGGCTATTTCTCATAAATAAAAACAAAAAGTCTGAAGAATAGCAAAGATACCTTTTTTTTCAATTTTTAAATAGTGCCAAAAAAGATTTTTCTTTTTCTGAAACAATCGGGCAAAATTTTTAATAAGAAGAAAATGTTTAAGTGCATGTTCAGAAAATCATTCTATTTTGTATTTTTCAATTTTCGTTAGGATGATGCTAGCAAATATTTAATTTGAATTTTTGACTTATAAAAAATAATTTAAAATATTTAATATGATACTTGTTTAAAGAAGTACTGATTAATATAAGGTTACCAGGTTTTAAAATCATTAATTTACGTAAAAATACTTTCTTTCATATTATAAAAAGTATAAAAGTGGAAAAGGTAAGTTAAAACTTTACTAAAGTGTGTGTAGTGTGAGAAAGGATGACACAAAAATGTTTTCAAACGGATGCTTACTCAGTGTGCGATATTATCTTTCGAGATTCACTTAACCGAATTGAAAGTTTTGTATCAATTTCAGATGACCCAAAAAAGAAGGAAAGAAAGAAAGAGCAGCTCAATTTTACAACTTATTTTGTTAATCTTAAATTAGAGTATAATATTATATATGCATGTATGTATGTAGCGTCCCGCCCGAAACCAGGCTCAGTGCACCCGCCGTACTCTAATCCATAGAGTACAAAGCGTCGATACTATACATGTACATGTCGACATGAATAATGAATCGATAAGCGGAAGCAACATAACATAAACAAATCTTCATCGACATGCACTGTACTACATCATAAACTGTACAATCATCATATACAGAATGCTGAAATCATATATCATACATCATAATCCGAAACTTAATGCCTTCGAAATAATCTCTCAGTATGCTCTTCGTTATCAATGGTCTATCTAGCATGTCTTCAACGAGCCTGTATATTGATACCTGTTATCTGGAAAGTTATAAATGAGGCAAGTATGAGCGATAGCCACCGACTTTTAATCGCTCAGCAAGTAGTCTTACCAGATACGACATGTGGATCATACATGGTGAGACGGGGTAACAAATCATAATAACCATACATTTTGAATATAATAAGCACGTCTCCTTTTTAATAAGTAAAGTATCGTTCATATTGTAAACTGCTGTAAACTGAAAGTAGATAAATAAGAAAGATTTCAAAGCATACATAGCATAAAAACATCTCATTCTGCTTAATCCGTAACATCATACTATATCCATACTTAACTTCTAATCCATAATTTATACTATACTCACATATCTTACATGTACTACATTCTCATACTTAACACTACAATAACATAACATATCAACATCTCATTGTACCTGATCTGTAACCTCATATCGTGTCCATACTTAGCTCCTAGCTCATAACCCATACTAAGATCAAGGATATCATAACTTAAGGATCTTCTGAAGGTGACATATGGTAGCATGGTCATGACGTGATGCATAAAACATGACTTTTCATAACATGATTGTTCATAACATGACTTTTCATAAACATGACATGATTTTCATAAATTGCATAACATGACATTTTCATAACATGAAGACATAACAGTTTCATCATTGGCTATAGCACTTTTTATAAGAATAATAACACACGACATACCGATCGATTCCCCATATAGTACATGTACGACATAGACATCATAAACATATGTACATGTACTAACGGTGACGCGCTATGACGGAGATCCCGTGTCCCAGACCCGGTGTTACACTCGGCCATATACGTAATCATATGCCCCTGACATCTACCACCCCCGGTACCGATTGTCACGCCGGCGAACATAACATAGTCATAATCATGAACATAACATAACATATCGTGTGTCAATAAATCGATCGTCTCGCGTTTATTATTCACATGCATATGGACTTTTAAACATGTGATGTGATAAACAACTTTTCAAACTTTCATTTCATGCAACGTGAGACTCGGTCATATAAGAGTACCTTGGTCATTCTACATCTTGTAACAATATCGCTTACTTATTTTCATTCTACATATCATAACTTAAGAAAATCCCATTTTTACCCCTAAAAGGCACCATCCGGCCAGCATGTCCAAAACAGCCCTCTTTTTGTATTTTCATCCAACAATACTTTCGTAACATCTATTCCATACATGTATTTCATAATTCATAACTTAAACGCCTAAGACACTTAACTCCTAATTATAATAACATATCATCGAGTAATTTCAGAACTTACATTATAACTTACATCTTATCGTAAAATATGCATATTAGTATACATAATATGTAGCACATCATATACATACATTATAAAATGCTTTGTAGCCGTATACTTATATATATATACATGTTGACTACATATATTTTTATACCTTTTTATGATATATTACATAAAATACATACTTAACCTACTTTGTTCACTTAACATATACCTTATCTATGTGTATGTAAACAATTGCAGTAAACGAAAAAGTACGTACATATAAAGTGTTCTGAGGTACACAGTACATTATGCAAAAACTAATAGACTACAAAACTA
>AP025047.1:22612665-22647041 GCA_036186865.1 Eustoma russellianum | reverse complement strand
ATTGAAAATGAGAAAGAGAGAGAAGATGTAGGCGTTGATGAGGAAAAGAAAAGGAAGAAGAATGTAGAAATAAGTGGATTTTGGTGGAATGAAAATAATGTAAGTAAAGGAGTGTTTAAATTATTAAAGTGAGAAAATAAAGGAGAATGTTTCCCCTTTTTGGTGTGGTTTCCGTGGAAATGAAGAGTGAGGGGAGAGGAAAGTGAAATGGAGTGGTTTTGGGAGAAGGTGGAAGGAATGATGGGGTATTAAATATTGTATTAGAAAAATGAGTGGGAGTAAAATAAAATTGAATCTCTACTACCTTTAGCATGTGCAAACCGAGAATGGGGAATAGAAGAGAGTATGGTGGGGTTTAAGAAAAGTAGAGTATGGGTTGTGATGAGAAATGTGATAAACGGAAGAAAATGTGATAATAATGTGTATTGAAATTATCGTATCGGGTATTTTATTTGGTTTGATTTATGTCTAACGACTTAGGTTGCTATTGACTAATTTATTTAAACGTACCGTATGTCCGTAACGTTCGTTATCTAGTCCCATCAAGTCTTGCTATATCCGTTAACTTATCGTTCGGTTATTTTTTTTGAGCGTTTCTAAACCATTTATTAACGTCGATGTCTTTATTAATCTTAAATAAAATTTAATTTCTATCGAAATTTCATCAACATCGCATTTGCGTTCTATTTTCATCATTTCCACTAGCCCGTAATCTCGGGTCGTAACAATGTGTGTATATATGTGTATAAATATACACATATATGAAAGGAAAAAATGACCCTCGCGAGCTCCCCCTGATGACCATGGTGGCGGCGGCAGATCTTTTGTCGATGTCGTCCCTTCCACCTCCTCCTCCATCTCTATCTCTTCTAAAGCGATTTCTAAGCACAAAGAGTATCTCATGATCACTTTTACAGATGCTGAAATTGATGCTCTGGCTGAGCTATACCGTTTATCTCTCGTCGGTTCCTTTTGGTTTGGTCGGCTGCCACTCAAGGTCATTCGCGATGTCTTCGACCGGATTGGATTTCGATCGGATATCAAGATCACACTTCTTGATCAATCTCATGTTCTGCTAAATTTTATTCATGAACCAGATTATCTCCGTTGTTTTTACCGCCGATCATGGACGATAGCTGGCTGCACAATGCGGGTCACTAAATGGTTAGTGGATTTTGATCCTGCTACAGACGTCCTCATTGTCCCAATCTGGATTGCTTTTCCAGGATTGCATCTCCACTTTCATCATAAATCAGCCCTTTTGAGATTGCACGTGTCGTTGTCCACCCCATTAAATTAATTGTAGAAACCGCAGATGGACTTCGACCATCTATAGCACGAGTTTGTGTGGAACTGGATGTCTTCAAGGATTTACCAAAGAAGGTTTTTTTGCAAGGAAGGCAGAAGATAATTCAGCCGCAAATAATATACGAAGATCTTCCGACGTTTTGTGACGATTGCCCCGGCTAGGTCAGCCGCTGGATCCTGTGATGATCAGTCGCCGTCAATGCCGCCCAAGCCTCAGAAACCGACAACCCGGTGGACTCCAAAAAAGACCCAACAACAGCGACCCACTTCTGATAGCCCTATTACGTTGCAAACGCGTGTTTCGTTCCCCTATGCAGTTGCTGACAATAACGATGTCACATCCGCAGAACAACCATCTGCGACCGTTGATACTAATTTGTAGAGAAAAAGGGGTTTGAGTGATTTTCAAATGCATAATTTAAATGTGCACATAAACGTGCATAAGTGAACATGTGTGCATGATAACTTGCCATTACTTGCCATATTCAGCTTATATATTATGTTGCCGTACTAACGAGCCATGAAGCATTAAAGCTTACATCATATGGCGAACATTTGTTGAGTTTATACTATTTTCAGGTGCCACAATTAATGAACTAAAGTAGTTCATTAAGTGAAGTACTTAGTTTAATAAACTAAGTAGTTCATTAAAGGAAGATGCATTTGGAAAAGGCACAAAGGCAACATGGCTATGGAAGGAAAGTCTTCTCCTCCTCTCCTCATTAATATATACACACGCCTATACATATATAAATGTATATATTTTCAGATTTTTTGAAAAAGGCACATACACATGTATTCCAACGTACTACCGACACGCTATATATCTTACGTACGTACATTAACGTCACACCACTATACTTAACTCATATTTATGAGTATATTCAGGTCTTATATCATACGATATAAGATATGGTGATGACAAATTAAATACGACACGATAAAAGGTTCTAAACCGAAATTTGTCGTATCGGGCGGATACCGAAACTTCGCCAACGTGTCACGTACTTGCCATAAATAAATGGCCAGCCCATATACATCAAAAATTGATGATATTTTCGTGCACATGACTGTATATTGAGAAAAAAAATACTTTCCATGTTGGCACACACAAATCACCCCACATTTAGGCCAAAATGTGAAGATTCCAATTTTGTTTTTGTCACATGTTTATGGTATCACTTTAAATCAGCCAAGTGCTGAAATTTAAAGTATATATTATATATATTATGTATAACATAATATGTATAGCATGTGCAAAAGTTGGAATTTAAATTAGAGAAAAATCGGGTAATCGATAAATATCGAAAATTCGGTTTTCTACGCACTTGACATGGAACGTTTTTCTTGAACATGATGTGGCACGTATCTAGACACTTTTTACATATAATATACATCTTAAAGTGTTCTAGAAAATTAAATTAAGGGCTGATTGGAATATTACATGTGTGTATTATTAAATGTGCACTATTTTACAAAGTTAGCAAAAATAAATTTCAGCACATGTCTTATCTTCATTCCAACGCCTACTCAAGATGAAATGGAGCATATGTGGAGCCTTGTTGGCATATTGATTGGTCAAGAATCAATCATACATTGTTGGTGACATAAAGGAAAAAGCTACAAAAGGTAATGTTTCAAATTTTGTCACAATTGTGACACATGCTGAAAATTCAGCATGTGCACTAATGTGGTGGCCGAATTTTATATCCATATGAGCCTATATTTTGTGTCTTGTATCATGAGGATTAATTGGGGATGTTATGGAAATGATTTGAATATTATTTAAATTAATAAAGTGTGATATTCTATATATCACACATGCTGAAATTTTTCAGCATGTGTGAAGACATGGTGTGGCCGAATGTATGGTCTTAAAAGTGTCTATATCCATTTCTCATGTGATAGGAACAATTACCATAAGTTGGTGATTCATTTTTTAAAGAAAAATCAAATCAAATTTGGCATTATTTTGAATAAAATTGGATGATGCACATGCTGAAAATTCAGCATGGCAATGTCACTTAATGGGCGAATTCTAGGTGAATTTTGTGAGATTTTTTGTCTTGCAATTTATGTGACAATCTTATGCATTATGGTATGATTTTATGATTGATATTGGCACATGTTTAAAGTGTTAATCTCAGATTTTTTCCATGTCATCATGTTGACAACATTGAGCCAATAAAGAGGTGCCAAGTAAGCAAAGACTAAATGATGATCCAATAGAATGATGCCAAGCAAGCAAGGCATTGTCACAATGATGTCTTACATCCTCCCAAGGGCTTAGAAGATAATTTTCAAGAGGAGAAGGACCTATAGGGGGCGGCCAAAGACTTGTTAAAAAGAAGGAAGAAGAGCAAAACAAAGACAAGAACAAGAGTTGCAAAATCAAAGATCAAAAGTGTTCTAGCCTTCTTCTTCTACATCCTCTTTCTTTCTTTCTTCTTGTAAGCCTATTGTATTCATATTCTTTCAATCTTGAATAGGCTTGAGATAAACCACCATTCATTATACATCTTTGTAAAAGATTGATCAAGGTGTGATCAATCTTCATTCTAGCGAGGTGGTGGTGTTCGTGTGAATTGTATTCACGTACAAGGTTTGTAAAGGGTTGGAGTTGGTGTGTAACTCCGTCAACCCTGTGGTAAGGTGTTTTTGAGTTGTGTGATTAGTGTGAACCAAGGAAGGTGTTCCTTGAAGACTGGAGTAGGTTGTTGATAACCGAACCAGTATAAAATTCTTGGTGCAATTTACTTTCAGCATTTACGTTTCAGTTTCTGCGCTGTTTACTCATATTGTTCACGTTCGCAAAAATAGTAAATGTTTTCTAAAAATTATAAAAATTTTCAGAAACATACATAAACGTTCTAGGGTTAATTTGGCACAAGTTTCAACCCTTTTGGACAAGTATAGGTCAGTCAAACATCAAAAGTTCTGAGACTAGTGCAGTCTGATTTTCAGACTTGCAAAGGTTGAGACTTTGGGTGTATTTGACCTACTTCCCAAAAGAATTTTCAAAAACTGTTTCAACCCATTTCAATATAGTGTGTGAGGAGTTATTGGTCAAATTTTCAGATCATTTGGACATTCACACAAATAGGAATTAATTTTTCAAAACCATCTACCGTTTCTGGCAGATTTGCACAATCTGAGTGCCAACGGTTTTTTGAAGGGGGTTAAAGGTTGAATTTTGATTTGAAATTTTTAGGGGACCCTCACAACATCTGAGGCTAAGTTCTCTCAAAATTTCATAATTTTTGGAGACCTCTAAACTGGTTTTAAAAATGTTTTTAAAACAGGTCCTGAAAACAGAATCTGTTTTCAGAACTTGAATTGTTCAAGTTTAAAGAAATTTTAAAAAGCACACTTTCCGCACCATCTATTCAACCCCCCCCCCCTTCTAGTGGTGCCTTGAAGATCCTACAATTGGTATCAGAGCGCAGGAACACTCACTACAAAGGATCCAACGATTCAGTGAGATGGCATCCACTAGTCACAGCACCGTGCAAGAAGGAATGCCAACCATAAGGCCTCCTCTGTTTGATGGTGAGTCTTTCGTTCAATGGAAGGTAAGAATGAAACTCTTCTTTATGGCAATAGATATTGATCTTTGGTCCATTATAGAAGATGGTCCTTTTGTTCCATCTAAGTTGTCCACTGTAGACGGAGTCACATTAGAAGTCATTAAAACTAGACAAGAATATACAAGTGATGATAAAAAGAAACTTAGCATGAATGCTAAAGCCATGCAACTATTATTAAATGGCCTAAGTAAAAGTGAGGCTAGTTACGTGTCAAATTGTTCTAGTGCTCAAGAGATGTGGCATATTCTTGAAATGAAACATGAAGGGACTAGCCAAGTAAAGGAGTCCAAAATTAACATGCTCATGTCCACACTTGAGTCTTTTAAATTATTGCCCAATGAGTCTATTGTAGATATGGATCTTCGTTTGACTAACATCTACAACTCTCTTGAGTCTCTTGGTAAGGCTTTTACTACGCAGGAAAAGGTGCAGAAAGTTCTACGAAGCCTTCCTTCTGAATGGGACCCTAAAGTAACGGCCATAGAAGAAAGCAAAGAGACCAAATCAATTAAAATGGAAGAACTAATCGGATCACTTAAGGTATATGAAAACAAACTTGCTTTAAGACATTCTGAGTCTATTTCTAATAATGATAGGGCCATAGCATTTAAATCAAATGAATACGTCGTAGATGATAGTGATACAGATTCCGATGACGATGACTTAATCACAATGGCTAAGAGATTAAGAAAAATATTGAGAAAATCGATTAAACATAAGTCCACCTCATCTAAGGATCATAAAAATAAAAATAAAGAAATAAAGTGCTATGAATGCGGCAAACTCGGACATCTATCATATGACTGCCATAATAAAGAAAAACAAAAAAACAAATACCCTGACAAGGATTGGAACAAGAATAGACTCGTCTCAGAACCTAAGCAAAGGAGAAGAGCATTCAAAGCCTCCACTTGGAGTGACACATCGGACTCTGAGACTGATGATACGGAAGAACACAAGGCACAAGCATGCTTTACATCTAAAGCATCAAATGAGGTAACTTCCGACTCTGATTCCGATTCTGAATGTTCATATGATGATTTATTTAGTCAGTATTTAGAATTGCATAAATTTTCAAAGACTCTTGCAAAAGAAAAGAAACGATTAATTGAAGACAAGAAATTGTTAGAATCTTCTAACGAAAATCTTGTTGCTCAATTAAACGATTCTAAAGAAGAGTCATCATGTATCATCAATGCATTAAAATCTGAAATTTCATCATTGACATCTGAGAACGTTGAATTGAAATCCGAGATTTCAAAATTAAAATCAAGGAATGCCGATGTAGAGAAAAAGGTGAAACAGTTTGATACAGGATCCAACATGCTGCATCGCATTATATCATCACAAAAGCATGACAGTGACAAAACGGGGTTGGGATACGTTGATACAAATAAGTATCAACCAAACCAACAAAGTTTGTTATGTCTAAGAAAGCAGACTCCCCAAAGCCTCAAGTGGCATCTAAGATGACGCAAAAATTGCATATTCCCTCATCACGCCCCACCTCTTCATCATATCATGCGAAACACAATGTTGTACCATATAGATATGAAAAGAAAAGAGTGATGCATACACGGCATTCAATCCATCCACGCGCTATGCATACAAACACAAGGACATATCCAAAGCGTTCTACATATAATGTGTATAAAGGAGTCCTTGGCCAAAGGCCAGATATAGTCACACCAAAAGTTTATTATGTTGCGTTTTTATCATCTTTCTCACCTTTTGGAAGACCTAGAAAGGTCACCCAAATCTGGGTACCAAAAGGGACATTTTCAAAGGGTTGAATAAACAACCCTTACAAACGCACAAATATGAACTGCATGATTTTCTTTTCTTCATCTTTACAGGCATCTTTTGATTTGCTTTCCAAAATAAAGGGGGAGAGAAAGCATGATTTAAGGGGGAGATTTAAGGGGGAGAGAGAAATGATTTAAGGGGGAGAGAGATACTGATTGCATAAATCAAGGGGGAGCGGACTCGAAATTTAAATTTCGAATTTTGAATTTATGCACAATTGAAGGGGGAGCGATAGGATTTAAATCATGTGCATAAGTTATTTTGAAAATCATCAAAAGGGGGAGATTGTAGAGAAAAAGGGGTTTGAGTGATTTTCAAATGCATAATTTAAATGTGCACATAAACGTGCATAAGTGAACATGTGTGCATGATAACTTGCCATTACTTGCCATATTCAGCTTATATATTATGTTGCCGTACTAACGAGCCATGAAGCATTAAAGCTTACATCATATGGCGAACATTTGTTGAGTTTATACTATTTTCAGGTGCCACAATTAATGAACTAAAGTAGTTCATTAAGTGAAGTACTTAGTTTAATAAACTAAGTAGTTCATTAAAGGAAGATGCATTTGGAAAAGGCACAAAGGCAACATGGCTATGGAAGGAAAGTCTTCTCCTCCTCTCCTCATTAATATATACACACGCCTATACATATATAAATGTATATATTTTCAGATTTTTTGAAAAAGGCACATACACATGTATTCCAACGTACTACCGACACGCTATATATCTTACGTACGTACATTAACGTCACACCACTATACTTAACTCATATTTATGAGTATATTCAGGTCTTATATCATACGATATAAGATATGGTGATGACAAATTAAATACGACACGATAAAAGGTTCTAAACCGAAATTTGTCGTATCGGGCGGATACCGAAACTTCGCCAACGTGTCACGTACTTGCCATAAATAAATGGCCAGCCCATATACATCAAAAATTGATGATATTTTCGTGCACATGACTGTATATTGAGAAAAAAAATACTTTCCATGTTGGCACACACAAATCACCCCACATTTAGGCCAAAATGTGAAGATTCCAATTTTGTTTTTGTCACATGTTTATGGTATCACTTTAAATCAGCCAAGTGCTGAAATTTAAAGTATATATTATATATATTATGTATAACATAATATGTATAGCATGTGCAAAAGTTGGAATTTAAATTAGAGAAAAATCGGGTAATCGATAAATATCGAAAATTCGGTTTTCTACGCACTTGACATGGAACGTTTTTCTTGAACATGATGTGGCACGTATCTAGACACTTTTTACATATAATATACATCTTAAAGTGTTCTAGAAAATTAAATTAAGGGCTGATTGGAATATTACATGTGTGTATTATTAAATGTGCACTATTTTACAAAGTTAGCAAAAATAAATTTCAGCACATGTCTTATCTTCATTCCAACGCCTACTCAAGATGAAATGGAGCATATGTGGAGCCTTGTTGGCATATTGATTGGTCAAGAATCAATCATACATTGTTGGTGACATAAAGGAAAAAGCTACAAAAGGTAATGTTTCAAATTTTGTCACAATTGTGACACATGCTGAAAATTCAGCATGTGCACTAATGTGGTGGCCGAATTTTATATCCATATGAGCCTATATTTTGTGTCTTGTATCATGAGGATTAATTGGGGATGTTATGGAAATGATTTGAATATTATTTAAATTAATAAAGTGTGATATTCTATATATCACACATGCTGAAATTTTTCAGCATGTGTGAAGACATGGTGTGGCCGAATGTATGGTCTTAAAAGTGTCTATATCCATTTCTCATGTGATAGGAACAATTACCATAAGTTGGTGATTCATTTTTTAAAGAAAAATCAAATCAAATTTGGCATTATTTTGAATAAAATTGGATGATGCACATGCTGAAAATTCAGCATGGCAATGTCACTTAATGGGCGAATTCTAGGTGAATTTTGTGAGATTTTTTTGTCTTGCAATTTATGTGACAATCTTATGCATTATGGTATGATTTTATGATTGATATTGGCACATGTTTAAAGTGTTAATCTCAGATTTTTTCCATGTCATCATGTTGACAACATTGAGCCAATAAAGAGGTGCCAAGTAAGCAAAGACTAAATGATGATCCAATAGAATGATGCCAAGCAAGCAAGGCATTGTCACAATGATGTCTTACATCCTCCCAAGGGCTTAGAAGATAATTTTCAAGAGGAGAAGGACCTATAGGGGGCGGCCAAGACTTGTTAAAAAGAAGGAAGAAGAGCAAAACAAAGACAAGAACAAGAGTTGCAAAATCAAAGATCAAAAGTGTTCTAGCCTTCTTCTTCTACATCCTCTTTCTTTCTTTCTTCTTGTAAGCCTATTGTATTCATATTCTTTCAATCTTGAATAGGCTTGAGATAAACCACCATTCATTATACATCTTTGTAAAAGATTGATCAAGGTGTGATCAATCTTCATTCTAGCGAGGTGGTGGTGTTCGTGTGAATTGTATTCACGTACAAGGTTTGTAAAGGGTTGGAGTTGGTGTGTAACTCCGTCAACCCTGTGGTAAGGTGTTTTTGAGTTGTGTGATTAGTGTGAACCAAGGAAGGTGTTCCTTGAAGACTGGAGTAGGTTGTTGATAACCGAACCAGTATAAAATTCTTGGTGCAATTTACTTTCAGCATTTACGTTTCAGTTTCTGCGCTGTTTACTCATATTGTTCACGTTCGCAAAAATAGTAAACGTTTTCTAAAAATTATAAAAATTTTCAGAAACATACATAAACGTTCTAGGGTTAATTTGGCACAAGTTTCAACCCTTTTGGACAAGTATAGGTCAGTCAAACATCAAAAGTTCTGAGACTAGTGCAGTCTGATTTTCAGACTTGCAAAGGTTGAGACTTTGGGTGTATTTGACCTACTTCCCAAAAGAATTTTCAAAAACTGTTTCAACCCATTTCAATATAGTGTGTGAGGAGTTATTGGTCAAATTTTCAGATCATTTGGACATTCACACAAATAGGAATTAATTTTTCAAAACCATCTACCGTTTCTGGCAGATTTGCACAATCTGAGTGCCAACGGTTTTTGAAGGGGTTAAAGGTTGAATTTTGATTTGAAATTTTTAGGGGACCCTCACAACATCTGAGGCTAAGTTCTCTCAAAATTTCATAATTTTTGGAGACCTCTAAACTGGTTTTAAAAATGTTTTAAAACAGGTCCTGAAAACAGAATCTGTTTTCAGAACTTGAATTGTTCAAGTTTAAAGAAATTTTAAAAAGCACACTTTCCGCACCATCTATTCAACCCCCCCCCCCTTCTAGTGGTGCCTTGAAGATCCTACAATTGGTATCAGAGCGCAGGAACACTCACTACAAAGGATCCAACGATTCAGTGAGATGGCATCCACTAGTCACAGCACCGTGCAAGAAGGAATGCCAACCATAAGGCCTCCTCTGTTTGATGGTGAGTCTTTCGTTCAATGGAAGGTAAGAATGAAACTCTTCTTTATGGCAATAGATATTGATCTTTGGTCCATTATAGAAGATGGTCCTTTTGTTCCATCTAAGTTGTCCACTGTAGACGGAGTCACATTAGAAGTCATTAAAACTAGACAAGAATATACAAGTGATGATAAAAAGAAACTTAGCATGAATGCTAAAGCCATGCAACTATTATTAAATGGCCTAAGTAAAAGTGAGGCTAGTTACGTGTCAAATTGTTCTAGTGCTCAAGAGATGTGGCATATTCTTGAAATGAAACATGAAGGGACTAGCCAAGTAAAGGAGTCCAAAATTAACATGCTCATGTCCACACTTGAGTCTTTTAAATTATTGCCCAATGAGTCTATTGTAGATATGGATCTTCGTTTGACTAACATCTACAACTCTCTTGAGTCTCTTGGTAAGGCTTTTACTACGCAGGAAAAGGTGCAGAAAGTTCTACGAAGCCTTCCTTCTGAATGGGACCCTAAAGTAACGGCCATAGAAGAAAGCAAAGAGACCAAATCAATTAAAATGGAAGAACTAATCGGATCACTTAAGGTATATGAAAACAAACTTGCTTTAAGACATTCTGAGTCTATTTCTAATAATGATAGGGCCATAGCATTTAAATCAAATGAATACGTCGTAGATGATAGTGATACAGATTCCGATGACGATGACTTAATCACAATGACTAAGAGATTAAGAAAAATATTGAGAAAATCGATTAAACATAAGTCCACCTCATCTAAGGATCATAAAAATAAAAATAAAGAAATAAAGTGCTATGAATGCGGCAAACTCGGACATCTATCATATGACTGCCATAATAAAGAAAAACAAAAAAACAAATACCCTGACAAGGATTGGAACAAGAATAGACTCGTCTCAGAACCTAAGCAAAGGAGAAGAGCATTCAAAGCCTCCACTTGGAGTGACACATCGGACTCTGAGACTGATGATACGGAAGAACACAAGGCACAAGCATGCTTTACATCTAAAGCATCAAATGAGGTAACTTCCGACTCTGATTCCGATTCTGAATGTTCATATGATGATTTATTTAGTCAGTATTTAGAATTGCATAAATTTTCAAAGACTCTTGCAAAAGAAAAGAAACGATTAATTGAAGACAAGAAATTGTTAGAATCTTCTAACGAAAATCTTGTTGCTCAATTAAACGATTCTAAAGAAGAGTCATCATGTATCATCAATGCATTAAAATCTGAAATTTCATCATTGACATCCGAGAACGTTGAATTGAAATCCGAGATTTCAAAATTAAAATCAAGGAATGCCGATGTAGAGAAAAAGGTGAAACAGTTTGATACAGGATCCAACATGCTGCATCGCATTATATCATCACAAAAGCATGACAGTGACAAAACGGGGTTGGGATACGTTGATACAAATAAAGTATCAACCAAACCAACAAAGTTTGTTATGTCTAAGAAAGCAGACTCCCCAAAGCCTCAAGTGGCATCTAAGATGACGCAAAAATTGCATATTCCCTCATCACGCCCCACCTCTTCATCATATCATGCGAAACACAATGTTGTACCATATAGATATGAAAAGAAAAGAGTGATGCATACACGGCATTCAATCCATCCACGCGCTATGCATACAAACACAAGGACATATCCAAAGCGTTCTACATATAATGTGTATAAAGGAGTCCTTGGCCAAAGGCCAGATACAGTCACACCAAAAGTTTATTATGTTGCGTTTTTATCATCTTTCTCACCTTTTGGAAGACCTAGAAAGGTCACCCAAATCTGGGTACCAAAAGGGACATTTTCAAAGGGTTGAGTGTCGGCCATTTCACATCTAGCCTATGCAGATGACCTTCTCATATTTCTCAATGGTCCAATAAATAATCTCAAGGTTTTCCAATCATTTCTCCTTTCTTATCAACAAGCATCTGGTCAATTGGTGAACTATAACAAAAGTCAGTTTGTTACAAGTTCTTATGTAACAAATCAATCTCTGCGAGCCATTGGAAATGTTCTTCTTATGCGGCCCTCCACATTACCCATCAAATACCTTGGCTCTTATATATATCGCGGGATTAATCATGCTCGTTATTGCTCCTCACTTTTACAGCGTTTTGATGCAAATCTAGTTGGCTGGGCACGGCACTTGCTTACTCCAAGGGGTCAGTTGGTCTTAATCAGGACCGTTCTTTCGGCCATACCTCTACATCTCTGGCAGCGGCATGTCTACCCAAGAGTGTGATGCACTCTATTAGCAGGAAAATAGCTCGGTTCATTTGGGGCAGTCGTTATCATTGGGTATCATTGTCTTCATTGTGTTTGCTGGAATGAGAGGGTGGTATCGGTATCCGAAGTTTGCCATTGATTCATCAGGCCTATGATTGTAAGCTATGGTGAAACTATCATACTAAAACGACGCTTTGGACAAGATATATGCATCATCAATATGAGATAAGATCAGATTAGACTCCTCGTATCTATGACTCACCCGGTTGGAAGCGAATATGTTCCATCCATTCGACGTGTATGCAGCTCTCTACCGGCGAAACCATGCCTTTATGGTGTTCCTCTCCATCGGGTATGTTCACTATACGACAGGCATACGATGACATTCGTGTTGTTCGTTCACAATTATATTCCCATAAATTTATTTGGTGGAAACGTTTGCCAAAATCTGCAAGTTTTTTCATATGGCGCCTCTTTCATCGAGCTCTTTAGTTGGAAGACAATTTAACACGATTCTCTCATATTTGTCCAACTATGTGCCCGTTGTGTAAGCTACATTTAGCTAACACAGATGATTAAGCTGGATATGACTAAAGCCTTTGATCGAGTAAATTGGTTCTGAATCTATACTTAAAAAATTCGGATTTCGTGAAAGTTTTAATCGCCTCATAATGAACAATTTGTGTTGCTCAGAGCTTTCAGTGGCAACTAATGGCTTCACATATGGTTACTTTTCGCCTACACGAGGGGTGAAGCAAGGTGACCCTCTCTCTCCACTATTGTTCATTATCGGATCAGAAGGATTCAGCCGTGGGCTCAAACATCTTTTCAACACTGGCTCTTTGCATGGATTCTCAATGGGTAGAGTGTCGGCCATTTCACATCTAGCCTATGCAGATGACCTTCTCATATTTCTCAATGGTCCAATAAATAATCTCAAGGTTTTCCAATCATTTCTCCTTTCTTATCAACAAGCATCTGGTCAATTGGTGAACTATGACAAAAGTCAGTTTGTTACAAGTTCTTATGTAACAAATCAATCTCTGCGAGCCATTGGAAATGTTCTTCTTATGCGGCCCTCCACATTACCCATCAAATACCTTGGCTCTTATATATATCGCGGGATTAATCATGCTCGTTATTGCTCCTCACTTTTACAGCGTTTTGATGCAAATCTAGTTGGCTGGGCACGGCACTTGCTTACTCCAAGGGGTCAGTTGGTCTTAATCAGGACCGTTCTTTCGGCCATACCTCTACATCTCTGGCAGCGGCATGTCTACCCAAGAGTGTGATGCACTCTATTAGCAGGAAAATAGCTCGGTTCATTTGGGGCAGTCGTTATCATTGGGTATCATTGTCTTCATTGTGTTTGCTGGAATGAGAGGGTGGTATCGGTATCCGAAGTTTGCCATTGATTCACCAGGCCTATGATTGTAAGCTATGGTGAAACTATCATACTAAAACGACGCTTTGGACAAGATATATGCATCATCAATATGAGATAAGATCAGATTAGACTCCTCGTATCTATGACTCACCCGGTTGGAAGCGAATATGTTCCATCCATTCGACGTGTATGCAGCTCTCTACCGGCGAAACCATGCCTTTATGGTGTTCCTCTCCATCGGGTATGTTCACTATACGACAGGCATACGATGACATTCGTGTTGTTCGTTCACAATTATATTCCCATAAATTTATTTGGTGGAAACGTTTGCCAAAATCTGCAAGTTTTTTCATATGGCGCCTCTTTCATCGAGCTCTTTAGTTGGAAGACAATTTAACACGATTCTCTCATATTTGTCCAACTATGTGCCCGTTGTGTAAGCTACATTTAGCTAACACAGATGATATTTTCCTTCAATGCCCTTATGTAAAAGATGTTTGGATGCGATTTTCTTAGATTTTAGATGGTCCTCTGTATAATGCTACAAAGATTCGTACACACCTGCTTCAATGGTGGTTGTCCTCTACCACTCGTACAATCACGGGTCACTTTCGTGTTATTGGGCCGATACTGCTTTGTTGGGCAGTTTGGAAAGTATATACAAACAACGTATACGGTTCTGCGGATCTTTCTCCGTCCAGTATATACACCATGGCGTGTCGTTCATGTTACAATTGGTCATTTACGCTATCCGGTACAAAATTAGCTGCTAATATCCTTCCCTTATATCGACTAGATTCTCTCCTCGGGTACATCTAAAACTTGTCAGAATACTGAAATGGGATTTGCCACCTTCGGAGAAATTAAAATTAAATGTGGATGCATCCGCTGGGGCCAAGGCAGCTTCGGCTGGAGCTATTCTTCGGGACTCTGATGGACAACTTGTCACTGCTCTTACATTTGTGTTACCCTGCCTTCCACCATAACGTGCAGAAATCCAGGCTCTATTATGCAGTGTTATGTTTTTTGGTCAACTACATCGAAACATTTTAATTGAGACAGACTGTAGGCATGCAACATAAACTTCGGATCTCATGCTCTCATTTTTACCTGAATACTCCCGCCTGAATTTATTTCTCCATCTCACTGGCAGTCGTCTTCGTTATATACCTCGGGAGGTTAACATGGTGGCTCATCACTTAGCACAGTATGCGCGTATGTTTCCTGCTACAACATTATACACATCAGCTTGTTTGCTTCCTCCTGTGGCACGTGGATTTTTTTATACAGACTGCACCACTAATGTCATACGAGAATAGTACTTGGAAACATGGACTGGTCTGTTTGGAGGTTGCCTGTATCGATCTGATGCAGGCAACTTGGGTATGGTTTCTTTTATATCACATTCTCTATTATTATGTTTTAAAAATCTTCCTGTTGGGTTGGTGATTTGAACAGCCTGTTGCCCACAGTCACTCGACTACGGACAACCTCGGTATGCATTTCCGTTCCTTCTAAATGCTTTTTTTACGCTATCCTGTTATACGCGCTTACGATCTTCTCTGTTATTTGTCGAAGAAATATTGCATGGATAGCCACGGTGATATCAGCTCCCATATGGGTTGGCGTTTTCAAATACTTGTTGCTTTGGACCGATATGGCCAAGGCAACGCCGGTACGCATCTTCTGCAACTTAATCTCATATATGTTTAAGTTATCACTCTTCTTTTATGCTCTAACATTCTATTTCATTGTTTGTGAGTCGACTGGGACAATGCTACTTATAAGAAATCAAAGGAACAAACATGCTGTCATGACGAATGCGCACCTACATCATGGAACTCGAACCAGCCGTCGCTATCTTTGCGTTGGGTTGCCCACATTAATGCTAGTTTTCTCAGTTCATAGTTCGCTGATTACTTGTATTCTAAAGTTTTTATATATATTTTTCTATTTTGCTTAGTTTGGGAGAGTCTCCTTTCATAACATTAGCAATTGATGTAACCACGGTATTTTTCCACCATAAATGAAGGATTTAAATTAATAAAATACTTGAACAGTATTGTTTACTTCACCTTAAAAAAAATGCATAGGTTTTTTTCTCCACATCCGAAAGTATTTGGTCATTGTTACCTTATTTATTTTATTTTCTTTTGAAATAATCGTTAAAAGAGAAACAAAAACAGCGTAAACTCTTCAGTCTGTCGGCATTCGCGAACCCTGCCTGAAACTCTCACCACTAACTGCGTGATCAGCGCGTTGTCTTCTAGGTTCTACACATATATTCGAAGGTATTGGTTTCCCCTTCTTTGGACGCTGTTTAATCTTTAACATATAAATTTTGTTTGCTTTTTGGTTGAATTTTTTTTTATTTGTGGTCATTCTCCTTTGAGACGGCGATGGTCTTGTAGTTGAAGTTTCAGTATGCATCATTCGTTGTGTTTTTTTTAAAAAAAAAATTCATGTTTGATTTTTTTTTTTGGTTGGGGTTGGCGGGAATTGCAATTCATTGGCGTGCTAGATGGAATCATGGCCTTCGATTGCTTATAATATCTTCTCCATTCCGGTGAAAGTGCCAAAACAAACCATTTCAGTTGATGATACTGTTGATTTGTGTTCTTGACCTAGCTTTCTGGTCCGGGTTTCAAGTAGTTTTATCCATTTTTCTTGACCTAGCTGTCCCAGGCTGGGGTTAAACCAGTTTTAGTTTGTCATCTATGGGTCACTCGTTGCAGCTCTTGCACCTAATTGTCTTAAATTTAAAATTTTTCCACTTCTTATGATTGTTCTTGATGGCTACCACTAGGCCCAATCAATGGCGGAAGTAGTCTTGGATACTGATGCTGTCCTTAGTGAAGGACCATCTGACCCAATGGTGCCAGCTGTGAAAGCTGGCAAGAAGCCAGATTCACTTGAAGATGACATCGATGAAAAGATTGATGAGCTTATGCTAGACGGACAGCCAGGTGATTTTCGCAGTGTTATACGTATTGTGTTTCAACTGGTTTAGTTGTTTCTAGACCTCTAACTTCTCCTTTCTGCTGATAGTTGTTCTTTATCAATAATCTATATATGAACTGATATGTGCTAACCTGCAGTAAGTTTTAGATAGATATTTGTGTTCAATTATATGGAACACTCATGTGGACTCCATATGTCCTGTAAGCTATCAAATGAATCTTTGAGTACTGTCATATGGAGGTCATATGGCGGACGAATTTTTGTCCTCATTAACTCTTTTACATTTTGCACTTAATAAGTGCGCCATGTGGTACTGGCCCAAAAATGCAGTCTTTTCTTTTGTGGACCTATTACTGTGTGGTTCCTCCTGTAAATTGGCTCTGTAAAAGGAAGTACATGTTTGACCTCTATAAAGTTTACGTCCTACAACTCGAAGTATCATCTTAATTTTTTCTTTTCTGCTGGCATGATCATCTAAGGCGATTGCCGTGAAGAGTATCTCATGTGGACAGAATATCCATGACCAATTAATGCGCACAAAGTTCCTTCAATTACTTCCTGCTCTATTCATTCCTCTCAGTACAACTATATATTATCACCTGAGTTTAAGTGGTCTCTTAAGAATTGAGGTAGCAACATGTGATGGAGCTTTTTGTTCAATGATTACCCTATTTGAGGGCAGCCTCCAGGCTGAGAAGATTGTAGGAAAGTTGTGAGCAGGTTAGGTGAGGAAATTGCAGGGAAAGAATGCTTATGGCTGCATGATGGCTTTGGATTTCTTAGTCAAACTTGGAATAACTTTCGATTCCTTGTAAACACACTGCTTGGCATTCACCCACACACAAAAAAAAGAGTATTGGCTGGCATTAAGTTCTGACTAGTCCAATTCAATTCAGTGTTGTCTGTAGCACGTTTGCAGCGCAAGATCAATCTCTACAAGGTCATGTAGCGTAGCAACCTCTTGGAAGCGCGGCCGAGGCACGCAAAGCGCCCGAGACGCACGTAGTGCGTGCTTCAGTAATTTCAGTTTTTTTTTTTGAAAAAATAGTAATTTCAGTTATCAAAATAAAAGAAAAGAAAAACTAAATAATAAAACCTAAGCTACAATCCTATAAAAAAAACCTACCGTCTAAAAAGAAAAGTCGACATCACAGTGGACATCAAAAGTTGACATTGCGTTCTGAAAAAAAAGGTCGACATCGCTATTCAAAAAACCCTCGGCAGTCGGCTCTCTTTCTCTACCCCTTCCCTAATCATCGCCGGCACTACCATTCTCCGGCGCCATCAGTCACCACCGGCGCAGTCTCTTCTTCTTATTGTACTCTCGGTCTCTCTTCATATACAAAGCAGAGTACCCGAGCAAGTTTTTGAGGGGACGCCAAAGCAGGTTCAGGTTAAAAAAAAAAAACAGGTTCAAGCCAATAAAGTTTTAGCTATGTTGGAAGTTTGAACAATGTGAACAATTGTTTTTGTGTTTTATCTATGTTTTAATTATATCTATGCTTAAACTTTTTGAACAATTATGAAATTTTATATTATGTTTATAGTTGTTACCTAATATTTTAGTTTATTAGTTGTCTATGTGTCTCGGATGCGTGTAGCGCGCTACAGCGCTACAAAAATTTGGCCTTCGCGCTATTGGCAACACTGGTCCAATTAGATTTTCCAGTTTGTTTCTTGCAAGGAAGTTTGGAGTAATCCTTTGGACATTTTAGACCTATCACACATTAAAAGTGTCAGTTTCTTTATGGGTTTTTATGCTATTGTATTTATGTTCTCACTTTGTTATACTAGTGTCTTGTCGCTTTACGAAGAAACTGACTGCAACATTCCACAGTTTGCCTCATTTCCATTGGGTAGTATGGGTTCTCTATTGCCCCTGTGATCTAGTTATATGCTAGGTGTTATTGCATTAAGCATATTCTCTTCAATTGATATCTCTACAGAACGTTTCCAATGTTTCCGTCAATTTTCCTGTTTGCTAGTGGCATAGTTTCTTTTTGCTGATATATTGATGCTTATGCATTTGGTAATGGAATTTTCAGAAGCTGCAAAGAAAAAGAAGAAGAAAAATAAAACCAAGTGAGGTTCTTTAGATCCTTTCAAACTTGTGCTTTTGATTGTTGAAGGTCATCGATCTCTATTTGCCTGTGTCTATGTGTCAGGCTCCACTCTCAATTTTCAAGTTTTACATTTTCAGGAAGAAGAAAGAACTGCCCCAGCAAACTGACCCTCCATCAATTCCTGTTGTTGAGCTTTTTCCCTCTGGAGATTTCCCAGAGGGTGAAGTCCAACAATACAAAGATGAGTACGTACTCTAGTACTATGTCTCTTTGTATGAAATCATGAAGATGATTGCCTAGATTCCGAATTATGTGCAACATTTTTTGACAAACTTAATTGAATAAATGTTTGTTGAAGGTTCCAAAATGGTCATATGCTTAAGATGTCTTTGAACTTCATTTACTTCTTTATTCTGAGTAGCATGAGACTTGGACGACAATGGCCGAGAATTTACGGTAAAATCCAAGGAATTGGCTATCGTTTAAGTTAGTCAAGGATATGGGTACGATATGGGTAAAATGTACTGGGTCAAGGATCACTGTACCTCTTTGTCTGCAATCAGGAAGTCAATCTTCTTTAATCAAATGAAGAGGTTTGAAGATCATCTTTAGTAGGGGACTTATTTTCCTATGGATAAAGCCTTTATGGTAGAACTTGGATGTTGTTACAAGTGGTGTAAGTTATTTATCGAATAGTTGGATTTCTATATAATTAATTTAAGATGCTAACTGTACTGTACACTAACAGCATACTTGATCTCATAAAGTTTGTTCATCGTGGGAACTTTTCTTTTCAAGTGAAATGGTAGTAATAAAATAAAAAAAGGTGATTTTGGGAAATATGAGGTAAAACCTTCGAAGAATATTTCTACCATTGACAAAAGTGTAGGCATGTGTTGGCTGACACTATGATATGTGTTGCTCCACTATCAGGACGGGTAGTACCTGCATTATTCAAAGTGAACCCTTGAGTTTTTTGGAGCCTTGTGTCAATGGCTCCTGCTCCCAATTTTAGTGTGCCTTCTTTCCGATGCTAACAGAACTATTTTATGAGCTTTCTGAATCTCAATTTGTACCTTATAAGTTAATTACCATGACCACCTGACAGATTTGTTGTCTCTTGAGTTTGATACGTTCATGTGATCGAGGCTTTCCTATTTAAGAAAAAAGCTTAAATTGATTATTTCTGGATACAAGTTCCCTTGTCCAGTTGATTTGCATTGATTCATTAAGCACAGTTTGATTCATACAGTAATTTATGGAGGATTACATCAGTGGAGAAAAGGGAGTTAGAACGTATGGAAAAACCAATTTATAACTCCGTTCGCCAGGCTGCAGAAGTCCACCGTCAGGTTGGTTTCTCTCTTTTTTCTTTTTGTTGTCTTTTTTTTCCTTTCATGTTGCTTTTGGTATTGATCGCTTATTCTGGTTAGGAGAGAAAGTCTGAAGGCGTTGGGGGGGACTGTGACAATGATCTTAGTAATATCAAAGTTTTGAGGAGAAAAGAGGGGGGGGGGGGGGGGGGTTTGCAGGAGAGGAAAAAAAGAAGCAATATATGATTGGCACAATGGTGGAGAGGTTTTGGATAGTCCACCCCTGCCTTGGAAACAACGGTTGTTTGTAACTGATGTTGGAAACTTTAGCAGTTTCTATGCAAAATGTTTCTGATATATTGAACTAGTGCTGTTAAATTAAAATGCTCACGCATATGTTTTACTCTTGCCGTGCTTCTTCATTTTGTAGGTACGGAA
Organism: Eustoma russellianum; assembly: GCA_036186865.1. NCBI lineage: Eukaryota > Viridiplantae > Streptophyta > Magnoliopsida > Gentianales > Gentianaceae > Eustoma > Eustoma russellianum. The sequence goes on along the minus strand of AP025047.1, from coordinate 22,626,481 downwards.
ATACATTAGGAAAATTTTGAAGCCTGGAATTTTGATGACCGATCTCTGTGAGACTTTAGAGAATACAGTGCGAAAATTAATTTCAGAAAATGGTCTTCATGCTGGTATTGCATTCCCTACAGGATGTTCATTGAATTGGTAAGCATTGGTTGAATTTATGGTTTATGATTATGTAGTTCAAGGAATTACTGAACCTTAACTTACCAAAAAAAAAAAAAAAAAACTCCTACTGAACCTTTCAATTTTTCTATTGAAATATTTACCTTTCTGTCTTACGCCACCTCATTCTTTGCCTTTTATTCCTTGAAACTTGCCTCATTTTATATATTGAAATATATCTTTCTGTTGAATCTCTTCTGATTCAGGGTTGCTGCCCACTGGACCCCTAATTCTGGGGATCAAACTGTGCTTCAGTATGATGATGTGATGAAATTAGATTTTGGAACTCATATAGATGGTATTGCGATTTACTTTGATATGTAGTCATCTTGGACAAATAGATATTGCCTCACCAGACGACTTTTTTTTTTATTTGTACTTAGCATATCTATGTTCAATTTTTGTTTGCAGGGCACATAGTAGACTGTGCATTTACCTTTGCATTCAATCCTATGTTCAATCCACTGCTTGAGGCATCGCGTGAAGCCACGAATACAGGAATCAAGGTAGCAGCATCTTTTGCAGATTACTGACTGTTTATGGTATTACCAATGTCTTTGATTCCGATTAAAATGAGCAAATAAGGACAGTACCATTCGGAATGCAGTTATGATCATGATCTAAATCGTGTACTCAATAGATATCCTGCAATAAACTTAGATTATGGATTTTATTGCGAGAGGAGACTTCGCTGTTACTTCTCACTCTCTTTCGGCTACTACCTCTCTTTCGGCTACTACCTCTGGGCTACTCCCTCTTTTGGTCCGTAGCCCAGACGTGCCGATTGAGAGCTTGCGGTACTCATTGCAATCCTTAGAAAGCTTTCTTTGATATAAGGTAACATTTATGACAAATAGTGTCAGTACTATTTTGAACCAAAGTTATTTCATATGGTGGAAAAGTATGAGAGAGCAAGAGCTGGTCAAAACTTTATTGGGAACTGTGTTTTCATTATAATTGTAACTTTAATGTGGAGCCAAAATGTAGCGAAAATTCAGTTCCAATTGTAGTAATTATATTCATTCAGCAGTTTGGATTAATTTTTGCTCTTGATAAAATAAAATAACATCCTGACTTTGGGTCGTTTTATTTGTTTGTATAATTATGTAGGTAAGGTATTGAAACTAAGTCATAGTATATTGTTATATGCATAGGAAGCTGGAATTGATGTGCGCCTTTGTGACGTTGGTGCTGCAATCCAAGAGGTCATGGAGTCATATGAGGTTGAAATCAATGGGAAGGTCTTCCAAGGTACAAGGATACCTGAAATTTGCGTTGTTAACAGTGGTTTTTGTTCAACGGATTTGTTTTAAATGTCTTTCCATTTAAAATGCATGAATACATTTGCCCCTTTTGTTGTTTCTCAATGTTTCAAATGATAACTTCTGTTATTTTAGATGATTAATTTGATACTTACAGATATCTGTGAAAATTGGCTTAGAATGGAGCTGTCCTTTCAAGTCTTCCATCTTGTGATGTAGGGGTTGACTGTAGGGTTTTAGAATTGTGCTTTCACTGTTTCAGTCTGTATTTAATTTATACTGTTGAAGTCTCATGCTCACGTATTTGAGTCCAAGCTTTTGCTATCATGTGTGAGTTTTTTATAATTTCAGAAAAAAAATTTAGACCCTTTTTGTTGGTTCATCTCACAATGGATGTTAGGCATTTGATGTAGCAGAATACACCGGTCAAATGGTGTGCATGATAATATATTCATCAGGTAGTAGTCCCTCTGTTTAAAATAGTTTTTTATCCGTGAAAGTTGAAGCTCTTTGTGTGAGGAAAAGCAGAAAGTGCTAAACTTTCAACAGCATAAGACTTTGAATCGAAGAGTTCTCTAGAGGTAGAAATTCTGATTTCTCTGGATTGTTTGTCTGCTGTGTTAGCAGGATGAGACCCCTTTTTTCCCATCTGGTCTGTATTGTTACTCCATGCATAAAATAATTGGCAAACCTTGGGTTGATTACTTGTAACTTATTGTTACTCAAATATCTAATTTGGGGATTGCTATCATGTCAGTCAAGAGTATCCGAAATTTGAATGGGCATAGCATTGGAAGTTATCAGATACATGCTGGAAAATCTGTTCCAATTGTTAAAGGAGGAGAGCAGACAAAAATGGAAGAGGGGGAGTTCTATGCTATTGAGACTTTTGGATCTACAGGTGAGGATTCAACCTTTTCATATTGCAGTTAGCTGATTGAGCATTGCTAAATGTGTGATGTGTTTTTGGACGGTCATCTATGTTCAGGGAAGGGATATGTCCGAGAAGATCTAGAGTGCAGTCATTATATGAAAAATTTTGATGCTGGCCACATACCATTGCGATTACCCAGAGCAAAGCAATTGCTTGCCACAATTAATAAGAACTTCAGTACCTTGGCCTTCTGCAGACGTTACTTAGACCGCCTAGGGGAGACTAAATATTTAATGGCACTGAAGAATCTATGTGATGCTGGAATTGTTCAGGTATGTGCAAGACCCTGTTATGGCTTTCATTTGTTTTTCGTGAGATTATGGATTTTGTACTAGTAATAAATGTCACTGTTGTTTGGACTTTTCAAGTAGTTTATGCGTTTAGTTTGAAGAAACTGCTGGACAGATAAGTTGTTCTTGTTTAGATCTTATTTATAGTTAGATGACGCTCAGTTTTTTTTTTTTTAAAAAAAAAAAGCACGCTCAGTTATTTGACATTCTATTTTGGGTAGATTTCATGTAGATAGATGAGGTTTTAGCAAGATCCTTTTTTTCTTCCATCATCATCGCTTTGAACTGCTCTAGTCCGATATTCCAAATGGCAGATAGGAAATTGGTGGTGGTTGAATCTAGCAATTTAAAGGTTCTTCCAGCCCACATGATCTTTACACGGCTGGCCTGTGCTCTCTTTCTGCAATCACTTCAATCAACAAGTTCTACCTTTAAGGTTTTTAAGTGCAAGTTCTTCTGCAGGTTCGACTTGCTCAATTGAAGGCATGGGCAAGCGAGACTTCCTTCTGCCTAGCTCTTGATCATCGGTTGATGATTCGCTGATGTAAACTGTTCTATTATCTCTTTGTTCACCAGCTTATCCCGCTGTTTGGTTTGAGAGATAAAAGGGGAAAAGAGAGTAGAGTAGGAAGGGTTCCTAATGGAGTGTTGGAATAGTTTTTGAGGAAAGAACAGGAAGGAGTGGGAGGGACAGAGTAGGGGTCAAATTATCTGAAAGCTCAATTTGACTTCTATCCAAAATCACAAGAAAGAAACGGGAGGTGACAATTTAATACTCTTTTTTTTAAGTTGTCCTCTTAACCAATAGAAGAAAGAAAACTAAAATCGACAAATTTCATCAGGACTACCAGTTCCTTGCTTTTGCTGTTCATGTCCAGATATCACTTTAATCTTTCCGTCCATTTTCATTGCTACTGAGGATCTAGATAGCAGAAATAAGTTTAACAATCCTTTCAGCTCTCCTTTCTTTTATGTTAGCACAGGCCCAATTCTGACTAGTTCTCCCCGCTACTTTTCTGGGGAATGCAACTGGAATCAAGTGGTTCAATTCTAAAACTTTTTCTGGATACAAAAACATGACCTAAGGATTAACTAGAATTTTATTTCATTTTCCAAATTGAACAGTTTGGTTGGGTTTTCTAATTCCATGTCTATTGATTTCTAAGGTGACTATGGTCCAATTTCAGCCATTCTTGTTAGAAACTTTTGTTTTATTCAATCTACTTTTTTTTTTTTTTTGTAATTTATTCAATCTACTTTCAAAACCCAATTTCAGCCATTTCCAAGCATTTTTATGTTCGGCACAGAACCTTTGACACTTGGGCTGCCAATTTCTGGATCTCATTGATGCCCATTTCCTAAAGTTGGAAGTTGCTTGTCTAGAATCTAAATCAATGTCCGTATTATTACATTTGACCTAGTTCATGCATTCTTCAGCCTGACTGAAAACAACTGGCTACATGCCAAATTCTGTTGTGGATGCTTTTCAAACCTTAATATCCTTTGCCCAAGTGCAATTTATAGCAGAAGTGTTAAATATTAGAAGTACAAAGACCAAGCCTTGAATGTGTTTCTGTCAAATGGTGAATTTGGCTGATAGAATCATAATTCGTGGTGTCTTGCTTTTGGACTAGCTAAACTGTATTTTTGTGCAGCTGTCTTTGAATCATCTTGATATGTATTTGGAAACAATTCCTCATTTATCGTCTTCACTTGCTTATAAATTATAAATGACATGTCTGTACAATTTGGCAGCCGTACCCCCCTCTATGTGACATCAAAGGAAGCTATGTGTCTCAATTTGAGCACACCATCTTACTCCGTCCTACTTGCAAAGAAGTGATATCAAGAGGCGACGATTATTGATGGCATACGCCACGAGCATGTATTTGATAGGACATATGCCTTGTTCGTGAAGCTATCGTTTGAAACAGGTTGAGAATCTTGCTGAGTTTCTCTCTCCCTGTGTCTCCATGTAGCTCCTTACTTCCTCGCATTCTCCTCTCTGGCATTTGGTACGGAAATGGTTGTTTATATGTGCATTGTTGATTGAAACCTACCTAATATTTGGATATTTTCAGATCTGCGTCTTGAAATTATATTTTTTTTTATTTTTTTTTTATTTGGTTCCGTTCTTCCCAGTTATTAGGGAATTTTAGAGATGCAAAAGTGAAAGCATATGAGGTCTCTTTTGAGTAACTTAAGATCGTAATGGGCATAAAAATGTAAGTACAAAATTGCAGGTGCTTCATGGTTGAATTATGAACAAATGATACTTGACCTTGTTGTGCTGCTTAGGGACGGGAAGTTTGGTGGTCTGGGGCTAGACCAGCTTCAGCGGAGGTTGTCGGTTACCCCTTGCCAAAGACTTGTGGACTATGTTTTAGTTTTTCGAAGGTACTAAGCTGTCAGGCACCTGACCAGCATACTCAAGAACGCAGCAGCGAGGGACAACCCGCCCATACAGCCAGCGCGGGAAGGATGGCACTATTGGCAAAGACCGTCTGGCGAAGGAACGAGCAGAGAATGGTGCGGGTTCATCTCTCTCGACCGGTTCAGGTTCAAGGGAGGGCGATCGAGGGGACCGATTTTGACTTTTTAAAGTTCTGAGGGGAAACCTGCTCATGGCTAGATCGATCGGTTTCGGGAGCAGAGTCCGATTGAATTGGCCTGGCCCTAGTTCAACTCTTTCTCCCGTGTGTAGGTTTCGAGTTGTTCGAAGGATCGGAGGCATTGTTGTCCGATTCCTAGGATCATTTGGGGGCACCCCACAACTACCGATGATCTTTGACTTATTCCCCGGCCCACCATGAGTCGGTTAATTTGTGATGGTACTCTGTCTATCTGCTCGGCTCACAAATTTCACGGGGGTATATCCCCCCCCCCCCCCCTCCCAAAAAAAAAAAAAAAAAGACAACAAAGATTTGCTTTTATATTGGTAAGAAAGTAGAAATACTCAGTTGCGAAAAGTTTGCCCTGCTTAGAAGACAAAAGAAGAGAAAAAATCAGCAACCTAATTCCTCGCACTTTTATAATTGGCAAAACTTAATCAACCAAGTAACCTTTTCGACTCAATAAATTAAGGACAGTTTGCTGGAACTTAGGGTATTTGGATTGTATATGTCATGACCCTTCGGATACCAAGAATGAGGAATGACCCCTTTCGTTCTGAGGTGATGGAGATGGATATGTACTACTATTCGACCCAGGAGCTGATTTTGTCATGTTTTTCTACTCAAGATCTGGAGAATGGCAGTCATTAGGATTACTCTCTTCCTATTATTACTCCCTTCTTCCTAAAAGGAAGCTCACCAAGGATACGAGATCACCTCTGAATCTGTCCGGTGATAGAGGGTACCATGTCTTTTTTGAAGGTCCGGTGTCGAGAACGGCAAGCATTATGATCTACTTATCCCTTTAAAGAAACACAAAGTCGAAGCATGTTCGAAGGACACCGTTTTGAGTTTTTCAATAGTTCGCAGGCTTCTTGTTTAGCAGTCTTTGAAAACTTGCTCTTAAAACTATAAAATGATAAGTATTGATGCTATAACTAGTGATAAACCTTCTGCTTAATAAATCATTTGTTTGGAGAAGCATCTGCAAAGGAAAGAAAACAATTAGAAAAAGAGCTGCGATTTCTGGTGGGTGATGGAGTTCATATCAGCATATGAAATGCTCGATGGATATGAAATCAACCCTCCTTCAAACCGCTGCCAGTATACCAACAACTGCCCCAGATGGCTTAGTAAAAAACTTAATTGTTGATAAGATGATGACCTAGAACCAACTGAGTATCAATAATTTAGTCCACTCTATAGATGCTCAAGAAATTCTTTCCATTCCTCCTAGCATGACGAGGCCTTCGGACCACTTGATTTAGCACTACAACGAGAAAGGTGTATACTATGTCAAATCCGGATATCAACTCTATTCACATAAGCTAGACCATGAACATGATACCCGGTCGTCCTCCTCGGATGCAGTGAATGGTAGTTTTTGGAAAGGCTTTGGGGGTTTATGTTGTTGCCGTAAATCAAACATTTCACGTGGTGTAGCGCCCCGCTTCCGAACCCTAGCATCGAGAACGGCGCACCCGTCGTAGCCTACTATGAGAACTACAAGGCGTCGTTTAAACTTCTTTACACGTCGGGAATGACGTATAAATTTTTTTCACGGAAACGATAATAAAATAAACATCTTCATTAAATTAAATCCATCGAAATTAAAACCAATACCAAAGCTGTCGATACTTGCTACATCAAGTACGAAATATTGAAATAGTCTGAATACATATAAAGAGTCTAAGTGGAAGGAGACTTCTAACTATCCCACTAGAAGCAACCGATTACACGATCCTGCCTCACTCTTCCCAGCTTGCACGATCAGACCCATCCTCTATGAAAAGATACTCAAAGTCCTGCTCGCCTGTGGAGGGGAGGTAGGGGGTGAGTGATGAGAGTCACTCGTAGGTTACCCGTCTCTCCTGAAAAGGGACTGTCACATACTGAGTCGGGTAACACATAAAGCACATAAAGCATGGTGCAGGTAAATAAAGCAATGAAGCATAACCAAATAAATAATAAAGCAAATAAAACATAAATAATGAAATAACACATACCCGACCCGATCTGTATCCCAAACCGTAGCACTGAAACAACTCAATAACAAGGACAACGATAATCAACAATAACAATGCAATGCGCAACATCATGATGCATGCCCTTCTATCTACGTGTCACACGCAGTCATTTAATATCGCACGCTATGCTCTTTCTTTTCCATGATATGCTATGCATGTCCGGGTCCTATTAGGTGAAGGTAACCATTATTACCAACACCCATCACACGCCTCGTCAGGCCACACGGCTCATAGGCCAAATGCAATGCTCGTGCCATGAATGCGTCACACTTGCACACTTCCGTTTATCATATATTGCATGTTCCGTTCTATGTTGCGTATTACCTATATTGCGTAGTTACCCTATGTTGCGTGGGGTTCATTACTGTATTTTATCTTCTACCGTTATTTTATCTTTCTAGATTTTATTTTAGGTTTCTACACTTTATTTTATTTTTCCTAGGCTTTCAAGCACTTAAATATTTTATTTAATTACTTTTATCTTCCCCTACTATTTTTATTTCTTGTATTTTAATGTACTTAATGGATTTCTAAATTTTCTCTTTTATAAAATCTCATTATTATTCAATAAATATATATTTACATATACATATATATTTTTCTTTATTATACATATATCTTTTTTTGTCCATTATCCTTCTCGGCATATAGGTTCCATGATTTTTTTTTCTTTTTTTTATTTTAAAGTATCTTATTTTATGTCATTTTATTTATTGAATTTATTTAACTAACATTTATATTACTTACTTTATTTAATTTAATTAACATTGTTTTAAAAATAAAATCCTGTCAGCCCCTTACCCTTTTCCTTTTCCTGGCCCTATTTTATTTTCTGCAGCAGTCCGGTCCGCCAGGCAGATGGCCTGTTAGCCCACTGGCAGTCTCTTTTTTTTATTTGTCCTGCGTTTTGAGCCTGTTTTATTCCAACAGTCCGGCCCGCCAGACCCTTTTAATTTTTCTTTATTAAGCAAAATAAATCTGGGCCGAAATTTTTTTTCTCTGGCCTGCTGAGAATGAGCTGCAGGCGGCCTGCCATTACATATTTTTTTATTACTTTTCTTTATTTCATTAATTTCTAAATTCCTTCAAAAATCCATAACTTTTTCATTTTATCTCCGATTTACCCCAAACCAGTGGGGTTTGTCTCATTATAACGCGACCAACATAACAGCGCTGGACGTGTCAGCGCGTGTCCGGCACGCGCCGCCAGGGCCGCGCGTGGGCCACGCACGCCACCCCTGAAATGCTCGTTTTCTGACGTTCTGAACCCGTCCCGGCCTATTTCCGTGCTATGTGATCTATATCTAAGGCCAAACACACAATTTCCACACCAAAACATAAAGAATTCATAATAAATATGTAAAGATAAACATACAGTGATAATCAAATAATCCCAACACAGAATGCGAGGGAATCCAAAGCAATCCGACAGAGGGAAGGGTAACCTACCTCTTGAATACGAAATCACTGCTCAAAATGGGTTGGATTTGGTTCGGGTGGCTTTCCCTCCCTTTTCTTTTTCTTTCTCACTGCCGCTCCCTCTCTTTGTGCCTCACACTTGCACTTTTGTTTTATTGTTAATGTTGTTGCAGCCGAAAGGCTGTTGGGCAATTGGGGATGGGGAATCTTAAATGGGGAAGGGGCTGGGATGGGGGCAGTTTTTGGGAGGGATTGGGGGAAGTGGGGAGGGAATCATGGGGTAATGGGGTGGTTATGGAGGTGAATAAGGGATTAGGGGGATTGGGTAGTTATGATTAGGATAGAAATTAATTAATTATTATTTTTATTATTTTTTTCTTTTTCTTTTTAAAAACAAAACGGCTACAACATCCTACCCTCCTTACAAAAAGTTTTGTCCTTGAAACTTGCGTACCTTATGCAAAGAGATACGGATAACACTCGCGTATCTGCTCCTCGAGCTCCCAGGTTGCTTCGCGCTCTGTATGATTAGACCACTGAACCTTGACGTATGGAATCACCCTGCGCCTCAGCACCTGATCCTTCCGATCAACTATTCTGACTAGGTCTCCTCGTACGTAGCATCACTTCTCACCTTCAGAGGTCGTGCCTCAAGTATGTGACTAGGGTCCGACACATACATCCGCAGCTACGAGACATGGAAGACATTGTGCACCTGTGCCAATGACGGAGGTAGACCAAGTTTGTAGGCCAAGGTGCCGATCCTCTCAAGTATCTCGTACGGACCAATGTAGCGAGCACTTAGCTTACCCTTTTCTCCGAATCTCATCACACCCTTGGTCGGGGACACCTTCAGGTAGACCTTATCCCCTACTGTAAACTCCAGAGGTCATCGCTTCGAATCGTCCCAACTCCTATTCCGATGTTGCGCTGCCTTCAGCCTATCCCGAATCACTTTGATCTTTTCTCGAGTCTGCTCTATCAAGTCAGGCCCTGTAATAGTTCTCTCGCCAACTTCATCCCAATAAACCGGTGATCTGTACTTTCGTCCATATAATGCCTCAAATGGCGCCATTTTGATCGCGCTGTAATAACTGTTGTTGTAGGAGAACTCAATCAATTTCACCATACTGTCCTAGTTTTCCTTGAAATCCAAAGCACATATTCTCAGCATATCCTCCAAGGTCTGGATAGTCCTCTCTGACTGGTCGTCGGTCTGAGGATGGAATGCCGTACTCAATCGCAGCTCAGTCTTTACCTGCTGGCACACAAGACATCTCTCAACAAATTCAGCTATGTGCCTCTTCATACCACTCCACTAGTAGTTCTTCTTCAGGTTGTTGTACATCTTTGTAGAGCCCGGATGCATCGACATCTTGGAGTGATGTGCTTCTCTCAATACCTCTTTTCTCAGATCATCCACATCCGGTACGCATAATCTCCCTTGATAGCATAGACTGCCATCATTGTGTATCTGAAACCCGTCGACTTGGCTAGTCATCATCTTCTCCCGGATCTCTCTGAGTGTAGTATCCTCCTTTTGAGCCTCCTTGATCCGCTCAATCAGTGAAGGTGTAATGACTAAGGCCGCCAAAACATTCGTTGTGGAATCTACAATATCGAGGTCAAACTCCGCAATTTCCCTCTCCAACGGTGTCTGTCGAGCGTGACCGGAATTTCTGCTCAGTGCATCGGCAACTCGGTTGGCCTTCCCTGGATGATAGCTAATAGTCAGATCATAGTCATTCAGTAGCTCTAACCATCTCCTCTGACGCATATTCAGCTCCTTCTGAGTGAACACATACTTCAGACTTTTGTGGTCGGTGAACACTTCGCACTTCTCTCCGTACAAATAATGCCGCCAAATCTTAAGTGCAAAGCCACCGCAGCTAACTCAAGGTCGTGAGTCGGATAGTTCTGCTCATAAGGCTTCAGCTGTCGTGAGGCATAGGCGATGACTCTGCCTCCTTGCATCAGAACGCACCCTGAAATAGAGAAGTTAGACCACTATCGGGGCACTTATAAGTTTAAAATCAAAACCATTTATATGTACCTAGTCCGTTCTTGGATGTGTCGCTGTAGATGACGAACCCTTCTGAACCGGAGGGCTGCGCCAACACAGGGGCCGTGGTCAACCTTTTATTCAATTCCGCAAAGCTTCTTTCACAATCAGCTGCCCACTCAAACTTTGTCTTTTTCTGCGTAAGTCTGCTCAGGGGTGCCGCTATGGTGGAGAATCCCTCGACGAACATCCTGTAGTAACCTGCCAACCCGAGAAAGCTCTTCACCTCTGTCACATTGGTAGGTCTAGGTCACTCCATAATCGCCTCTATTTTCTTTGGGTCCACTGAGATTCCTTCTTCTGAATCGACATGACCCAAGAAAGTTACACTCTTTAGCCAAAATTCACACTTACTGAATTTTTGGCATACAACCTCTTCTGCCGCAGAATCTCCAAGCTTTCCCTCAAATGCTTCGCATGCACCTCCTCGTCAGGTGAGTTGACTAGAATGTCATCAATGAACACCACTACGAACTTGTCCAGTTGCTCCCTGAACACCGTGTTCATCAGGTCCATGAAAGCAGCCGGTGCATTAGTCAATCCAAACGGCATCACCAAAAACTCGTAGTGGCCGTATCGGGTGCGGAAAGCAGTCTTCGCTACATCTTCTGCCTTGATCCTTAACTGATGGTATCCAGATCGGAGATCAATCTTTGAGAACACCTTTGCACCCTCTATAGATGACACGACGCGATTAAATTTGAAATTCATCTCTTAATCAATGTTACTGCAATTAACATTTACCTTAAGTTGGTCGAACAGGTCTTCGATCCGAGGTAGAGGATACTTGTTTTTTATGGTGATTTTGTTGATCTCTTGATAATCTATGCATAAGCGCATGCTTCCATCCTTCTTCTTGACAAACAGAACTGGAGCTTCCCATGGCGATACGCTTGGGCGGATGAACTTGCGATCCAACAACTCCTGTAGCTGCTCTTTCAGTTCTTTAAGTTCTGCTGGAGCCATACGGTAAGGTGCCTTCGATATGGGTTCAGCTCCCGGGATCAGATTAATCTCGAACTCTACTTCTCGACTAGGTGGTAATCCAGGAAATTCATCCGGAAAGACATCTTTGAACTCGTTCACTACTGGAATCATCTCGAGAGATGGCACCTGCTGTTCTGCCCCTAGTGTGTAAACCAAGAAACCTTCGCCACCTTTTATCAGCACCTGGTGAGCTTGTATCGCGGTCAGGTACCTCTGTTTGGGCACATTCTTCAGTTTAGTCTTCCCCTGCAAAACAATCTCTTGCATGTTCGGACCTTTGATGCTCACCTGTTTCTGCCGATAGTCGATGGTAGCATGGTACTTCGTCAGAAAATCCATGCCCAAAATGACGTTGAAGTCCTTTATCTGTATCGGGATCAGCGTTGCTGTAAACTCATGACAATCAATCTCCAACTTGCATCCTCTATACTGCTGATGAGACACGATCACCTGTTCGCCTGCCGTCTGAACTCTATAGGGTGTTTCAAGCCAGTCAGGTAGAGTATCTAGGTTCTTAACGAACCTCCTAGCGATGAAAGAGTGGCTGGCGCCACTGTCAAATAGAACATTGGTGGGTACCTTATTAATCAATATCGCACCTAACATTTTCCAAGTTAATTACGCAATAAAAGTTACTTACAGACAAATATTTTAATTAAAAGGGACGAATTTAACTATGTGTAATTAAAGGTACCTGTCACCACATCACCAGCTCCCTCGACATCGGTATCTGTCATCACGTGCACACGTGCATTCGTCTTTGGTCGTCCTCTCTGCTGATCCCCCTGTAGCTGTGGCTGCTGCTGATGCTCTGGACAATCCCTAGCGCAATGCCCTGTCTTGCCGCATCAAAAACAGAGATTCGTCTTCTTCCAACACTCGCCTGGGTGGGTACGTCCACAGTGAGTGCATGGCAGTGCTTGTCACTTGTCCCTCGATGGCTGCTGCTGACCAAACGGCTGACGTCGGGGCACCTTCACCCAGCGCCCAGATCTCCCCGAACTGGAATCCTCACGGGGCCTCTTGCCCCTCCTCTCGGTCGCAACTCTCGCTAAGTCATCCTCCACCTCACGACACACCTCTAGAAGATCCTCATAAGTCCTCGGTCTCGTGTATACAATCACAGTCTGAATGCGAGAGTTTAACCCGGTCTTATACTTCAGCATCTTGGCCCTTTCATTTTCCATAATAGATGGCATGTACCTACCCAATGCATAAAAATGCTCCGTGTACTGGGCCACTGTCATAGAACCCTGTGTTAGCGCCTGGAACTCGATCATCCTCTTCTGAATCATACTGTCTGGAATATAGAACTTCTGAAATTCCTCTCTGAACTGGGTCCATGTCACCGGTGCGGTTACGCGGATCTGTACACTGTGCCACCACTGCTCAGCCTCTCCCTCAAGGAAGGACGCAACAACCTCAACCTTCAACTCCTCAGGCACTTGCAACAAACGGAGCTGATCAGATACATTCTTCAACCAGATCTCTGCCTCCTCTGGACAGGAAGTCCCTCAAAACATCAGAACGCGGGATGCCTGCATCTCCCGGTAGTAGAATCGTAAGCCAGGTGGGGGTGGCGGCGGCGGCGGTACCTGCTGCTGTTTAATGTGCTGATGATGTTGTGCCACAATGTTGGCCAGAGTGGCCATAGCGTCAGCCAATGCTTGGGTCCCCTGACTTTGGTCATCAACTCCGTCCCCTCCGTTTCACTGTGGATCATGTCTGGGTGGCATCTTTCCTGTGAATTTTTTACACCGATACAAACGCTTCGTTAGTCCAGAAAAATTTGAGGGTAATTTAGGGAATTTAGTTGTTTATGGAAATTCGCTCTTAAGTCTAGGGGTAGAAAGGTAAATTAGTAAATAAAACGATCGCTCACTCTCGCACCCCTTAACCCGATCATGACTTAGGTCTAAGATCATCACTTAACCCTATTTTGCTATTTAAGGGTAAGATTGTCATTTTAGGAAAAAATCGAAGCTTATGTCTAGGTTATCCAGTTAATCCTGCGTTTCCAAGGCGGATCTGGAGCCTCGGCTCTGATACCACCTGTAGCGCCCC
>AP025047.1:22590341-22612655 GCA_036186865.1 Eustoma russellianum | reverse complement strand
ATGCACCCGCCGTAGCCTACTATGAGAACTACAAGGCGTCGTTCAAACTTCTTTACACGTCGGGAGTGACGTATAAATGTTTTTGCGGAAATGATAATAAAATAAACATCTTCATTAAATTAAATCCATCGAAATTAAAACCAATACCAAAGCTGTCGATACTTGCTACATCAAGTACGAAATACTGAAATAGTCTGAATACATATAAAGAGTCTAAGTGGAAGGAGACTTCTAACTATCCCACTGGAAGCAACCGATTACACGATCCCGCCTCACTCTTCCCAGCTCGCACGATCAGACCCATCCTCTATGAAAAGATACTCAAAGTCCTGCTCATCTGTGGAGGGGAGGTAGGGGGTGAGTGATGACAGACACTCGTAGGTTACCCGTCTCTCCTGAAAAGGGACTGTCACATACTGAGTCGGGTAACCCATAAAGCACATAAAGCATGGTGCAGGTAAATAAAGCAATGAAGCATAACAAAATAAATAATAAAGCAAATAAAACATAAATAAGGAAATAACACATACCCGACCCGATCCGTATCCCAAACCGTAGCACTGAAACAACACATGTCCCGGGTCCTATTAGGTGAAGGTAACCATTATTACCAACACTCATCACACGCCTCGTCAGGCCACACGGCTCATAGGCCAAATGCAATGCTCGTGCCATGAATGCGTCACACTTGCACACTTCCGTTTATCCTATGTTGCATGCTCCGTTCTATGTTGCATATTACCTACATTGCGTAGTTACCCTATGTTGCGTGGGGTTCATTACTGTATTTTATCTTCTACCGTTATTTTATCTTTCTAGACTTTATTTTAGGTTTCTACACTTTATTTTATTTTTCCTAGGCTTTCAAGCACTTAAATATTTTATTTAATTATTTTTATCTTCCCCTACTATTTTTATTTCTTGTATTTTAATGTACTTAATGGATTTCTAAATTTTCTCTTTTATAAAACCTCATTATTATTCAATAAATATATATTTACATATACATATATATTTTTCTTTATTATACATATATCTTTTTTGTCCATTATCCTTCTCGGCATATAGGTTCCATGATTTTTTTCTTTTTTTATTTTAAAGTATCTTATTTTATGTCATTTTATTTACTGAATTTATTTAATTAATATTTATATTACTTACTTTATTTAATTTAATTAACATTGTTTTAAAAATAAAATCCTGTCAGCCCCTTACCCTTTTCCTTTTCCTGGACCTATTTTGTTTTCTGCAGCAGTCCAGTCCGCCAGGCAGATGGCCTGTTAGCCCACTGGCAGTCTCTTTTTTTTTATTTGTCCTGCGTTTTGGGCCTGTTTTATTCTAACAGTCCGGCCCGCCAGCCCCTTTTAATTTTTCTTTATTAAGCAAAATAAATCTGGGCCGAAATTTTTTTTCTCTGGCCTGATTAGAATGAGCTGCAGGCTGGCCTGCCATTACACATTTTTTTATTATTTTTCTTTATTTCATTAATTTCTAAATTCCTTCAAAAATCCATAACTTTTTCATTTTAACTCCGATTTACTCCAAACCAGAGGGGTTTGTCTCATTATAACGCGGCCAACACAACAGCGCTGGACGCGTCAGCGCGTGTCCGGCACGCGCCGCCAGGGCCACGCGTGGGCCCCACGCGCCACCCCTGAAATGCGCGTTTTCTGACGTTCTGAACCCATCCCGGCCTATTTCCATGCTATGTGATCTATATCTAAGGCCAAACACACAATTTCCACACCAAAACATAAAGAATTCATAATAAACATGTAAAGATAAACATACAGTGATAATCAAATAATCCCAATACAGAATGCGAGGGAATCCAAAGCAATCTGACAGAGGGGAGGGTAACCTACCTCTTGAATACGAAATCACTGCTCAAAATGGGTTGGATTTGGTGCGGGTGGCTTTCCCTCCCCTTTCTTTTTCTTTCTTACTGCCGCTCCCTCTCTTTGTGCCTCACACTTGCACTTTTTTTTATTGTTACTGTTGTTGCAGCCGAAAGGCTGTTGGGCAATTGGGGATGGGGAATCTTAAATGGGGAAGGGGCTGGGATGGGGGTGGTTTTGGGAGGGATTGGGGGAAGTGGAGAGGGAATCATGGGGTGATGGGGTGGTTATGGAGGTGAATAAGGGATTAGGGGGATTGGGTAGTTATGATTAGGATAGAAATTAATTAATTAATATTTTTATTATTTTTTTCTTTTTCTTTTTAAAACCAAAACGGCTACAACACGTGGAGACTGTCAGAGTCCTGCCGTCTGCCGACCAATGTGATCATCTCTAAACGCATGCCACTTGATCCGGTTTGAAAACTTTGCATGGATGCTTGGAAGTCAGATATGCATAGCCTTTGTTGAATGTCCTTGGGTGAGAAATTTGTGGAGCATCCTGAAGAATTGCTTGCGAATAAAACCCAGGCATTATATGGATTTCAGATCGCTATTGGAAGTTTTTCATGCAAGAGAATGAGGCTCCAAGGAGTGCACTTTTAATGACAGTGTGTTGGTTAGAATGGAAGTGCTAGAAAAACAGTCTTGGATGAATGTAATTTCTTCTTATTCATCTGATTCAAATACATTATGTGTATATATAATACAAACTTTCCTACCTAAGTCAACAATGACTGTGATTTTGGTTGAAGATTTGACATAGATAAATCTACAAAATCTAACTTTTCCTAACTTTTCAAACCATATCTTTAACATTTCAACTCATATCTCTAACACTCCCCCTCAAGTTGTGTATTGGAACATCCGATACCCAACTTGCTCAATGGCTCTCAAATGCTCTCCCTGATACTGCTTTAGTCAAAATGTTTGCAAGTTGATCTTCAGACTTTACAAATGGCAATTCCACAATCCCATCCTCAAGTTTTTCTTTGATAAAATGTCGATCTACCTCAACATGCTTAGTTCTGTCATGCTGCACCGGGTTCTCAGAAATACTTATTGCTGCTTTGTTATCACATTTTAACTGTACCGGAAGTTGTATCAGGATTCCTATTTCATCCATCAGTTTCTTTAACCACAAAATCTCCATTATCCCTTTCACAATCCCTCTAAATTCTGCTTCCGCACTTGATAGTGCAACAACCTTTTGTTTCTTGCTCTTCCATGTGACCAGGTTTCCTCCAACAAATGCAAAGTATCCTGAGGTGGATCGTCTATCATTTGGGTTCCCTGCCCAATCGGCATCTGTGAAGACCTCAATGTCAAGATTTCCATGTTTTGTAAACACCAATCCTCGATCGCTCGTTCCTTTTAAATACCTGAGTATCCTTTTTACTGCTATCATATGTGATTCTTGTGGTGTATGCATAAACTGGCTAACAACTCCAACTGCATATGCAATATCTGGCCGAGTATAGGATAGGTAGATCAATTTTCCAACAAGTCTTTGATATCGTTCCTTGTTAACTATTGGTTCTGCTTCACTCACTTGCAGCTTATGATTTATCGTCATGGGAGTCTTAGCAGGTTTGCAGTTGATCATTCCAATATCTGTTAGTAAATCCAGGATATATTTCTGCTGACATATCACAATGCCGTTGCTGGAGCGTGAGACTTCTATTCCCAAGAAGTACTGTAGTGTTCCCAAATCTTTCATCTCAAATTCTGCAAATAACTTCTGACAGAGTCTACTGATTTCTTCAACATCATCCCCAGTGATAATCATGTCATCTACATATATAATCAAGCATGTCATCAGGTCTTTGTTTCTCTTAAGGAAGAGTGTATGGTCTGCATTACTCTGAACATACCCATTCTGTTTCATTGCAGCTGTAAATCGTCCAAACCAAGCTCGTGGACTCTGTTTAAGCCCATATAATGACTTTCTCAACCTGCACACCTCACCCCTTTCAAACTCTCCTGAGAAGCCTGGAGGAGCTTCCATGTATACTTCTTCTTGCAATTCACCATGCAGGAACGCGTTCTTCACATCAAACTGAAATAAGGGCCAATCTTTATTAACTGCCAAGGAAAAAAGTACTCGAATAGTATCAATCTTTGCTACTGGAGAAAAAGTCTCTGAGTAATCAACTCTATAGGTTTGAGTATACCCTTTTGCCACAAGTCTCGCTTTATGTCTTTCAATGGTTCCATCAGCCTTGTATTTAATGGTGAACACCCATCGGCACCCCACTGGTTTCTTTCCTTCTGGAAGGATACACTTTTCCCATGTTTCATTCTTAAGTAGAGCCTCCATTTCAGTCGCCATCGCTGCTTGCCATTCCTTTTTTACTATTGCCTCTTGTACTGTTTTGGGAATATTTTCTGAATACATGGGAGCCAGCAATACTCGCCCTCGAATCACTGGATATCTACTGGTTCGAGTCACTTGGTCTGGTGAATATCGTTCTGGTGGAATGCCTCTGGTACTTCTTGGTGGAAGCACCCGTTCCCCATGTTCCTGACTTACAACGGGTTGAGGTACCATTTGCTCAGAAATCAAATTAGTAGATGGAGAACTTACCTCTTGTAAGACACTGTCCGAAGTAGATGTCTCAGGAGTGAGTACTGAAGCTTGAGTCTCATCTCTATCGATTGTAGTCAGCTCGGTGGCGACACCTGTTTGCTCGTGTTGGTCATCCATCGGCCAATTGAAGTTATGTAACCACTCAAAGGTCGGGGCACTACTCTCTTTCTCCCCCTGAGACCCGATTTGGTGGTGAAAGTAGTATTCAGTTTCAAGAAATACACAGTCCATGGTGACATAAAGTCGACGAGTAGTGGGATTATAACATCGATAGCCCTTTTGGTGGCTTGCATATCCAACAAAAACACACACTTTTCAGCACAAGAATCGAGTTTGGTCCGACTTGGTTTAGGTATGTGAACATATACTGAACATCCAAATATATGAGGTGGTAAGGTTAAGATTGAAGGCACATTGGCTTGGGTTGCCAACATTTGAAGAGGAGTCTTTTGATTTAAAGCTTTTGTGGGAAGACGATTTAGAAGGTACACAGCAGTTCCAACTGCATCAGGCCAGAGATATTTAGGAGCAGATGACTCAATAAGCATAGCGCGGGTCATTTCAAGTATGATACGATTTTTTCTTTCTGCGGCACCATTTTGTTGAGGGGTGTAAGGACATGATGTTTGGTGTACAAGACCGTGTTCACGGAAGAACTGAGCAAGGGGTTGATATTCAGTTCCATTATCTGTTCGTAGGACTTGAATAGAGGTATTATATTGTGTTTGAACCAAATGGAAGAAATGAATGAATTTTTCAGGAACTTCTGATTTATTTTTGAGAAAATATACCCAAGTCATGCGCGAGGAATCATCAATAAATAAAACAAAATATTGAAACTGGTGAGGATTTGACACATTTGCGGGTCCCTATACATCAAAATGAACTAGAGCAAACATTTTTCCAACCCGGGTATTATTTGGTTGGAACGTCGCACGGTGAATTTTAGCACGAATGCATGTTTCACACTGGGGAAAGGTGCTACGATGTGAAAAAAGACTGGGAAATAAAAGTTTTAAGTATCCAAAAGAAGGATGACCTAAACGGCGGTGCCATAACCACAACTGTCGACTGGACGCCCGGTGAGCAAGCATGGACCGGCCCTGTTGAGCAACTTCATCGACAAAGTAGAGGCCGCCGCATTCAGTGCCACGCCCAATAGTCTCCTTCGTACGTGTGTCCTGTAAAAGGCAATGATGAGAATCCATTAGTGCAGTACACTGAAGTTCCTTTGTAACGTGACTCAAAGAAAGTAATTTAGAAGACAGTGCCGGAACATATAAACAATTCGGTATAATCAAGGTGGAAGAAATTTGAATAGTTCCTCCACCATACACCGGAAGTTGCTCTCCACTGGCCGTCTCAATATGTGTTTTTTGTAGGTGTGGAGTACGTAATAAAATCAGTAACATCATTGGTCATGGTATCTGTGGCTCCACAATCGAATATCCACACATTTGGACTACCGGCACTAGGTACATGTGGTTGACTATGGTGTTTGTCTTTTAATCTAGAGGCATAATTGTTACAATTTCGTAATTGTGGGCTGAAGTTGATGGGTTGGGTAACCTGGAGGGCCTGACTGAAGTTTGGAGAAGTTGAAGTATTAAAATTGTTGTGGCTGAAAAATTGGAGGGCTCGATTGTTATTTATGCCAATTGGAGGACTGCGGTGCATTTTTTTAAAACTAAGGGGCCTTCTTGAGATAGATTAGAAACATTAGGGACTAAGAAATTATTATGTGTAGTATAAAAAGGATTAGGGTTGGGATTTCTCCCAACCCTGCCTGATTCTTGTGCCGCCGCTGTCTTGGAGACTCCGTCTCCCCCCTTTCTGGAATATTCTCCAGATTTCTCTTCCTCTTGACTTCCTGCGTTGGTTCCCTTTCTGTTCTTTACTACTTCATTGCTGGTTTCTCCAATGGCTACTGAGCCTCTTCCAATGGCTTCTCCATTGGATTGATTCCGGCTAGTCCACCATTCAGGTATCCGACGAGAAGGAAACACGTTTCCCTAGTGTTTTTTCGGCCACAATGTGTACATTGGAGGTTCATCTTGTCTTCCTTATCTGTGGGTTTGTGATCTGAGCGCAATGATGCTTTGTCTGAGCGCCGTGGTGGACCTCCCCTGCCTCTTCCTGCACTACTTTGGGTCACCATCCCATACCCCAGTGATGTATTATCTACTGAGGGGTCTCCTTTCAATATATGAATCCTGGCCTCTTCTCTCCGAATGAGGCCATATGCGGTATCTACAGAGGGCAAAGGTTCTCTCTTTAGTATTTCCCTCTTTGCAGTTTCAAACTTTTCATCCAAAGCAGTTAAAAACTGGAACAATCTTTGTTCCTGGATTTTTTGGTTATACATTCAAATGTCTTCTGGATCTTTCATTGGGTTAGGATCCTTTATGTCTATTGTCATCCAAATAGACTGGAATTTATTCCAGATCTCTTCCAAAGTATGTGTTCCTTGCCTTAGGGTGTTAGCCCTTTTATGCAAGTCGAATACTTGGAGAGAATCTGCGCCAGAACCGTATGTTATCATCAGTCCGTCCCATAATGCTTTGCAAGTTGGATATTGAGACACGTTAGTCACGAGGTGAGATTCAATGTTCTGAATTAACCACGTGAAAACGCACTCATCCTCTTGTTCCCAACGGGAGTATGCCGGATCAGTTGGTGGGGGTGGAGCAGGGACTCCCGTGAGGTGAGAACTATGCCCTCTCCCACCAATAGCTTTTCGAATTAAGGTTGCCCATAAGGAGTAATTCTCGCCGTTGAGTTTTACTCCTATGGTGAGATTTTCTGGATTGGTCATCAGAGTCTGCGATCCGAGACTCTGACGAAAAAGTTGAGCCAATTGGGCTGTGATTTCGTCAGTGAAGCCAGAACCAATCTTTGGGGCTGAGCTCTCTTCTGACATTCTTTCCGCAGATAGCTACTTTGGTTCAGTCTGTTGGTCGGGTAAGGTATTTACGGACAATGATGAGGACAGACTCTAGGTCCTCAGATAAACAAGCAACTTTTACTTGTTTATGTTGTTTTCTTTTTTTCGGTTGAACTGAGTTTTGGGCAATGAAGAGAACAAGTTCTGAGTCCTAGAATCGGTATTGCTCTGATACCATGCTAGAAAAACAGTCTTGGATGAATGTAATTTCTTCTTATTCATCTGATTCAAATACATTGTGTGTGTATATAATACAAACTTTTCTACCTAAGTCAACAATGACTGTGATTTTGGTTTGAAGATTTGATATAGATAAATCTACCAAAATCTAACTTTTCCTAACTTTTCAAACCATATCTTTAACATTTCAACTCATATCTCTAACAGGAAGTTGCACTGCAGCAGCGTTTTTCAATCGAAATACCCTATGCTGATGAATTTTTTTTTGCAGGCGAGATCTATTTATCTGGAAAGCTCATGTGGTGCACAAAAGTGTTTTTTTCAAGAGGAATGGCTGGGGACATGCGAGGTAGATGGAGGCCTCCAGAGGACGGTTTCACGAAGATCAATGTCAATGTATCGATTACAAGTCATGGTGTAGACAGCAACAACATACTTCATTGCTTTAAAGGCTCTCTTCTATGACAAAGTATTGGAAGGTCGGACGTACGCAACCATATGCATGTGTTAGAAACACACAGAGGTTGTTTCTCGATGACCCATAATGCAAAAACAATATGAGGAATGTTACTTATGCTGAATCTGGTCCATTGCCTTTTGGTACGTAAGTGGAGCTTGGAGAGTTATTTGCCTTCAGGTTGGGTCTTCGTCAT
This sequence comes from Eustoma russellianum, assembly GCA_036186865.1. Lineage (NCBI taxonomy): Eukaryota > Viridiplantae > Streptophyta > Magnoliopsida > Gentianales > Gentianaceae > Eustoma > Eustoma russellianum. The sequence goes on along the minus strand of AP025047.1, from coordinate 22,604,391 downwards.
GCAATGAACTGTGGCAGGAATGAAATTGTGGTGGCTGTCCCATTCACAGGTGACGATGACAAAACTTAATGGAGTTTTTGGTACACTCTCTCTTTATGGTGTAGTCGTTAATGAGTGTCTTACTCTTTGCAAGTGTTTTTCAATTTGTTGGTTTGAGTTTACATGTAGAGAATTTAACAACCGGTTCATTTGTTAGCATGCCTGAGGTCTATCCTTAGATGATATTGTTGCTTGGCTGTAGTGAGTTGCCTCTAGATGTACTGGATGATGATGCTATAAAAACATGCGTTTCCGGTACACCAGACTCCTGCGTTTGCGCAAGGTCCGAAGGACCAGATCGCTTCGCGATCTAATGTACACAGCCTTATCCTATACTTAGTGCAAGAGACTATTTCCGCGTCTCGAACCCATGACCTCAAAATCACAAAGCAGTCACCTTACCAGTTGCTCCTGACCTTCATAAATAAAATGCCCTTGTACCTACTTTAAAAGAAAATATTGCTGAAATACTAAATACCCCACTCATACGAGAAGATGGCCCTGGATTTTCAACATTATTGCCATTCCAATTGCTTGGAATTAGTAAAAAATGAAATCAACCGGAGGTTACCTTAAATTTACTCCATTGATGCATCAGAACTGAAGGGAACAATAAGCATGTAATAACCTATACATATAACTTTTCTGTTGCAATGTGCCTTTATTAATTGTAGTCACAAAACCAGTGAAAGAACATATGCGCTGGAGCTTGAGGCGATTAATGTTACATGTGGCAAATACCAAAATTCAAATGAAATATGAACAATAGTTACACAACAGGGTATATTTTAAAGATTAGGACATACTTAAAGAACTCAAGGAACAAATAGCAGCCCAAGCATATGATACTACAGAATGCATCTGCGTGGAAATATTTGTGGGTATCATATATCCTTGAAGACGGCAAACAAATCACCATTGACATAATCATGTCAACCAAGCTGACCAAGAAGTAACTGCATTGAACCTGCAACAGACACAGCACAAACATCATCAGCTCTCAGGAGCTTAGAGGCATTAAGCGCGTTACAATGCTTCCTTACTCGAGAGCTCGAGTGGGCTATTCGCTATTGTATAAGACAAGGGGCTTCTTTTCATAGGATTGAGTAAACTAACCTCTTGAAGCAACTGTTTGATGGATCGCTTTCAGGGTATAACTGAGACCATCCTCGAGACCAAATTTCAAACGCCTCATCCTTCCATATTAAAAAGCTGGAAGGATCCACAACAGTTGGTTGTATAATCTCTTTCGCAGGGAAGACTCCCCAAGTCACTGCATTCACATCAGTTGGATGGACATTTGACAATAGACTTCCCTCCTTATTCACGGCCATGTAGGTGAGTGATGGATAAGCACTGCAATTTCGCAACTAGAGCATCCAGTTTCTCTTTGGAGCAGAAAAATTCCAAGTAGGCCTTTTGGTACACATACCCAGCCGGACCACCCCATCCTAAATAATCCAAATAATCACAGTAGTCATTCCAATGAAACAGGAGAGGTTGGGGGGGGGGGGGAGGGGAGGGTGTAAATTGACCATGAAAACTGCCAACAATACAATCATAGAGTTGAAGCCCTACGCGTATAATGTCTGTAGCATAGCATGTTATTTGAAGGAGGTCTACTATATGGAAAACACACTAATATTTCTGTATACTCACCAATGGATGGAGCGTCAGATTTGGCTCCATTAACCGCTGGTTGGCTATTAATAGTGAGGAAACCTTTCAAGTTAACATTACCCAGCTGTTCATCGATGATCTTTGTCTCTGGCTGAAGCCCATCTAATTCCGACCAAGGAAAGGTTCTCAATTTCCCCAGACAATACAGTCTAAATTTCTGTGATACATGACTCAGGATTAGATATGTCGCTCAGGAGTCAGAAACTTCATATAGCAATATTAGAAAGGAAAAGAGCTAACCTCATAAATATCCTCCCCACACTTTCAGAGGTACTGCCCATTCTTCATGAAGTTTTTTATCACGTGAACGGGGCCTCAGAAAAACTGTTAGAAAGGGAAAAAGAACCATCACCTAAGGATGAATTAAATATAAAGGAGACACTCTTCATATGTTTCTTTATATTCTGTATCATCTACTGATAATTGTTTCCAAGGAATTAAATATAATGGTCTGGCCTAACAGGAAAACAAGCTTCTGAGAAGCAATAGAAAACTAATAAAAATAGGGTTCAAGAGAATGTTCAACTACGGAAAGCTAAGCTTAGTCAGTTAGCTACAGTTGATAAAAATTCAGTATGACCCGGAAAGGACAAAACAAAAAACCCATGCACTTCTGTCTTGCAATAGATGAATGGACAGGTGGCCTCAAATACAGTGTTCCTGTTATGACAAATTACAGAATCACAATTTACATGGATTATACTAAACACAACAATTGCCAGAAAACAACTCCGGAATCTTACACAAGGTACAAACTCGTTCTGCAGGCCAACTTAGTCTTTTTGTACACTCGAAACGAAAATGGATGACTGCACGTTGATATGGATTAAGCTAGTTGCTCCTTAGAAGCTCGAATATTGCATCAAGTCCAAGGGAAAGAAAGAAAGCCTGGGATTCAATAGGATCATTTTCTTTTGTCAATGGAATCCTTAAAGTGACCTACAAAATACTTAGGTACTATATCCATGCGTTTTGCACCATGAACTATTTCTCAGATAACATAAACCAAACACAAAAAGAAGAGGCAAAGTGAGGCAAAGTTACTACGAAAATTCGTTCATTTATGTTAATCAACTTTCATTATATTTATCATGATGGCAGGAAAACTAAGGTTTCAGCCAATAAATATTTTACTTTGCACGGGGAAAATCTCTGCATCCAATATATATTTATCACCAAACCAGCTGCTTCTATGCTCTTTTATGTTACTTAACAATCTAATATTTTTTTCCATTCTGAATCTATCAAGTAGTTTAAGTACCTTAACAGTATTATTCTGCACTGGAAGTAGTGCTTTTCAGAGCAGGGTCCGAATGCAGCGATTATTGAGCTAGGGCCGTTGCATTTGCTAGAAAATTCGGACGTGATTAAAAATAAGCAAAAGTGTTTAGTTCGTAGTACTTTGAGGTAAAAACCAGGAAAATATATAAGAATAAAGTTGATAAGCCACAATATAATCTCCGGGAGCAAGTGATTGAGAAAGACTTCGCAAAGAAACTAGTATATCTGGAAAACCAATTTGGATTATGAGCGGAAGGTCACACACTGGAGGCTATTATCTTTTGTAAAGATTGATAGAGAGATCTCGAGAGAAGAAGCAAAATTACCACATGGTTTATTGACTTGGAAAAGACATACGATAAAGTTTAATGTGAGATTCTGTGGAGAGTGATTGAGAATAAAGGTGTTAGAGTATCACATATAGAAATTATTAAGAACATGTATGTGAACGTGATGACAAGCATAAAGACTCCAGAAGGACTAAGTCCAAAGTTTCCTATTACAGTGGGTTTACATTAAAGATATTCATACTTATTTTCTTTAGTTATAGATGAGTTCACTCAACACATTCAACATAAAGTTCTCTGAATCATATTATTTGCCGATAGCATTATGTTGTTCGATGAGACTTGTGAAGAAGTCAATGCTAAGCTAGAATTTTGACAAGAGACACTAAAGAAAAAATACTTCAAATTGAGTTGAAAGAAGACGGTATATGAAATTTTAATTTTTTCGCAACAAAAGAAAGACCTTGGGACCTTGTGTGAAATTATAAGACCAAAAGATTCACCTGAGTAGGAGTTTTAGGTATTTAGAATTTATAGCACAGAAAGATCGAGGAATTGACAAAAATGTGAATCACAGGATATAGAAGGGTTGTCAAAGTAGAGAAGTGTATGAGGTCTTCTTTGTGATAGAAAAGTACCTTTAAAGCTTAAATCAAAGTTTCAAAGAAAGTCAGTGAGATCCAAACTACTGTATGAGTCTGAACGTTGGCCAGTTAATCATGAGCATGAATAAAAAATGCAAGTGACGGAAATGAGAATGTTAAGACATATGTGTGCACGTAGAAGAAATGATAAAATAAGAAATGAACATATAAGGAGAAAGGTTAAGATGGCTCCTATACATGAGAAGATATAGTCAAGGTTGAGATGGTACAGACATGTGCAAGGACGTTTTGTAGATGTATATTAGGCGGTGTTAAACAAAGAATGAAGTGCATTTTAAACGTTGGAGAGGAAAACCAAAGAAGACATGAAGAGAGATACTAAAGAAGGATACAATTATAGAAGGATATTAGTAAGGATATGGCCAGTAATAGAGTTTAGTGAGACAGTTGATTCATGTAGTCGATATCATGCAGAGGATATAAAAGTTAATTGAGAATTTTAGGTACCTAGGCGATAATCACAATTGAAATGATATGATATTTTGAATGAGGTGTATTCTAAATGTGCATATTATGCATTAGATATTATGAAACATATAAAGAGGATACAATTAGGCCATGACTCAAAAAATAAAAAATAAAAAATAAATAAAGCGCAGGAGAAATAATTAATTCATATAGTCAACCTACATACTGAGAAAATGCTTGAATGTTTTTGTATAGATGAGCTCACTTAACAAATTCAAGGTAGAGTTCCATGGAGCATGTTTTGCAGATGACATTGTGTTGTTAAATAAGACATGTGAAGAAGCCAATGCTGAGCTTCAATGTTGTTGGGAGACGCTAGAGGAAAATAGCTTCAAATTGGGTTTCGCAGAGCATGTTATTCGTAGATGGCATTGTGTTTGTGGATGAGACTTATGAAGAAGTCAATGTTAAACTGAAAAGTCACCGGAAAACACTAGAGGAAAAGGACTTTAAATTGAGTCGAAAAAGACAATGTATAAAATTTAATTTTAGCAGCAAAAGAATGACCTTGATGCCTTATGTGAAACTAAAAGACAAAGAAATTCACTAACGTAAGAATTTTAAGTATTTAGGATCTATAATACAAAAGGAAGGGAGAATTGACAAGGAGGCGAATCACAAGGTATAGACAGGTGGTTAAAATGGAAAAGTGTATCAAGTCTTCTTTGTGATAAGAAAGTACATTTAAAGCTTAAAAAAAGTTTTACAGGACGACAATGAAACTCGTAGGGCAGTCATTTATGAGCACGAACAAAGGAGAAATGTTAGGATGACCCCTATAAATGAGAAGATGGAGGACTCATGGCTAAGATGACATGGGCTTGTGCGAAGGTGTCCTGCAGATGCAAACAAATAAGATGCATGTTAAACGTGAGAAAATGAGACCAAAGAAGATATGAAGAGAGACGATAAAGAAAGATACAACTTATATGACAACTGGAAAGCATATTGTCAATAGAAGAGCTTAGTGGAAACAATTAGCTGATATAATCGATGTTATGTGAAGGGTATAAGATTCAAGTAATAATTTCTATTACTTAGTCAGGAATCACAGTTGATATTATATGATATTTTCAATAGAGCGTATTTTAAACGCTCATATTATGGGGTAGGTATTATAAGACAAACAAAGAGCGTATGATTTATTCCACGACTCAAAAAAATAAAAAATAACTAAATAAAAATAAAACTTAATAGGAATAATTGAATTATATAGCCAGACTCACATAGTGGAAAAAAGACTTGTGTGTTGTTGTAAGTACTTGTCTAAGTATGCAGTACGCAGTAAATGAGGATACCTCAACAAAATTTGATTAATGCGAAAATGAACAAGAAGTTCAACAATTCTGGATTTTCATATTTCTGCAATGAATTATACAGATTCAAGAGATTTATAGTTGGCATCCTCATTGAGGTTATGCATAAAGAGATTGGCTGCCTTCGCGCTGCAATTTAATGTCTTATGACGTATTAAACAAGAGAAAAACAAAAATACTATCTGAAACAAAATGTCAGTGACAATAGATATGTTAGTATAAACATCATAGATGCATGAAAATCTATCAGAAAAAGAAGAAAAGAAAGACACCAAGAATCAAAGTAAATATCAATAGAATAAACGAAATTGAATATCAAAGAATGCATCACTTCCCAGAAACGAGACACATACGTACTCACATACGTACTTGATAGTCGGACAGTGTCCCGTATGAGGCAGTTCGAGAATCACCCCATCTGCCATGTGGATATTGTTCCCAACCCAGAGTCCTGGATATGTAGCTCTTTGGACGATTGGCCCTATGTTAAACATGAAGAAAGAAAAACTAAGTTTCACAAAATCATCTGTATGCTCGAACTTGGGACAACTAGATGAAAAAGGAGCTATATTAGACAACGAAAAGATACCAGTGTAATTCTCACCAGAATATAGGACGAACATTTTCCTTAGTACGATAAACATTAGTTGGATGCCTCCAAGGCAAGGGCCTTGCCACCTTAGCCTCCTCAATTAATCCAGGTTCTATATGTACAAATCACCTTTTAATTGACAAACTACAAAAAGAACAGAAATAACACTACTACACATTTAAATAATTACATGAGGGAAGGAGAAAACCGACCATCAGAATGTGCCAATGCAGACTTCTCCATGTTTAGCGTGTAAAGATGCAAAGTCTTGATGCCATTAGCCATAATTTTCCTTGCACATTTCAGTTCCAAGGTGGAATCCCATAGTTTCTAACAGCTTCTTCATTGTCCTTTATAGGCTCCAAGGCGGTCATAATTTCATCTGGTACCTACAACCATTTCTTTCAAGTCCACTGAGTTGTTCGTCCATAACACAACCAAAGAAACATGTTATATGCCATTTACAAAAACAAAGGGTAGCAAAATTTCGAGTTAACCCTCTAAACTTTAATTCTATAAAACTGTAGAATTACCGACTATTCAAGTAAAACATTTCAGGCTGCTACAAATGCTTCGGCAAGGCACAACAAAAGAACTAAATGGACAATACTTTGTCAACTGCAAGGAGCAAAAAGAGAATAGATTGAATCAATCATGGATGCATCTCGATATAGGGATTTCATACATCTCCATTCCATTGAGGAAACCATATCCTACTTTTCGCCGTCTAACATGCTATCCGTAATCTGACAGAGCTCAGTGCAGAATCAGGATCTCAGAAAGACAGCAAGAGAAGGGGTCTGCAAAGGTTGTATTACAAAATATAGTAACACTCTACTTCTCAATCCCTACCTTAGTTTTGCAGAACCAGTCATGCGCACAAAGCCCTTGTAATTATTAATGGGCATGATCCCTGGAACAATTGGGCAAGTAATTCCTATTTGGCGACAATCATTCACAAACTTGAGGAATATATCCGTGTCATAGAAAGTTGAGTAATGATAAGATCAAGCTCCGGCATCAACCTGAGAGGGAGAGGGGAAACCCAAAGAACCAAACAATCAGCTCTAAAACAAAATCTACTCTGCACCTTTAGGCACTAGTAGCCAAATTATATGAATCCAGAAAAACGGTCACCTGAAGTAGCTAGGAAAACGGACCACTACCTTTTTCTTGAGGTAAGCCAAATCGCTTGGTAGGCTTCTGGAGTGGCTAACCCATTTGATGGTATGACATCCGGGTGAGCCTCTGCCATAAGCGGGAAAGTCCACAAGCAAAATAGCAGCATGTCAAAATTAAACAATTTTGAAGTTAAACTTGCCTAATAACATGGATTGAATGGTTATCAAGTAAGCACCTGGATAGCCAGCAACAGTGATCCCAAAGTAGTCTCCATACTTGGATCTCATATGCTTCACCTATTCACAGAAATGTGACGAAATTTACAGCACCATAAATATCATAATCACAAAGAACAGACCAGATCCGCAAGACACACATGAACGATCCCCAGAGAGAGAGAGAGAGAGAGAGAGAGAGAGAGAGAGAGAGAGAGAGAGAGAGAGAGAACCAACAAGGTCCAGGGCGCAGGCAAAGCCTCCTTCGACTTTCACGAACTTATCCTGGCCATGAGGAGGATCCCCACGGAGAGCAAGAACATTCTGAAGACCTTTGGATTTGATAGTGTTGAGAGCATGATCGATCTTCTCAACAGGCATGTTGGTGCAGGTGAGATGCATCATAGTCTCCACGCACACCATGTTCTGCATTCGATTGGCAATCTCCAGCGTCAGATCCGCAGTGGACCCACCAGCACCCCAAGTGATATCACAGAAGAAGGGATTGTGAGCCACCATCCTCTCCATTCTCTCGAACAAGTTGTCAACTCCATCTTCCGTTTTGGGCGGAAGACTTCGAAGGAGAAGACTACCTTGCCCTGGCAATGCCTTCATTTAGTTTCTCAATCACCTTCATTTTACCTGGGGAAGGATGACGGGAGAGATTCAGGAGCTGAGACGCGGGTGGCGGATGAGGAGGTGGCGGAGGGATTCGGCGAGGGGCTTGCGATAGTTATAGGAGGATCGGGGACAAGCTTGACCAACCACTTTACCAACCCGATTTATAAAATTTTACCACTTCTTGTAAGAATCAATTATAATTAATATAATTGATCGTAAAAATCTTCGTAATTTATTTATAAATCACTAATGTGGATCATATGTTTTATAAATCAATAATGTGGATGATCTATATAATGTATTCGTACGTTATATTGGCTAGATACGTTGTAATTATTGACTGCCATTAATTGTTAGATTTGATTCTGATTGATTGGCCAATTATTATGTTTCTTTGATGGAAGAAATTAATTGTCAGTCAAATAAGGAAAGGGGTCCTGGCCTAGCCTCCTATAAATAGAGGGCGTGTGATATTCCATCAATCATTAAGCTATACAGCATTCAGATAGGCATAGGCTGGAAGGCTCCATTTCCCGCAAGAATTCTTCTCTGTCCGTTCGAAAGGCGACGATTAAACGATCATGGCCGGAGGTAACTTTATACTTCCGCAATTTATTTTGGCCATATATTTTGATATCAGTCAGAGCCACATCTGACCATATCGTTTGTATTTAGAAAACATTATTCCGTATTCTTTAATGCAATTCAATCATTCAAAGGTTACGGACTTATAGGGCTTCAATATTAAAAAATATACATATCGATATGTGTAGATTTGAATATATGCTGTACTTGTGTAATCTGGAAATTCTGTTCGAATATAATACGCAGCACAAGAAGTGATGATTAATTTAATAAAATTGTAATCAATCCATAATACTTGAATCTATGAGCAAAACGTTGGTATAGGTATGTCCTGGTGATATAAGCACAACTCCTGCACAAGTATGCACACCAGTGGTTTTGTCGCACTGTATTCATCTTATGTGCCTATTGCTCTTTTTATTACATCAGATTATTTACCATGACAATATATGTGTGAATTTCAAACAAAGCTTATCTGTTCACATATGCATAGGGGTACCCGCAGATGAAAGTTTTTTCCTTCATTTCGTTTGGCTGCACCATATTTTTTCTTCTTCTGGGTTCAGTTTGATGAACTGGACTCCTTTCGTCATTATTTTTGGTTCTGTTTGAATGGTAGTCTTCTGTTTTGAACTGCCGGAATTCTATCTTTTCGCCGGAGTATATTATCCGCCGCAGGTAGTGTGACAAAGAAAGTGTAAAATATGGTTTATCTCTGTTAAATTTGCTTCTGTAAGTATAAACTAAATATTTGCAGTTGCAGGCAGGAAAAAGTAAACGGCGGCAGAAATTAAGGTAATGAAAATAATGCTTGCCCTGGTTTTAGCGCGTGACTATTAAGAAGAAGAAAAAAAGAAAAATTCAAAGCAAAAAGTTGTCACTCAGGCTTCTTACTAACGCATTAAATAAAGGCATTTGGGCTTTTAAGAGAATGAAACATTTGCAAAGGTAATAGATCTGCATCAACCGAAAATTCCTAAATGACAGATTCGACAGTCAATCTGCGCCATTATTTAAGCTAATGGTTTGGTTTTGGTTTTGTTCTTTTGTACACCACGTTTTTCTTTTCTTATAGATTGATAACATGTTACATTATGCATTAATTGTCAGAATATGCTATACATGCTAATAGTATGGTTTTACGTGTTTTAAAGTTTTTTTTTGTATATAACCATACTCATTGGTAGTTGTTAATTTATTTATCATACTTATGTATCTATTTGAGAAAATTGTGGCAAATGCAAAAGATATATTGATATAATGAAAGTGTGATAAATACACCGTGCACGTAATTTCTGTCTAGAAAGTCAGTACTTAAGCGGGACCGTTGTGACCCACCGTACGGCCTGTGATTTTACGTGGAATGGTAATACCTGTCTAGGAAATTGATTCATGGTCTTTCCTGGGGTATTGTCAAATCGGTGCATTTCACATTTTCATTATGATTTCATCTTTTTGTTGATGTCATATAAGCGTTTTAAAGTTGATGACATATAAAGAATTATTTTCTTAATTTTAAGATTTAGCCACAGCATATTAAAATTGTACTGTTATAAAGAAAATAAAATGTCATCATAGCTATGGTTTTGATTAATAAGGTAATCAATCTGCCCCACAGGGAATATGTTATTTTATTGATCAAGAAAATTAAATATAAACTTTTCCTATGCCCACAGGTACGGAAATATTTTGGCTTGTTTAATTTTCATACCATTTTAAGTATATTCTATGCCTGAGTGCGACCTCTACCCACACGAAGGTTTAGAATATACTATTTGAATTAACTTGATTAATTCATTCTGATTATATATGTTCATAGCATGATATGTGTTTCTTTGGTTATGCAGTTATTCTCACTACTGCTTTATTTGATTCTGCTAAAACCTAATGCTGACTGGTGACAATTTTACTGAATGGAAGGATAACATCTTTTTGACGTTGGGGGTGCATGGACTTAGACCTGGCATTCTATGAGGAAAAAACCACCAAATCCCACGGAATCAAGTACGCCATTTGAGAGATCTAATTACGAGCGCTGGGAGCGATCTAATCGCCCCACCATGATGCTCATCAAGTCTCGTATAGGTCCAAGCATTAGGGGTTCTATCCCTAATCTTGATAATGTCAAAGCTTACATAAAAGCCATTGATGAACAATTCGTAAGCTCTGACAAGGCGGTTGCCTGCACCCTTATGAAGAGGCTTTTCAAAACATGACCCATGACAGAAGCCGTGGTTGTGCGCGAGCACATCATGGAGATGAGGGAACATTGTTTGCTAAATTAAGCTCCCTAAAGGTTGAAATCTCATAGTCATTCCTGGTGCATTTCATACTCAAACTCTCTCTCTCTTCGGAGTATACTCCATTCAGGATCTTGTATAACACACATAAAAAAACTGGTCAATTAATGAACTTCTGACCATGTATGTTCAAGAGGAGCAGAGGTTGAAGAAGAATGAGTCTATTGAGTTTGTGCATCTTACGACTCGTTTAAGGGAAAATGCAAAAGAAGGGCAAAGGTGTTCCAATGAAGAAAACCCGGCGATAAGGACAAATGTCGGTTTTGCAAGAAAAATGACACTCGAAGAAGATTGCCTAAAGTATAAGGGATGGCTGGAGAAGAAAGGTAATTTGTCCTTTGTGTGTCATCAATCTAATTTTACTGAGGTTTCTGATAAGACATGGTGGATTGATTATGGTTCTACAATTCACATTGCGAAAACCATGCAGGGCTTTCTAAACCTGAGAAAGCCAAATGAAAGTGAGCAATACATCTATTCTGGAAACCAGATGCGCTCTACTGTTGAAGGAGTGTGATCTTATAGGCTCATTTTGAAGACTGGTTTTCAAATTGATTTAGAAAACACTTTTTATGTACCTTCTTTTCCAGTAATTTAGTTTCTCTTTCAACACTTTCGATTATTATGATTTCTATTCACATCTTTTTGTAATGGATATTTTGAAAGAGAATAAAGTTATTGCTTGTGGAAATTGAATGGATTTCTGTTTCAACTTGAGTTAGATCCCATTTACGAGCATACTCTTTTAACAAGAATTGGTACAAAGCGTTGTATTATCAATGAGAAATCAAGTCTTTGACACAAAAGATTGAGATATATCTCAATCGAAAGAATGAAAAGATTGGTGAATGAAGGAGTTTTACAAACTGTATACTTCAATGATTTAGTTACTTGTGTGGATGCATAAAGGGCAAGCAAACCAACAAGACCATTAAGGGTGCCAAAAGAAGTTCTCAACCTCTTGAAATCATTACTCACGGATATCTGTGGACCTTTTCCCACACCTTGCTTGAATGGTCAGAAATACTTTATTTCATTTATCGACGACTATTCAAGGTTCATGTATCTCTATCTTCTATTTGAAAAATATGAAGCACTTGATGCATTCAAAATCTTCAAATTAGAAGTAGAGAAACAAAAGGAGAAGACAATTAAAATTGTCCGATCTGATAGAGGTGGTGAATATTATGGACGTTACACAGAAAAGGGACAAATGGTTGGTCCATTTGCCGAATTCTTTCGAAAAGAGGGTATTGTTGCTCAATACACCATGCCTGGCACACCACAACAAAATGGTGTTGCTGAAAGAAGGAATCGGACTCTTATGGACATGGTCAGGAGCATGATTAGCACAACGAATTAGCCTATATCCTTTTGGAGTGAAGCTCTAAAAACCGCTGTGTATGTTTTAAATAGGGTTACATCTAAGGCCGTTCCTAAAACACCTTTCGAGTTGTGGAATAGTTGGAAACCAAGTTTAAAACATTTACACATATGGGGTTGTCCAGTTGAAGTTAGGGTATACAACCTAAGCATAAAGAAACTGGATGAACGAACAAAAAAGCAGTTATTTTATTGGATATGCAATTAACTACAAAGGGTATAGATTTTATTGTCCCTCACATACTCCTAAAGTGGTTGAAGCTAGAAATGCTAAGTTTCTAGAGGATCATGAAGTCAGTGGAAGTGATAGAATTCAATTTTGAAGAAGTAAGGGATACACATGTTATACCTTTATATGTAGACAATTCGGTTGATATTCATCATAATGAAGAGCCACTAATTGTACAAACTCAAATTGAAGAATCACATCAATAACAAACAGAACCCACTAATCCCACATCTACTGAACCAGTGGGAGTACGAAGATCCTCAAGAACTAAAAGGTTAGCAATTTCTAGCGATTGTGTTGTATATCTTCAAGAGTCTGAATATGAAATTGGACTAAATCATGACCCTATCTCGTTTTCACAAGCCATGAGTTGTGACAAATCGTCACTATGGTACAATGCCATGAAAGAGGAGATGGAATCAATGGATAAAAACAATGTCTTCCGTTACCAAACAGAGCTTCTTGTTGGACCGTACACCTGCAATAAACACCACTAGAGGGGGGGGGGGGTGAATAGTGGTTAGCGAAAATTAAATTACAATACAACCCTTTGTTAAAATCCACTTTGAAAACAGAATCTGAGACCACCTCAGATTCAGAACCCGTTTTTCAAAAATTCACAAATAATTGTACACAACTCCAAAAATTATGAAACTTTCCAGAATTGAACTTCAATGAGTTAACAAAACTCTGTCCAAAAATCAGACAAAAATAAGATCGTTTGGCCCTTCAAACAAATAAAAAGATTCAAATGGTCAATCTGGACAGAATTGGACAGAATGTTGCTGATTTTGCAAATAGTGTTTCTCTTTGAATACTCAACCAAAAAGGTTGATATTTATATCAAAACACTCCTTAGGATGTGTAGATGAAGTTTCCAAAAGGCCCTGACCTTAAACAATTCTTGAGAAATACAGAATTTAAGTTTTCTCAAAACTGGTCAGATTGCAGCCAAAATGGAGCAGTTATCTTGCAAATACTGAAAGACTAACTGTCCCTTGCTCAAATCAAGTGATTCTTGTTGCAAATGAAACTAATATTCTGAGGTATAACTCCACCAAAAATCACGAATTTTGAAAATGTTTAGCTATTTTTTCAAATTGTGTGAAGTTGGGTGAAAACTGCAGTCAAAAACGGGCAGAAAACAGAAATAAAGAAATAAGAGAAGAACACCGAGGATTTATCCTAGTTTGGTCAATGTGGCCTACTCCAGTCCCAAGGAACACCTTTCCTTGGATTTCACTATGAAATGAGCACCTTACAACAA
>AP025047.1:22534434-22590331 GCA_036186865.1 Eustoma russellianum | reverse complement strand
ATGAGCACCTTACAACAAGAGCCAAAGCTTGATCCTTGGGTTATACACCAACCCTACTCAAGACTTGGACAATCACCTTCTAAGCAACACTTAGTTGCAACTCTTCTAACACCTATTGATGTATCCTTATAAAGATGGCTAATCAATCTTACAAATGAAGCTCAAGAGGCTTGTAGCACAACAAAAATATCAAGAACACCTTTGCTACAGCAAAATACAACAACAAGAACAAGAAGATGAATATGAAAGCTATAGAATGCTTGTGAGCTTCAAGTGTGTTTCATCTTCTTCACCATTGCCTCTATTTATAGTGTGATTTGAGCCTTGAAGATAAGAATGCACATGTGTCACCATCTTCATCATCAATTCCAAATGTCTTCTCATCATTGGTTGGCCTTTGTACACTTGGCAAAATAAAACAAAATAATTGGTCCACCTTGGATACACCTTGTTGGCCGATTTTTTCACCTTGGATAGACTCATTTATCCTTTGCAAAATATAGATAATAAGAGAAGATAAATGCACCAAGAATACCTCAACTTCTAGCTTGAGAATAGGCATGTGGGAGAAGACCATTTCAAAAACAAAATTCAGCTCCAAAATTTGAAATAGCCGTGGGTCATCTTTGCATATTTTCCAAAAATAATTTTTGTTTTTCTTTAATAAAATAAGAAAGGATAATACCACCAAATTATCCTCAACTTCAAGCAACATAATAGGGCATGTGAGAGCTCTATTTGACTTCCAAAAATCTGCTGAAAATACCCAAGAAAAGCACATAACCGTTGGGTATATTTTTGAAATATCCAAGTTGGCATTTTTGCCAACTAGCTCCTTTTCGGTTGGTCCACTTGTCTCCAAATCATAAAATAAACTCCACATCATATCCACCTTATCAATCACATTTTTTCACATATATATAAGTGTAGCGAATCAGATTTTTGAAGAAGAAATAAATAGATAACACTAGACAAGATTATGTCAACGTGTAACACCGAAATTCCCCAGAGATCATTTCCACACCTTTGATACCTTTAACATCTCTGAAAAATGATGACAAATGTTCTCTTATAACATATATAAGAGGGTCTTCAAGAAAAATTAGAATGTGACATCTCAAATCGTCACATATCCAGCTATAGTCAATAATATCATCGGATGAGAGAAAAAGATATAAGATCACCATATTATCTTTAAAATAATAATAACACAGCTCCAGAATGAAGATAATAATATGCTCAAGAGATTCCATGAGTGAAAATACCAAAAATACCCTCGGGGGTAAAATTACCAAAATACCCCTAGTGTGAGAAAACTCCAGAAATGATCCCGATGGTCAGAAATAATCATGATACCAACTTAGTCATGATAAATAGTATAAGAATGTGCTCTTGAAATATTTCCACCATATCATGTTCCTACAAAACTCAAAATACCAATTTTGCCCTTTTTGGTAAGTTGTAGAAACTTCCAAGGCATGTTAGTCACAAGATAATAATAATCACCAAAAACACATAATAATCACATATTAAACATGTATAAATCATATACAAATGAAAACAATCACTTTAACACATTTTAGAAAAATATTTCTAAAAACCCTAGACATCGATCGATCAAAGTGCCTCAGCTTCAGAGATCGATGTCTCACAGAAAGTTTTAGAGTTTGCCTCTGACCTACATCGATCGATCGAAGTGAGAGTTCGATGTACATCGATCGATCGATATGTCTTAGGTTTAGAGATCGATGTCTCACAGAAAGGTCTTGAACTTTTCTGCCTTACATAGATCGATCGATGTGAGAGATCCATGTACATAGATCGATCAATGTGCAACAACCTGAGAGATCGATGTCAACTTTTTCAACTTTTTCAACTTTTAATCACATATAACACCATGTGTGACATTTTTAAGTATTCACCATTTAAAATCATGACTTTGAAAATTATCCAAACATATTTCGCAACATTCTCCCCCTTTTGGATGATTTTCAAAATAACCTAACATGATTTTAATGTCACAACTTATAACCAAAAGTTTAACCAAATGTTTTCAACTTTTAAATAGTATGTTTGCTCCCCCTCAACTCATACTCTCCTCCTTAACCTGTGCTCCAAAATTTATACCAATTAAAACTTATCATATGATAACTTACCAATTAAAATCCACGACTTACCAACTAAATCATGTTCTTATTCTATCTCCCCCTTTATTTTGCAAATCATGCAAAAGATAGAACTACGCAATGGTATCGTAAGTCATCATGCCTAACTTGGCTCGTAAGTTTTCAAAAGTGGCTTGATTAAGGGGTTTGGTGAAGATGTCAGCGATTTGGTGATCAGTTCTTATATGATTTATCACTATATCCTCATTTTGAACATGATCGCGAAGAAAGTGGTATCACACCTCAATGTGTTTGGCCTTAGAATGAAGCACCGGATTCCGTGAAAGATTGATTGCACTTGTACTATCGCAGAAAATTGGAATCTTATTCATTTTAATGTCAAAATCACTAAGTTGTTGTTTAAGCCAAAGTATTTGGGTAGTACATAAACTCAAAGCGATATACTCGGCTTCAGTGGTAGAAAGAGCTACACTAGCTTGCTTTTTAGAAAACCAAGAGATCAAGTTGGTTCCTATGAATTAACAAGTACCGCTAGTGGATTTTCTATCTAACTTGCAGCCACCATAATCAGCATCACTATATGCGTGTAATTCCAACTTAGCATTTCTATCATACCACAGTCCTAAGTGAGGTGTATGCTTAAGATATCTAAAAATCTTTTTCACTGCATTGTAATGTGATATCTTAGGACAAGATTAAAACCTAGCACACATACACACACTAAACATAATATCAGGTCTTGATGCAGTTAAGTATAATAATGGGCCAATCATAGACCTATAGAGTGTGTCATCAAAAGATTTACCATTATCATCCTTATCAAGTTTGGTACTAACACTCGGGGGTAGTTGTAGGTTCCAACTCTTCAAAGCCAAACTTCTTAATCATATCATTGACATACTTAAGTTGGCTAATATGAATTCATTGGGAGGTTTGTTTGATTTGAAGGCCTAAGAAGTAATTCGACTCTCCTACCATTGACATTTCAAACTCTGACTTCATACATTCTTCGAAGTCTTTTACTAAAGTAGGGTTGATTGAACCAAAGATGATATCATCTACGTATATTTGAACTATTAACAAATCATTACCTTTTCTTCTTAGGAATAATGTGTTGTCGATGGTCCTCCTTTGATAATTATTTGCAATAAGAAAGTTTGCAAATCTATCATACCAAGCTCTTGGAGATTGTTTTAAACCATATAGAGCTTTCTTAAGCTTATAAACATGGTTAGGATTCTTTGGATCTTCGAATCCAGGGGGTTGTTTGACAAACACCTCTTCTTGGATCTATCCATTCAAGAACGCACTCTTGACATCCATTTGGAAGAGCTTAATGTTACTTAGACTTGCAATCGCAAGTAACAATCTAATTGCTTCTAGTCGTGCAATGGGTGCAATGGTTTCTTCATAATCTATTCCTTCTTGTTGATTATAACCTTGTGCGACTAGTCTAACCTTATTTCTTGTAATATTTCCTTGTTCATCCATTTTATTCCTAAAGACCCATTTAGTTCCTATGATAGACTTGTCTTCAGGTTTAGGTACTAAGTCCCACACGTTGTTCCTTGTGAATTGATTTAATTCCTCATGCATAGCATCTATCCATGATATGTCACCTAAGGCTTCCTTTACGTTCTTAGGTTCTAATTGTGAGATTAAGCTATGTCCTTCAAGTTGACTTATATTTCTACGTGTTCTAACCCCAACACTTGGATCCCAAATGGTTAATTCTCTAGGATGCCACCAATTCCTAGATTGACTAGGTTCATCCTCATCTTGTTCAAATGTTTCATTAGTGTGAACATTATCATATGTAATTGGATCATTAACTGTATTATCTTCCAATTGCAAAGTTTCTTCATTTATATCATCTAAGGGTTCATGCATGTCTTGTTCAGAGGGAGTTGGTTCTAGATGATCAAGTACAGACTCAAGTAATATATCATCATCAAACATATTTTCAACATTTGTTTCTTGTTTATGTTGATGTTTATCACTAACTTCAAAGCGTACATTTTCATTGAATTTCACATGTATAGATTCAATTATTTTTCTAGATGCAGGATTAAAACACCTATATGCTCTTGAGTTAGTTAAATACCCAACAAATATGCATTCAATAGACTTTTGTTCAAATTTATCTAGATTATCCTTAGTGTTTAACACAAAACATTTACATCCAAATACTCTAAGATAATCTATTTTAGGTAGTCTATTGTTTAGCAATTCATATGGCGTTTTATTTAATTTCTTTCTAATAGTAAGCCTATTTATTATATAACATGCACAACTAACAGCTTCAGCCTATAAATATTTAGGTAATTTATTTTCACACAGCATTGTCCTAGCAACTTCTTGAATGGTTCTATTTTTACGTTCAACAACTCCATTGAGTTGTGGTGTTCTAGGTGGTGAGAATTCATGTTTTATTCCATGTAATTCATAAAATTTGATTACATCTTTATTTTTAAATTCTTCACCTCTATCACTTCCAATTCTTTTTACATTTTCTTCGTAAATGTTTTCAAGTTGCTTGATAAGGGTTTCGATTGCTAATGGAGCATCGTCTTTGTGTGTTAAGAACAATATCCATGTATAGCGTGAGTAATCATCTACTATGACACACACATAGTAGTGTCCACCTAGACTTCTTGTCCTACTTGGACCAAATAAGTCTAAGTGAAGCAATTCTAGTACATGACTAGTACTCACTTTATGTTTCGGTTTTAAGGTTTCTTTAATGTGTTTTCCCTTAATACATATTTCACACATTTGAAAATTATCTAAGTCTAACTTAGGCATACCTCTAATTAAATTCTTTTTAGATAATTTCCTAATGGTTGAAATTCCTATATGGCCTAATCTTCTATGCCATAAATTCACATCTAAGTCATGTGATATTAGACACTTAACCTTAGCATCTAACATGTTATCTAAGGTAAGGGTATAAATATTTCCATCTCTATTTTCTTTTAGAACCGTTTCTCCTTTTTCATTTATTATATCACAAGAATTGGGAAGAAAGGAGACATTATAACCACAATCTATAAGTTGAGAAATACTAAGTAAATTATAGGATAGATTGCTTACTAATAACACATTTCGTATTTGAAATGTGTTAGGGTCCCCGATTGTTCCTTTTCCAGCAACTTTTCCTTTGTTGTTGTCACCGAATATCACCTTTCCACCATCAACATGTTCAAGTTCAGTGAATAGTTTGGGGTTACCCGTCATGTGCCTCGAACATCCACTATCTAAAAACCATTTGGTTTTCAAATTCTTTGAATTTGCCTCCTTTTTGCATTCCTTGCGTTTTTCCTACAATGGAGACAAAGTTTTAAGTACCCTTTATTTGGGTCCTTGAATGTTAGGGGCATTATTCTTGTTTAGATAACCCTTAGATATCCAAACTTGAATATACCTTCTAGGCACATTTTTAGCATTGTTATAATTTGAAAAATAAGAAGAATTAGCATATACATGATTATTCCACATAAGTAAAGATGCATTGTTATACTTGTTGTGCTGTGGTCGATAATCGTTATAGAATGGCCGAGATTTATGATGTATATAAGGCGTGTGAATTTGTTTCTTATATGGCGCAATATAAGTGTGTTCATAGGCACTTTTATAAGACTTATAAGAGTGTTGCCTATACTTAGGTTCATAATATGTTGAATGCATTTTATTATGTCTCGTTGCATTTGTATACATATAGGCATAATTTCTAGGTTGTCTAGATGCAAAGTTTGGCCTAGATGTATAGTTATGCGTGTGTGCTTTTATGGGTGCATGCTGCATCTTTATCTTTGAATAAGAAGAAGGAGTAGAAGAAGATTTAGCAGGCAAGTTTGTTTTTATAACTTTGTAAGGTTGTTTCGTAGTTGATGATACAAACTTAGTCTTTTTATCTAATTTGTCATCTTCTTCTTTATATCCCAATCCAGTTTTATCATTTCCATACTTTTGTGATGATATAAGTGTATCTAACATATTTGCACCAGATTTAAATTGTTCTATTATTTTTTCTAAGGTAAATTTAGAAGACTTAAGTTGCACTATTTCATTTTCACAACTTTCTAACTTGGATTTTAACGTTTTATTTTCCATTTGCAACTTTTGTTCATCTTTCCTATATGATTCAATTTTATTCTCTGAAGAATCAAGAGTATTAGAAGACTCTTGTTTAAGAGATTCTAATTGATCGGAAAATTCCAAGTTGGACGTCTTCAACTTGTCATTTTCTTCAACTAGTTTCTTCTTTTCTTTAGAGAGCCTCTTACAGTGAGCATGCATTCTTAGGAATTCTTCATACATTTCATCAAATGTCATGTCACTATCAGAATCACTATCAGAAGAAGAACATACCTCGTTGGATACGAAGCAGACTTGAGCTTCTTCAGTTTCGGATTTTGAGTCAGATGAGTCGCTCCATTTGC
The DNA here is from genome assembly GCA_036186865.1 of Eustoma russellianum. Classification (NCBI taxonomy): domain Eukaryota; kingdom Viridiplantae; phylum Streptophyta; class Magnoliopsida; order Gentianales; family Gentianaceae; genus Eustoma; species Eustoma russellianum. The sequence goes on along the minus strand of AP025047.1, from coordinate 22,583,763 downwards.
TCACCTTCATTGCTCGTTTCCCTTTTCTTGCCTTAGACTCCTTTGTCTTTGTCGTTTGAACCTCCTTGTCCTTGGCTTGTTTATTATTGTTGTTGTTATTATTATTTTTCTTCGTGGGACAGTCGTATGAAATATGTCCTTTTTGACCGTATTCATAACACTTTAATTCTTTATTATACCATTTGTTTCTGTTATTCTTCCTAGGTTGAGAAGAAGAAGAAGAAGAATTACGTTGTCTATTCCTATTTGGACGTTTGAAAAACTTTCTAAGTTTTCTAGCTATCAATATCAAGTCGTCGTCTAATTCAGTATCACTATTACTATCATCATTACTAGCACGTGTTTCGGCTGTTTTGAAAGCTATTGACTTACCGGATGACTTAGACGATTCAGACTTTCGTTGGTTCAGTTTTACCTCATAGACTTTAAGAGACCCGATCAATTCATCCATTTTAGTGATTGACTTTGTCTCCTCGATTGCAGTCACCTTTGGATCCCATTCAGCAGGAAGGCTTTGTAGCACCTTGTGAACCTTTTCACTGTTCGAAAATGACTTCCCTAAAGCTTCAAGGGCATTGAAAATATTAGTAATCCTCAAATCCATAGATGTTATGGATTCGTTTGGCAACATTTTGAAAGTCTCTAATTCAGTCATAAGCATGTTTATTTTTGACTCTTTAACACCACTAGTACCTTCATGCTTTAATACAAGTGATTTCCACATGTCGTGTGCGCTTGTGCAATTAGACACATATCCTGCTTCAAAAGTTGTAAGTCCATTCAAAAGTAATTGCATAGCTTTAGCATTCATGGACATTTTCTTTTTATCATCCGATGACCATTCACTTTTATATTTTTCAACCTCTTGAGTTACTCCACTAACTTGTATAACTTTCATTGGAATGTACGGCCCATCTTCAACTATAGACCATAAATCGATGTCTATAGCCATTAAGAATAGCCCCATTCTTAGTTTCCAATGAACAAAATTATTGCCATCAAAAAGTGAAGGGCGTTGTGTGGACATACCTTCCAACTCACCTTTGTGAGAAACAATAGCCATTGAATATACCTTGGATTTGAGACAAGCAGTATATAATGAATTGTTGTTTCTTGGCCTTGTAATGTTTGTACGGTGTTGAATCTTGCTTCTTTTGAGTGGTGTTGGTCTGGCTCTGATACCAAATGTTGGACCGTGTACCTGCAATAAACACCACTAGAGGGGGGAGTGAATAGTGGTTAGCGGAAATTAAATTACAATATTACCCTTTGTTAAAATCCACTTTGAAAACAGAATCTGAGACCACCTCAGATTCAGAACCCGTTTTTCAAAAATTCACAAATAATTGTACACAACTCCAAAAATTATGAAACTTTCCAGAATTGAACTTCAATGAGTTAACAAAACTCTGTCCAAAAATCAGACAAAAATAAGATTGTTTGGCCCTTCAAACAAATAAAAAGATTCAAATGGTCAATCTGGACAGAATTGGACAGAATGTTGCTGATTTTGCAAATAGTGTTTCTCTTTGAATACTCAACCAAAAAGGTTGATATTTATATCAAAACACTCCTTAGGATGTGTAGATGAATTTTCCAAAAGGCCCTGACCTTAAACAATTCTTGAGAAATATAGAATTTAAGTTTTCTCAAAGCTGGTCAGATTGCAGCCAAAATGGAGCAGTTATCTTGCAAATACTGAAAGACTAACTGTCCCTTGCTCAAATCAAGTGATTCTTGTTGCAAATGAAACTAATATTCTGAGGTATAGCTCCACCAAAAATCACGAATTTTGAAAATGTTTAGCTATTTTTTCAAATTGTGTGAAGTTGGGTGAAAACTGCAGTCAAAAACGGGCAGAAAACAGAAATAAAGAAACAAGAGAAGAACACCGAGGATTTATCCTAGTTTGGTCAATGTGGCCTACTCCAGTCCCAAGGAACACCTTTCCTTGGATTTCACTATGAAATGAGCACCTTACAACAAGAGCCAAGCTTGATCCTTGGGTTATACACCAACCCTACTCAAGACTTGGACAATCACCTTCTAAGCAACACTTAGTTGCAACTCTTCTAACACCTATTGATGTATCCTTATAAAGATGGCTAATCAATCTTACAAATGAAGCTCAAGAGGCTTGTAGCACAACAAAAATATCAAGAACACCTTTGCTACAGCAAAATACAACAACAAGAACAAGAAGATGAATATGAAAGCTATAGAATGCTTGTGAGCTTCAAGTGTGTTTCATCTTCTTCACCATTGCCTCTATTTATAGTGTGATTTGAGCCTTGAAGATAAGAATGCACATGTGTCACCATCTTCATCATCAATTCCAAATGTCTTCTCATCATTGGTTGGCCTTTGTACACTTGGCAAAATAAAACAAAATGATTGGTCCACCTTGGATACACCTTGTTGGCCGATTTTTCCACCTTGGATAGACTCATTTATCCTTTGCAAAATATAGATAATAAGAGAAGATAAATGCACCAAGAATACCTCAACTTCTAGCTTGAGAATAGGCATGTGGGAGAAGACCATTTCAAAAACAAAATTCAGCTCCAAAATTTGAAATAGCCGTGGGTCATCTTTGCATATTTTCCAAAAATAATTTTTGTTTTTCTTTAATAAAATAAGAAAGGATAATACCACCAAATTATCCTCAACTTCAAGCAACGTAATAGGGCATGTGAGAGCTCCATTTGACTTCCAAAAATCTGCTGAAAATACCCAAGAAAAGCACATAATCGTTGGGTATATTTTTGAAATATCCAAGTTGGCATTTTTGCCAACTAGCTCCTTTTCGGTTGGTCCACTTGTCTCCAAATCATAAAATAAACTCCACATCATATCCACCTTATCAATCACATTTTTTCACATATATATAAGTGTAGCGAATCAGATTTTTGAAGAAGAAATAAATAGATAACACTAGACAAGATTATGTCAACGTGTAACACCGAAATTCCCCAGAGATCATTTCCACACCTTTGATACCTTTAACATCTCTGAAAAATGATGACAAATGTTCTCTTATAACATATATAAGAGGGTCTTCAAGAAAAATTAGAATGTGACATCTCAAATCGTCACATATCCAGCTATAGTCAATAATATCATCGGATGAGAGAAAAAGATATAAGATCACCATATTATCTTTAAAATAATAATAACACAGCTCAAGAATGAAGATAATAATATGCTCAAGAGATTCCTTGAGTGAAAATACCAAAAATACCCTCAGGGGTAAAATTACCAAAATACCCTGGTGTGAGAAAACTCCAGAAATGATCCCGATGGTCAGAAATAATCATGATACCAACTTAGTCATGATAAGTAGTATAAGAATGTGCTCATGAAATATTTCCACCATATCATGTTCCTACAAAACTCAAAATACCAATTTTGCCCTTTTTGAGTTGTAGAAACTTCCAAGGCATGTTAGTCACAAGATAATAATAATCACCAAAAACACATAATAATCACATATTAAACATGTATAAATCATATACAAATGAAAACAATCACTTTAACACATTTTAGAAAAATATTTCTAAAAACTTTAGACATCGATCGATCGAAGTGCCTCAGCTTCAGAGATCGATGTCTCACAGAAAGTTTTAGAGTTTGCCTCTGACCTACATCGATCGATCGAACATCGATCGATCGAAGTGAGAGTTCGATGTACATCGATCGATCGATGTGTCTCAGGTTTAGAGATCGATGTCTCACAGAAAGGTCTTGAACTTTTCTGCCTTACATAGATCGATCGATGTGAGAGATCCATGTACATAGATCGATCAATGTGCAACAACCTGAGAGATCGATGTCAACTTTTTCAACTTTTTCAACTTTTAATCACATATAACACCATGTGTGACATTTTTAAGTATTCACCATTTAAAATCATGACTTTGAAAATTATTCAAACATATTTCGCAACACTTCTGTGGTGGGATGCAAATGGGTCTTTAAGACCAAAAGAGACTCGTTTGGTAACATTGAACGATATAAAGCCAGACTTGTAGCCAAAGATTTCACTCAGAAAGAAGGCATTGATTACCATGAAACCTTCTCTCCGGTCCCAAAGAAGGATTCATTTCGGATAATCATGGCATTAGTAGCTCATTTTGATCTCGAGCTACATCAAATGGATGGGAAAACTGCATTTCTGAATGGGGTTCTTGATGAAGAGGTATACATGAGTCAACCTGAAGGCTTTGTCAATTCTGATAATGATCAACTGGTTTGCAAATTGAATAAATCCATATATGGGCTTAAACAGACTTCACGTCGATGGAACATCAGGTTTTATGAGGTAATCTCTTCATTCGGTTTCGTAGAGAACATTGTTGATCAATGTATATACCTCAAGATGAGTGGGAGCAAATACATTTTCTTAGTCCTATATGTGGATGATATTCTACTAGCAAGCATTGTTCTTGGGTTATTGCATGAGACTAAGCGATTTCTTGCTTTGAACTTTGATATGAAGGATATGGGTGAAGCCTCTTATGTCTTTGGCATAGAGATTCACAGAGATAGAACAAGTAAAATTCTTGGTCTTTCTCAAAAAGCCTACATCATCAAAGTACTTGAGAAATTTGTTATACAGAATTGTGCGTCCATTGCGCCACCTATTGTCAAAGGAGAAAAGTTCAGTTTGGACCAGTGCCCTAAGAATGCATTGGAGCAGGATCAAATGAAAAGCATTACATATGCCTCGCTCATTGGGAGCCTTATGTATGCATTGTTCTATATTAGATCTGATATTGCATTTGCGGTCGGAGTGCTTAGTAGATATCAAAGCAACCCTGATATGGCTCATTGGAAAGCAGCTAAGAGGGTGTTGAGATATTTAAAAGGAATCAAAGATTACAAGCTCACATACAGACGATCAGAGAATTTGAAAGTCATTAGATATTCTGATTCTGATTACTCTGGTTGTGTGGATACGAGTAAGTCTACTTCTGGATACATCTTTCTTCTTGCTGGAGGAGCTGCATCTTGGAGGAGTAAGAAGCAATCCATTATTGCTTCATCCACGATGGAGGCTGAGTTTATTGCATGTTATGAAGCTACTTCACAGGCCTTATGGATGAGAAATTTCATCAGTGGTCTTAAAGTTGTCGATACTGTTGATAAACCCATAAAGATTTTCTATGACAATTCAGCTGCTGTGTTCTTTGCGAAAAATAACAAAAGTGGGAGTCGCAGTAAACATATCGACATAAAGTATTTGAAGGTCAGAGACATGTTAAAGAAGGAGAAGTAAAGATCGAACACATTAGTACGTAGTCAATGGTTGCTGATCCTATGACTAAAGGATTACCGGCTAAAGTTTTCAGGGATCATGCTGTTGATATGGGACTTCTTAGTTCTCCTTGATTTGTTGTACTTTGATCTTATTTTGTCTAGACATTTTGTTGACTTTGAATATGCACATTTAAAGTTGTAGGATCTTTGTGATCCATGGACGTGGACCCATTTTGAGATGATTTATAATAAATCATTCATTTTGTTTGATTGAGTGTATGATGCATTGTAATTCTTGGAAGGGAGTGCTTGACATCAAAACATGACCGTCTTGATTTATGTATTGTATTTTCAATCAAATTTTGGTAGTCAGTAGATCCAAGTGACAATAAAATTATAACCATATTGTTTTGTCACTTATGCCGTGTTATCTAGCATTCGACATGTGATCCAAGTGGGAGAATGTAAGAATCAATTATAATTAATATAATTGATTGCAAGAATCTCGTGATTTATTTATAAATCACTAATGTGGATCATATGTATAATGTATCCGTACGTTATATTGGCTAGATACGTTGCAATTATTGACTGCATCAGTTATCAGATTTGATTCTGATTGATTGGCAATTATTATGTTTCTTGATGAAAGGAATTAATTGTCAGTCAAATAAGGAAAGGGGTCCCTGGTCTAGCCTATAAATAGAGGGCCTGTGATATTCAATCAATCATAGCTATACAGCATTCAGATAGGCATAGGCTGGAAGGCTCCATTTCCCGCAAGAATTCTTCTCTGCAGCAGGCTGTCCGTTCGAAGGCGACAACTAAGAAATCATAGCCGAAGGTAACTTTTATACTTCCGCAATTTATTTTGACCTTACACTTCTTACATCTTCATTTTTATTGACAATTGTTCAAATTAAATACCAATCATTATTTAAGAAAGTTTAAGATATCTGAGTCGATCAAGAGATATTTTTCATACTATTATTCTCCAACATACCAACTAGCGTTTGATTGGTAGTTTAGAAATATAGGAAAGAGTATCATTTGAATAATACTTATTCTTTCTGTTTGTTTAACTGTGTATAAATAACTCTCCATGTTTCATTATACCTTAAATCCATAGATTCCGTCTGTAAGCGAAATTGTGGCTGTCAAAACTCATTCCAGCGAGTATCAAAATTCATTTCAACCATTGTGGCGCTAACACGCGCCACCCTCGCACTACCATCGTATACCACCACCGCTTTGACCCATACATGTATGTGAGTATGTGTGTGTGTGTGAATACACTTTTTTTTTTCTCAAATGTGTTCCAAACAGCCTGTATTGTAACGATATCCATTCTAGAGCTTAAACTCATTCCACGCTTTAATTTGCATTCTCTCTCAAACGTGTTTCAAACATCATGTATGAAATAATATATATTCTACAGCTCAAACTCATTCTGATTTCAACATGTATTATTCCGATTCCGATATCGATACTCAAGTTCAAACCAAGTACCCCTTTAGAGATAACTCGACTTACATAGTTTATCATATCACTCCTTCCGTCTTAAAAATATTGTTTTAACGTAAGTATAATTTTAAAAAATAAAAGTAATTTAGTCATTATTTATATCATATCTTCTTATTTGGTTAATTGAAATACGCTAGATAAATAAGTGTTAATCTCGATAAATTAATATAAGTGTTAATTGAAAGGATTGTATGAAAAAGTTAATGGAAGTGTTAATTGAAAAGGTAGTATAATAACTTTGATTACTAATATATTCTTATTTTTAGAAAGTGGATAGTATTTTTGGATAGTGAAAAATATTTTTGGAACAAAATAAATAAAAACTAAGACAACTTTTTAGCGACAGAATTAGTAGTTAATATCTTGTATATATGTTGCATATATACATATACTTTGCATATCATATTAGTTGTCTTGTACATCTTAGTTAACGAATAACAATAAATCTCTTGCCACAATAAGATTTTAAAAATGCCCTCAAATCAATACATTGTCTTATCTTTTTTCTTCCCTCCCTAAAAAGACTACACATTATCTTATCTTCTTTTTCTTCTCTCTCTTTTTTTTTCCAAAAAAACTACTTACATAGTTTAAGCTAACTTAATCAAAGACGCATTACTTCAAAAAGAAAAAAAAAATCAAAGACGCATCGTTAAGCGTAGGAAACTAAAGAATCAATAATAATTCAGCACTTTTTCCTTGAATTAATTTTCTCGTATTTTTTTAGTGATCATCTATTAATTTGCAGGATATCATTGTAACGTTTATATATGGATGAATCGGTCTGAAGATCTAAACCAAGTTAGAACTACCCTTTTCTGGAAAAGCTAAAATGAGGAGCTAATTAACTGTGATTTTATTTATTTATTGTTTTAGGAAACTGCTCAATTTAAAAATGAGATAATATGATGTTTTTGTTGTGCATAGGTTTGAATATTTTGAAAGCATATTTTATTGAATGATGAAATGTTGCTGAAATGTAAAAAGATGTTAATATATTACTTTATACCATAAAAATAAAAAAGATTTAAACAAATAGAAAGCCACATCGATCTCTTAAATTGAAACACATCGATCGGTTGATTTGTATATTAGTTTCTCAAAGAGACATTAATCGATTGATGTGTGTAGAGATTAAAGCTGAAAACCTACCGGAAGACATCGTTCTCTCAACCTGAAATACATATATCGATCGGAGTAACATAATACCCTATATAGATCGGTCGAAGTACACATCATACCCTACATAGATCGATCGATATCAAACTAATTAAAACTAAAACCATATTATGAGACAACAATCTCTCAATCTGAGCAACATGGATTGATCCATGTATGCATCAGTCTCTAAATTTGAGTTATAGATCGATTGGTGTTAGTCTAATTTGGAATATCTCTCTTATGTGTGATCAAGCATTTTTGTTACACATATAATTTCCTTTATATATGATGAGTTTTTATAACTTCTCATATATGTTCATAATATTCTATGCTTAAACTTAATATGGTATACTGTCATCAACTTGCCATGGAAGTTTTGACAACTTACCACCAGGGTAAAAGAGTACTTAAGAGTTTTTGTAGGGCTATCTTTCATAAAGGATATATAAGGATAAAAAGACACAAAGATGGAGTATTATTACAAGGTTCTTTGACATAATTGGGTTTCAATGACATTTTCGTTATTTTAGATATAAGGGCATTTTGATCATTTACACAAACTTATTTTTTGTATAATGCTAAAATGTTTACAATATGGTATTCATGGTCTTCGTATATCTATCAACTGTATTTTATACGGACTTCGGTTTTTTTAGAATTCTTGTTTATTGAAGTGTGACATTTATTTTGTCATATTATATGGTATTCATGACATTCTTACATACATTATTCTTGGCTTCTCTGATGTTATTTTTTACAAAATATTGGTCATATTTTTGAGGAAAAATTCGGTTACACTTGAAAGAGAGAAAAAGAGAATTAGTTTGGATCAAATGGTGATATTTACTATGCAATCTATCCTCACTATTATTCATTTATTCTTGTTCATAAAATCTGACTTCTCACTCATTTTCAAACACAAAAAAGTCGATAGATATGCGTGGGGTGAACAAATAAAGCTTTGACATATATGCAAGAATAAACTACATGGACCAACCAAAGCACTTCGAATTGACTTGTTGGCTAGAAGTTGCACACATGAAATCTCATGAGGCCTATATTTCGGTTTGTTGAGAGCTGAAATTTCAGGTTGTTAAGAGCTGAAAAAGAGCTGAATTGGTCAGCTTTTATCATTCCAAGTTGTTCTTTTGGTTGAGCAAAAAGAGGAAAACAAAAGGGCTATCTAAACTACTTGATTTTTATCACAAAATTGTTGAAATTTCATGTCATTCTTTGGTGTAAATTTCAGCCATAAGGAGGTGAGATGAGGCGTTCCAATTGAAGCTCTTGAAGGTGGCAAATGTATAAAGTGGCGAGGTGTTCATCCAATCAAATGAAGACAAGTAAGATTGATGACATTGCATGTGACATGTGACCATCCTAATCATCCTAAGAGGCTGCTCAAACCAACAAATAAGAGTGGAATTTGAACAAGGCAAAGGTAAATTGAACTATCTTCTTCCCTACTTCTTCTTTTCTTCATTCTTGTGTTTTATTTGTTTTGAGTTGTAATTTAGCTGTAATTACACCTCTTTTGTTCGTAAAATATGTATTTTATCAGCCATTTTAAAACAAGTACATCAATAAGTGGTGAGGTGTTTGATTGATTGTTGTCGTTAAGGTGTTTGTGAAGTCATGATTGGGATTGATGTGTGACCCAAGAATCAAGTAAAGATGAAAGATGATCATTTGATAGTGAAAATCCAAGGAAAGATGTTACTTGGGATTTGAGTAGGTCACATTGGCCAAAATAGGATAAAATTCTCGTATTCTTGTCTTCGTTACTTTTCATCTTGTTTTACACTGTTTCTGTATTTAATTTTCCACTCGTGTTTAAAATAGTAAAATGTCTTTAAAATCTTTAATTTTTGGTGACAACAAACTTCATATTGTTATCTTTCATTTGTAACAAGAATCATCGAATTTGAGTAAAAGAAAGTTAGTCATTCAGTTTTTAGAAGATTATTGTTCCATTCTTCTGACAGATCGACCAGTTTTCAAAAACATGTATTTTTAAATTACTTAACATATTTTCTGGCTAAGTCCTTTTGGGAACATAAAATAGACATCCTAAGATTTAGTTTGATTCAAGAATGAATCTTTTTGAGTGAGTATACAAAAAGTCAGAGCTTTCTAAAGTTTACTTTCTATTAAATTATCTTCCGTCGGAGCACTTAAAAGTTTATAATTGTTTGATAAGCCAAAGGTTTTTATTTTTTTGCTGATTCTTGGATTGTACTTAGCACGTTAAAATTCATTGTTGCAAAGTTTCATAATTTTTAGGGCTGAGTACTAAGAGTTACAAATTTTTCAAAAATGTGTATTGATTCTACAAATTTATTTACATGATGGAAAACTGGAAAAAAAATTTATAACTTTATTAGGATGTGCGTAAAGTGAAGAATCATAATTAAAATTTGGATGACAATTGGTAGCTTATTATTGTATTTCTAAATATACTAACATAGAGATTGCACGATCTTGGTTTTTCAGGACATAATTTAGTTGTCAAATGACGCATAAAAAGGTTAATAGACGTTGTGATAAATTTCTAAAAACAAGTCAATTTCCTACTGTATAAGAGATTCTTTCCAAATAGATTTGGTGAACTTTTGTTCTCTTTCCCCTTTGGATGAATACCAAGTTGAGAGTCGTCATCGTAAAGTCTCTAGTCTTTGTCTTTCATAGTCATGTCATCAATTTTGAATGTCCACATTCATGATGAGAAATTACTATTTTTTATTTAACAATACTCATCAATAGTTTTTTTTTTTTTTAATTTCTAAATCGGTAGTTTGAATCCCTGTGTGATCTCTTGTGACTGTTTGACTTGGACTTTGTTTTGAGTCTTTGTCCAATAAATCTCATCTCAAACTTTACATTATGTAAAGATTAATGGACTTATGTACGAACATAAGACTTTTGGAGAAAGGGTTTGTTTTATTACTTAAAGCAAGAGTTACATCAAAAATAAAATATATACTCCTACGTATTTACATATTTCTTGCAACGCTACTGTAATCATATAAAATTGTCCAATTCTTGCTTCTTTGCCCTCTAAACAATATCCTTATAAATATGATACCGTGATGGACAATAGGAAAACTCACCATGCTGAAAATGGTTATGCCAATATCAGATAGTACACATGTCTTCCTAAAATACATAGTGCCATTCTATACCCAAGGTCGGATGATGCCGTGAAGTTTGTAGGTTGGCCAAATCCATGCGCTAGCCTCACCGTAGTGGAAAAATGTTCGTCAATCGCCAAGATGCACCAGAAGACGCCGTACATTTTGCATCTAAAGACAATGACATAATGCGCACAATATATCATCTACCATATATCCACAAGTGAGGTATTGACTGATCATCCGAATATGTCTTTGATAAAGAAATGATCCAGTAAGCAATAAGTTTCGACACGCTTGTCATAAAAGAGGCTGAAAAAGCCTGGCACCTTCATAACCTATGCATGATCTCAAAATTAATGGAGGTAGAAACGAACATAGGATTTTTGCTTTAGGTGAAACCTATAGACTTTCCCGCAACCCCAGAGTAAGTGGAGGTTGAAACGAACATAGGATTTTTGCTCTGGGTGAAACTTATTAACTTTCCCGCAACCAAAAGTACGCATGTTTAAATGGATTATTGAACCTTCGTTATTCCAGCACCAAAAAAGAATAAAAATGTTATCCCCACAACCAACTATTATTCACACTGAAAACGGTGCATCAATTAGTTTACTAATTCCAAGTTAATTTAGCAACCGTTGATGAAGTCGGATCTTCACCAAGGGTCTAGACGACCTCAAATTAACTCCGTCAGTTAACTTGAAGAGTTGTTAACTGGGCTGAGAGTGGTAGCTGGAATAGCCTCTAAAATATCAAGAAAGCACAGGTCAGAGGTCCCGGAGGGTTGGCCCCGGGAAAAACCTTCCGACGCTCAAGTCAGTTTGGGCCATATCTCACTGACATTATAATTTAGATGGTGAGTTAAGAGTGTCTCACAGTATGGGTTGAAGAGCAAAGTGTATGAACTTGCTTTAGGATCTGAGTGTTTGGATTCCGGATCCTTTTCTGTATCTTGGTTGGCTTGCTTTTATAGACCTTTTTCCGCCTTTGGCTTCTGATAGCGGATAAGACGTTTGCTTGGGGCAGAAGGCCTAGGACGTTGTAGGTCTGCTGATGTGACTAATAGCCTGACTGATGGGACTAATAGGCCGGCCTGACTGATGTAACTTATAGGCCGGCTGGAATGACCTTGGCGTGTTCAGACTAAATAACCATCTGTAGTCATTATAGTCGGATTGCACTTCTATACAAGGGTCCCACGATGTAATGTCGTACTTGGTACCTTTGCTGAAGTGCATAATCAAACCTTGTCGAAGTGTAGGATTATGCCTTGCAGAAGTGCATAGTTGGACCCAGCTGAAGTGATCTGCAGTGCGGCACTTGGACATAGGCTGAAGTTGGTGCCGAGGTGTAAACCTGGGCATATTCTTCGATAGTATAATGATGCCCACTGAGGTGCAGCCAAGGCTGAACAGCCATGCTTGGGCGCTGTACAGCTGAATTGCAGTACTTGAGTACTGAGCTACTGGGGTTGAACCGCTGACTGTTGTTGACTAACAGACGATTTAATTATGGTTTATCATTTGCCCCCAGATTTTGTGTGGCTGAGCTGAACTGCGAAGGTGGACAAATCTGTTCTAATGAACCTGTGACGTGGCAGATCTTCATTAATTGTGCGGTTATCCTTTTACTTGCGCAGTAATTCCCGCTTTTAATGTAAGCGCTAATTTCAACACCTTATCATTACTTTTTCGGCGGTTTCATTCCCTGAGGATGGGAAACGACTGAACCTCTGTCTTTTTGTATTTCAAACGAAAAGGTGCAACCTTTCACTTTCTCTCACTTATAAATAGGGATAATTCCCCCAATTCATTCTTTTCTTCTTCCTTTATTCCGCTTGATTGATTATTCTGCTGCACTGTTGCACTGTTCTCCTTCTCTCCATCTTTGACGCCTTCCTCCGACCTTACTCCAGCTCTTTCAACTTAAGTCTTCAATCTCTTGTAAGCTTTTCTCTATCTTAATCGTGACTTCTTCTTCTTTTACCTCAAAATCCATGGTGCCTTCTTCTTCGGTGCAAAACTCAATGTGCACCTTGAAAGCCACCGACCTCACTGAACTATGTCAGCATTATAGTGTTGACAGGAGTACTTTTGCTCCCATTCTTCCCCTTCCTCATCAGACTGCTTGATCCTCCAGCTGAGTACGAAGCAGTTTATGAGGAGTATTTTAGATCTGGTTTCAATCTACCCATTCCGGCCCCCTTATTCCAAATACTGTTCTGTTACAAACTTAGGCTTCCCCAAATAACGCCTAACGGACTGAGAGTTATTCTTAGTTATTTGCTCTATCTAAGGGCAGCTGAGAAAAACTTCTCTCTTGCAGTTTTTAGAGAGATATTTGTGTGTAAGCAGGAGGGTAGTTGGTACTGTTTTGATAGGAGACCTCAAAATAGTGGAGGGTTTCTTGTCATAAACCTTCCTCTTTCTTCCAAAGATTGGAGGGGGAATTTCTTTTTCGTTAAGAGTATAGGATTACCTGAAGGAATCCTTTGGAACAGTGGCGGTGCGAATAACAGGAGGCCAAGTGAGCAATTTCGCAATGAAGCCTCCCAACTGTTACATTTGCGCTTGGCCGTAGATTGGAAGAAAGTTGATAGGCACATTGTAGGGGTTGCTGATCTGGAATATTTATGGCCAGAACATAATTTTCGTCCCCTCATCCCCATTGCCTTGAGGATAGTTCGGGGTATATAGCAACATTTTAAAAATCTTTGATTTTGATATAGCATATGTGTTTTGACTGTTTTTGTTCCTTGAATTTTGCAGAAATCATGGTATCTGGGACCCTCGAAAGGTTGAAGAACTTGGTCCCCAAGAAGAGAAAATGGACAGAATCCCAACCTTCTACTTCAGAGCAGGCTTCTGCTAGCTCTTCGTCTGAAGTGCAGACACGTCCAGGTAAAATTTTTGCCCTGCACTAGTCTTGGATATGTTTGATTTTTATGTAATCATTTGAATCTTTTCCTTTTCAGTTGGAACTTCTGACAATCTCTTCCAAGTTGAAGTCCAGGTTCCTGCTTCAACCTTTGCTCAACCTGGTGACGGGAGTGGGGGAATTGATGCCCCCATTTCAATTCCTTCATCTCCTGCTGCTGAATAGGAGAATGTGCCCCGTCCAAGGTGGGTTTCCGATGAGGCTGTACCCACCTTTGACCTTTTAGGAGAGACCCCTGAGGTAAACGCTTCTGGGGAAGAGCCTTCCGGGGTGAAATCATTGGAGGGAGAGCCTTCCAAAGGGAATGCACTTGAAGGTGAACCTTCCGGGGTAAACGCATCTGAAGGAGGGTCCTCTGAAAAGAATGAAACAGAGGGAGAGACTTCTCCCCGAAGGCAACGGGGTAAAAGGACGATGGAGTTCACCTTTGCCAATACTGCCACAGATCCTGAAATAGCTAGGAAATTGACAGAAATGTCAATACTTCCTAGGGATTGGCAGTCATATAGCAGTCTGGACTGGACTATTGCTATAAACTTATTTGCAAGGAATATGGCCCTGGTATGATTTACCACTACTTTCCATCTTTTAACTTGATCCTTTATGCTTTTCCTGACCAGCCTGACTTTTGCAGTATCAGGTCCAAGAATATAACATCCTTAAACGAGCTGAAGAGCTCCATGATTGATTCTCCAAGCTCTCTGAGACCAATGCCCTCCTCAAAAATGCCTATGACGAGTTAGCTGAGGTGGCAAAACCTAACAACACAAAACTGTCCAGGCTGGAGGCTGAAGTGAACAATCTGAAGTCTCAAGTTGCCATGCTTGCTGAAGACAATTCCAAGCTTCAGGTAGTAAAACAGGACTCAGATTCCAAGCTAGCCTCTCTTATGGAAGAGAATTCCAGACTTCAAGCTGGGAAACAAGATTCTGACATCAAGCTAGCTGCTGATAAATCCGAAGTGATAGAGCTGAAAGATGCATTGGCCAATGCTGAGTTGGTTTCTTCCAAAACTCAAGCTGAACTGGAGTTCTTCCAAAAGGAACTTAGCACTTCTGATCAAGAATTGTCCAACAGCAAGGCTGAGCTGAACCAGCAACTGGAGGCAGAAAAGAAAAGCAGGGCTGATCTCCTCCGACAATTTGAGCTCCAAGCTGAGGAGATCAAGAAGAATTCTGAGTTTTTCACTGGAAATTTCTTGAAGATTCAAGGTTCAGCAATTGCTGTTGGACAAACTTGGGCAATTGATGCTTGTTCTGAGGTTTGCCTCAGCCTGGACAAGAACCATCCTCAAATTGCCGAGCTGTATAACCCTGAGGCTGAGAGCTTACTTGAAAATCAAATTGTTCAATTCCAAAGTGGGGTTGATCTCAGAGAGGATGAAGATGTTGTAAAGTAGAATAGGACTTCTCTTGTAAATTTTTGTAGTTGCAATAGATACTTTTTTAATGAGAATCCAATTTTCTTCAACTTGTGCTCTTCAGCTTATTTTTCTTGGATTTGCTTTCTGTATATGAAGCTTTACTTGTTCCATTTCCATAGTTGACACATTTGTCTTCAGATTTGAAAACTTTTCTTGCTCTATCTTCAAAGTTTGCAAGTATATGTCTTCGGCTTAAGAAACTTCACTTGCTCTATTTTTATAGTTTGCAAGTATTTGTCTTCGGCTTAAGAAACTTCACTTGCTCTATTTTTATAGTTTGCAAGTATTTGGCTTTAGCTTCCATTCTTGGCATTACCAAAAATGTTAAGCCATTCAACTGAACTGCAGCTCTGCTGTGCTTTGAGGTATAGGGCCTATCCCGATGTTATGTTTCATTGGCCTTCTCAACCTTGCCGAGCTAGAAGATAGAAAAAATTGTCTCATTATTGAGTCCTTCTCAACCCTCTCAGTCCTGCTGAGTTAGAATATAGGGGTACTTAACCCATTTTGTTGAGACCTGCTCAACCTCTCAGTCCTGCTGACTTAGAATATAGGGGTACTTAAACCATTTTGTTGAGACCTGCTCAACCTCTCAGTCCTGCTGAGTTAGAATATAGGGGTACTTAACCCATTTTGTTGAGACCTGCTCAACCTCTCAGTCTTACTGAGTTAGAATATAGGGGTACTTAACTTATTTTGTTGAGACCTGCTCAACCTCTCAGACCTGCTGAGTTAGAATATAGGGGTACTTAACCCATTTTGTTGAGACCTTCTCAACCTGTCAGACCTGCTGAGGTAGAATACCGGGAAACCTGTCCCATTTTGTTGAGACCTGCTCAACCTCTCAGACATGCTGAGGTAAAATATCGGAAAACCTGTCCCACTTTGTTGAGACCTGCTCAACCTTTCAGACCTGCTGAGGTAGAATACTAGGAAACCTGTCCCATTTTGTTGAGACCTGCTCAACCTCTCAGACCTGCTAAGGTAAAATATCGAGAAACCTGTCCCATTTTGTTGAGACCTGCTCAACCTCTCAGACCTGCTAAGGTAAAATATCGGAAAACCTGTCCCATTTTGTTGAGACCTGCTCAACCTCTCAGACCTGCTGAGGTAGAATACCGGGAAACCTGTCCCATTTTGTTGAGACCCTGCTCAACCTTTCAGACCTGCTGAGGTAAAATATCGGAAAACCTGTCCCATTTTGTTGAGACCTGCTCTACCTTTCAGACCTGTTGAGGTAGAATACTGGGAAACCTGTCCTATTTTGTTGAGACCCTGCTCAACCTCTCAGACCTACTGAGGTAAAATATCGGGATACCTGTCCCACTTTGGTGAGACTTGCTCAACCTTTCAGACCTGCTGAGGTAGAATACCGGGAAACCTGTCCCATTTTGTTGAGACCTGCTCAACCTTTCAGACCTGCTGAGGTAGAATACCGGGAAACCTGTCCCATTTTGTTGAGACCTTCTCAACCTCTCAGACCTGCTGAGGTAAAATATCGGGAAACCTGTCCCATTTTGTTGAGACCTACTCAACCTCTCAGACCTGCTGAGGTAAGCCCCCACTTTCGTTATGGGTTATAGTAGGCATAAATTATTGCTTCATGCACCATATGGTGACTTAACTTTCCTGGCTGAATGCCCAATAAGAATACTCAGCTGAACCTAAGAAATTGATCCTTCGAAAATATAAGGCTGAGCAAAAAGATACCGGATGAGCACAAGAAGAATAAACCCTGATTCGATTGAATCAGTGACTTTTGCTGTTACGTCAGCCTTATATGCTCAGGAACCCGTAACCCCCCTTCATCAGGATCTGAATCCTCATCACTTGGCAACCCATGATGAGACCCAGGTTTACAACTCTCATCCGGAGGGGATTTACCAAAGTCTAGCCTGTTGTGAAGCCTAGACCTTGGATTATAGAAATGTTGGAGGTGCCCCAGCTCGATAAGATGCACAATCTCTTGCCCGAGCTGCCTACAGTCTTCTGTATCATGTCCAATATCATGATGATAAAGGCAGTACAGTCGGTGGTTTCTTTTATGGATCGGTCCCAGCCAGGGGCTGGGGTTCCTTTGCAAGAGATTTTTTCCTCATGTAGGAAAGGATACGGGCTTTTGAAGCCAACAGAGAGTTCCTTTCCTTTCCTCGGCCTCCTAACCGAATCTTGACAGAGCACCTCTTCTGCAACGGTGCTTTGCCTTTATTGTCAACTTTTCTGCCATGTTTGAATGGCAAGGAGGCTTTCTGAGTACATTTTAAGCTCTGGTGGCTAGGCTTTTGTTCTGGACGCCTTGCCTCGGCCATAAATTCGGCCTGATGCTTGGAGTAATAACTAGGCCGAGTAGGAGAGTACTCCAGGTGTTCCTGTGGGTGAGAGTTACTGGAATGAGACCCACCGGACCTTGGCCTTCCCCTTCATTTCCCTCACTACCGCTTGGAAAACACCTGGGTTTTGAGCCACATAGTGTATGGCTCGAATATGCTCTTCATATGTGAAGGCAATGATGGGAGTTGAGGATTCTCCCGGCTCCGTAGAACACTGTTCAGTTTGCTGTTGAGAAGACCTTTGGCTCCTCTTAGATGTCGTAGGTCGCTTGGACCCTTGTCCATCTTTGCTATTCATCTTTCTCTCGATAGCTTGCTAAGGTAATTAGAAAAGCTTTGAGAAGTTGTTTTCTGGGTTAAGGGTCTAAGGCCCTCCTTCTAGCGCCAAATGATGAAGCCGGATCTTCATCAAGGGTCTAGACAACCTCAAATTAGCTCCGTCAGTTAACTTGAAGAGTTGTTAACTGAGCTGAGAGTGGTAGCTGGAATAGCCTCTAAAATATCCTGCTCAAGAAAGCACAGGTCAGAGGTCCAGGGGGTTGGCCCCGGAAAAAACCCTCCGACGCTCAAGTCAGTTTGGGACATATCTCACTGAGATTATAATTTAGATGGTGAGTTAAGAGTGTCTCACAGTATGGGCTGAAGAGCAAAGTGTATGAACTTGCTTTAGGATCTGAGTGTTTGGATTCCGGATCCTTTTCTGTGTCTTGGTTGGCTTGCTTTTATAGACCTTTTCCCGCCTTTGGCTTCTGATAGCGGATAAGACGTTTGCTTGGGGCAGAAGGCCTAGGACGCTTTTGGTCTGCTGATATGACTAGTAGCCTGACTGATGGGACTAATAGGTCGGCCTGGCTGATGTAAACTTATAGGCCGGCTGGAATGACCTTGGCGTGTTCAGACTAAATAACCATCTGTAGTCATTATAGTCGGATTGCACTTCTGTTCAAGGGTCCCACGAAGTAATGTCGTGCTTGGTACCTTTGCTGAAGTGCATAATCAAACCTTGCCGAAGTGTAGGATTAGGCCTTGCAGAAGTGCATAGTTGGACCCAGTTGAAGTGATCTGCAGTGCGGCACTTGGACATAGGCTGAAGTTGGGGCCGAGGTACAAACCTTGGCATATTCTTCGATAGTATAATGATGCCCCGCTGAGGTGCAGCCACGGCTGAACAGCCATGCTTGGGCGCTGTACTGCTGAACTGCAGTACTTGAGTGCTGAGCTAATAGGGTTGAACCGCTGACTGTTGTTGACTAGCAGACGATTTAATTATGGTTTATCAACCGTAAACAGGAGAAACTTTATCCTTTATCCTACGACACTCATTTCACTCACGTGTTCAAAACTTATGGGACAGTCAAAAGAAGACACAAACTAACACAACCACTATATCCAATATATTCCAACGATAATAAAGTTATCGTTAGGGTCTGGAGAAGATAAGAGGCAGACAAACAATATTTCCATATTAAGGGATATATAATTTGATTCCGATAATACTCTCAGCTCTATATGTATGCAGTTTAGAAGAAACAAACGTAATATCCTTCAGATCTAATATTAACTGTATTTTAAGAAAAAGTGTTTGCTTTCGCTTTATAGGCCCAAGTCACCAATAATATATTTAAGGAGTAGTTTTACCATTCAGTGTACATATCAATTCCGTTCAAAACAAACAGCCCTTTTTTTTCTTGTCAACTCTTGTTACGTCATATGTTACATTACTTTACTCTACCTGACTAATTTTTTGTGCTATGACTTCAATAAAAATAATACAAAATGGGAACGTTTTACATTTTTTTTGTATTTTAAATTGCGCGGAACAGTATTTTTCTGAGGTTATGATATTTGCTTTCATGTACCAACTCAAGAAGAGAATTCGGCTGTTGGGTGGCGGTGGTCATTGATTGCTTCGTTTTCTGTCGGTGGCCATGGGGTACATCGGTTCTTTCATGTTAGAAAGTAATTGCAATCATGTGAATGAAACGTTTTTCATTCAATCAAATATTCTGACTGATCCTTCTTCAATCTCTGATTTCCTTTCCCTCTTTATCGCTGATTCACTTTCCATCACTCTCCCTCATGGTTGAACATTAGGGTTTCTAATGTTCAACTTGTCAAGAGTAAGTTCAAATGTGCGCCATGCTACTGCTTTTGTCAGAATGTCGGCAAGTTGGTCTTCAGAGTGAACAAAAGGATCTCTACTATAACCACGATCAAGTTTTTTTTTGATAAAATGTCTATCGATCTCGACGTGCTTGGTCCGGTCATGTTGTAACTGGGTTCTCCGAGATGCTTACTGCTGCCTTGTTGTCACACCGTAGTTGAGCCGGGCACTTCTGAGGGAACCCCACACTCTCCCAACAGTTTTCTTAACCACAGAACCTCCATTATTCCTTTCGTGATTCCTCTAAATTCTGCCTCAGCGCTTGATAATGTTACCATCTTTTGTTTTTACTTCTCCAGGTGACCAAATTCCCTCCAACTAATGCGAAGTACCCGCATGTAGACCTCCTGTCACTGGGACTCCTAGCCCAATCTGCATCCGTGAACACTTCTATCTGCAGATGACCATGCTTTCTAAAACAATATTCCTCTCCCCGGAGTTCCTTTAAGGTACCTTACGATACGCATCACAAGCTTTCTAATGTTCTTTCCTGAGGCTTATTGCATGAATTGGCTTACCACTCCTACTCGATAGCGTATGCTATGTCTGGTCAAGTGTGAGACAAATAAATCAGCTTCCCTACCAACCTTTGATACCCTTCTCGGTCTACTAGCTGCTCTCCATCAGTAATCTTTAACTTCAGATTAGTGTCCATCGGAACACCACTTGATTACAATCCAACATTTCTACCTCGGTTAAAAGGTCTAGTGTATATTTTCTCTGTGAGATAAAGAATACCTTGGTCTGTCCGGAGGACTTCTATCGTGAGAAAGTAGTTGCGGGCTTCCAAATCCTTCATCTCAAACTCGGCGAAACAACCTGTCTCGAAGCTCCGAGATTTCGTCATTATCACTGCCAGTGATTACCATATCGTCTACATATATAATCAGACATGTAATCAAATCCCTTTTTGTTTGAAGAACCACGTGTGGTCAGCATTGCTTTGTCGGTATCTGAGCTTTTTCATGACTGAGGTAAACCTCCGAACCATGCACGTGGAGACTGTTTTAACCCGTACAGAAACTTCTTCAACCGGCATACTTCATGTTCCTTAAATCACCACTGAATCCTGGCAGAGCATCCATGTATACTTCTTCCTTTAGTTCCCCATGTAAGAAAGCGTTTTTCACATCAAATTGGTTTAACAGCCATCCTTGATTTGCAGCCACAGAAAACAGAACCTTGATAGTATCGATCTTTGCAACTGGTGAGAAGGTTTCAGAATAATCAATCCCATAGGCCTGAATATATCCTTGCGCAACTAATCGGACTTTATACTTTTCTATTGTTCCATCGGCATTATATTTCACTGACAAACAACCCACTGACATCCAACTTTTCTTTCCTTGGGGTAATGGACACATTTTCTATGTTTTATTTCTCTTAGAGCCTCTATTTCTGCATTCATTGCATCTTGCCAATGTGGTATCTGGATAGCCTCTTCAAATGTTCTCGGTAAGGTCTCCTGACATAGCGAGGTGAATAGCCCTCTTGCTGTCTCCCCCTGAGCTAAATTCATCGGATACCTCGTAGATGATTGAGTTGTACGGTCTGGAGAGTAGAGCTGTGGTGGTATTCCTCTGTTTACCCTAGCAGGGAGTCTTCGTACCTGTTCCTGGTTTTCAGGCAGTCCACTAAAGGTAGTAATAACAGATGTAATATCAGAAGGAACTGTATTACTAATATGCACATCACTTACCTCTGAGAATCATTCACTGAAGAAGAGTCATTGGTGGGCCCTGTCAAGTTTGTCTCGTCCACATTGTCTGAAGTCAGCTCGTGGCCCACATCTACTTGACCTTGTTGGACTGTCTCTGGTGCCCTGTGGTTGTGTAGCCAGTCGAGCGAATCACTTTTCTCTGAGATACTCTCACCCTGGATCGGAGACTGGGAATGGTAGAAGTACTCTGTTTCAAGGAAGGTACAGTCCATAGTGACATGTATTCGACGGGTGCGAGGATTATAGAAACGGTAGCCTTTCTGATGAGTGGCTACATACCCGACGAATACACATTTATCAGCACACGGGTCAAATTTGGTACGAGTACCCTTAGGAATATGAGTAAAGGCAGAGCAACCAAATACCCGGGAGGAAGGTTTAAGAGTGATGGAACGCTGACTTGTGTAGATAAGGTGTCAAATGGTGTTTTCTTTTGAAAAATATTTGTGGGGAGACGATTGATTAAGTATGCGGAAGTAGCAACAGCTTCATGCCAAAAAGATACTGGTACCCTGAGATTCGATAAGCATGGTCCGGGTCATTTCCTGAAGGAGGCGACTTTTCCTTTCCGCAACTCCATTTTGTTTTGGAGTATTAGGACAGGAAGTTTGGTGAATAATGCCTTGTTATTGAAAGTATTTCTGTAGGTGGTGTGTCATATATTCACCGCCATTATCGGAGCGAATAACCTGGACCGACATATTGTACTAAGTTTTAATCATTTGACAGAAGTCACGAACTCGAATGTGCATGTCAGATTCATTTTTAAAATATATGTCATGCGGGAGAAATCATCGACAAACGTAACGAAATATTGAAAAACCTTGCGGAGTTGATACTGGGGAGGGTCCCCAACATCAGAGTGAACAAGTGCAAAACAAGCATCAACTCGAGTATTTGTGGGTCGAAAACTACTTTTATGCTGTTTAGCCCGCACAAGTCTCACAAGTTAATTGGGGGATTGGGAGTTTGAAACAAAGTAGGAAAAAGAGATCTGAGATAACCAAAAGATGGGTGACCCAGCCGGCGATGCCACAACCACAGTTACCAAGAGACCGTGACGGTGGCAAGCATAGACTGACCCTATTGAGCACCTCGTCCAAGTAGTAAAAGACCACCATGCTCAGTGCCACGTCCAATTATCTCCTTTGAATGAATGTCCTGTAAAAGGTAGAAATGTGGATATATTAGTACGATACAGTTAGCTCTCAGGTAACTTGACTAAGATACAATAATTTGGATGAAAGTTGAGGAACATATAGACAAATGCTGAAGAGTAAAATGAGGAGAAAACAAATTGGACCATGGCCAAGGACAGGGATTAGGGCACCGTTTGCGGTTTCAATGTGAGATTTGTGTGGAGGGCTAAGGGTGGAAATATCTCGAGGGTCATATGTCATCGTATCAGTGGCCCGCGCAATCAAGGATCCACTGAGGTTGTGTCAGGGTGGTAGTCGGTTTTTGGGTGAATGGCTGTTTTGGTGAAGTTTATTGGCGGTGAGGGCATATTGGGTATTAATGTGGAAAAGGGAGGGTATTTTGGTCATTAGGCTATATGGGAAGGACAGGTTTTTAGTGGAAGTTGCTAGGAAGGGGCGGCTGTAATCTTTCTAAGGGGTAGGGGGCAAAATAGTCTTTTCCTCGGTTTTAGGGTTGGGTTTTAAATTTCCAACCCTATTTTTTTCTCACCACTTTCATCCAGCTGCTGGCCGCAGCTCTTCTGCTGCCCCGCTTCTTCTCTGATCTGCGTTCGTACTGTTGAAAAAATATGTTTTGGATAATTTTCAAAGTCATGATTTTAAGTGGTGAATACTTAGAAATGTCACACATGGTGTTATAACTGATTAAAAGTTGAAAAAGTTGACATCGATCTCTCAGGTTGTTGCACATCGATCGATCTATGTACATAGATCTCTCACATCGATCGATCTATGTAAGACAGAAAAGTTCAAGACTTTTCTGTGAGACATCGATCTCTAAACCTGAGACACATCGATCGATGTATATCGAACCCTCACTTCGATCGACCGATGTAGGTCAGAGGCAAACTCTGAAACTTTCTGTGAGACATCGATCTCTGAAGCTGAGGCACTTCGATCGATCGATGTCTAGGGTTTTTAGAAATATTTTCTAAAATGTGATAAAATGATTTTTTTCATTTGTATATGAATTATACATGTTCATTATGTGATTATTACGTGTTTTTGGTGATTATTATTGTCTTGTGACTAAATGCCTTGGAAGTTTCTACAACTTACCAAAAAGGGAAAAATTGGTATTTTGAGTTTTGTAGGAACATCACATGATAAAAATATTTCAAGGATGTAATCTCATACTATTTATCATGAAAAGGTGATATCATGAGTATTTATGACCATCAGGGTCATTTCTGGAGTTTTCTCACACCAGGGTATTTTGGTCATTTTACCCCCAAGGGTATTTTTGGTATTTTCACTCAAGGAATCTCTTGAGAATATTATTATCTTCATTCTGGAGCGTGTTAATATTTTGAAGATAATATGGTGATCTTATATCTTATTCTCTCAACCGATGATATTATTGACTATAGCTGGATATGTGACGATTTGAGATGTCACATTCTATTTTTTCTTGAAGACTCTTATATATGTTATAAGAGAATATTTATCATCATTATTCAGAGATATTAAAGGTGTCAAAGGTGTGGAAATGTTCATGACATATAAGAAGAAATATTGGGGAATTCGGTGGTGTACACGTTGACATAATCTTGTCAATTGTTATCTATTTATTTCTTCTTCAAAAATCTGAGTTGATACGCATATATATATGATGAAAAACGTGAGTTTACAGTTGGGAATGATATTATTCATTTTATGGTTGGTGATAAGTGGATAAACCAAAAAGGAGCTAGTTGGCAAAATTGCCAACTTGGAAATTTCAAAACTATAGCCAACGGCTATATGGTTTCTTGGTGAATTTTCAGCAGATTTTTGGAAGTCAAATGGAGCTCTCACATGCCCTATTATTGTGCTTGGAGTTGAGGATAATTTGGTGGTATTATCCTTTCTTATTTTATTAAAAAAAATCAAAATATATGTTTGAAAATAACAAAGTAGCCAACGGCTACTATGCTAAAATTGGAGCTGAATTTTGTTTGAAAATGGTCAAGCCCACATGCCTATTATCTTGCCAAAAGTTGGAAGATGATGGAGTTGTTATGGTGCTATTATCTTCACATTTTCAAGATAATTCCAAGTCATCTTTGAGCTGAAAATTTCGGCCACATGGAGTGCCAAGGTGGACCAATCATTGTGTTTTATTTTGCCAAGTGTACAAAGCCAACCAATGATGAGAAGACATTTGGAGTTGATGATGAAGATGATGACACATTGGCATTCTTATCTTCAAGGCTCAAATCACACTATAAATAGAGGCAATGGTGAAGAAGATGAAACACACTTGAAGCTCACAAGCATTTGTTGAATTGTCTAGCTTTCATTCATCTTCTTCTTGTTGTTGTTTGTTCATTGTAGCAAAGGTGTTCTTGTTGTATTGTGGTGAGCTACAAGCCTCTTGAGCTTCATTTGTAAGATTGATTAGCCATCTTTATAAGGCTACATCAATAGGTGTTAGAGGAGTTGCAACTAAGTGTTGCTTAGAAGGTGATTATCCAAGTCTTGAGTAGGGTTGGTGTATAACCCAAGGATCAAGCTTGGCTCTTGTTGTAAGGTGTTCATTTCATAGAAATCCAAGGAAAGGTGTTCCTTGGGACTGGAGTAGGTCACATTGACCGAACCAGGATAAATCCTCGGTGTTCTTCTCTTGTTTCTTTATTTCTGTTTTCTGCCCGTTTTTACTGCAGTTTTCACCAACTTCACACAATTTAAAAAATAGCTAAACATTTTCAAAATTCGTGATTTTTGGTGGAGTTATACTTCAGACTGTTAGCTTTCATTTGCAACAAGAATCACTTGATTTGAGCAAGGGAAAGTTAGTCTTTCAGTCTTTGCAAGATAACTGCTCCAATCTGGCTGCAATCTGACCAGTTTTGAGAAAACTTAAATTCTGTATTTTTCAAGAATTGTTTAAGGTCAGGGCCTTTTGGAAACTTCATCTAACATCCTAAGGAGTGTTTTGATATAAAGATCAACCTTTTTGGTTGAGTATTCAAAGAGAAACACGTTTTGCAAAATCAGCAACATTCTGTCCAATTCTGTCCAGATTGACCATCTGAATCTTTTATTTGTTTGAAGGGTCAAACGATCTTATTTTTGTCTGATTTTTGGACAGAGTCTTTTAACTCATTGAAGTTCAATTCTGGAAAGTTTCATAATTTTTGGAGTTGTGTACAATTATTTGTGAATTTTGAAAAACGGGTTCTGAATCTGAGGTGGTCTCAGATTCTGTTTTCAAAGGGGATTTTAACAAAGGGTTGTAGTGTAATTTCCGCTAACCACTATTCACCCCCCTCTAGTGGTGTTTATTGCAGGTGCACGGTCCAACATTTGGTATCAGAGCCAGACCAACACCACTCAAAAGAAGCAAGATTCAACACCATACGAACAATACAAGGCCAAGAAACAACAATTCATTATATACTGCTTGTCTCAAATCCAAGGTACATACTATGGCTATTGTTTCTCACAAAGGTGAGTTGGAAGGTATGTCTACACAACGCCCTCCTCTTTTGATGGCAATAATTTTGTTCATTGGAAACTAAGAATGAGGCTATTCTTAATGGCTATAGACATCGATTTATGGTCTATAGTTGAAGATGGGCCGTACATTCCAATGAAAGTTATACAAGTTAGTGGAGTAACTCAAGAGGTTGAAAAATATAAAAGTGAATGGTCATCGGATGAAAAAGAAAATGTCCATGAATGCTAAAGCTATGCAATTACTTTTGAATGGACTTACAACTTCTGAAGCAGGATATGTGTCAAATTGCACAAGCGCACACGACATGTGGAAATCACTTGTATTAAAGCATGAAGGTACTAGTGGTGTTAAAGAGTCAAAAATAAACATGCTTATGACTGAATTAGAGACTTTCAAAATGTTGCCAAACGAATCCATAACATCTATGGATTTGAGGATTACTAATATTTTCAATGCCCTTGAAGCTTTAGGGAAGTCATTTTCGAACAGTGAAAAGGTTCAAAAGGTGCTACGAAGCCTCCCTGCTGAATGGGATCCAAAGGTGACTGCAATCGAGGAGACAAAGTCAATCACTAAGATGGATGAATTGATCGGGTCTCTTAAAGTTACGAGGAGGTTAAATTAAACCAACGAAAGTCTGAATCGTCTAAGTCATCCGGTAAGTCAATAGCTTTCAAAACAACCGAAACACATGCTAGTAACGATGATAGTAATAGTGATACTGAATTAGACGATGACTTGATATTGATAGCTAGAAAACTTAGAAAGTTTTTCAAACGTCCAAATAGGAATAGACAACGTAATTCTTCTTCTTCTTCTCAACCTAGGAAGAATAACACAAACAAATGGTATAATAAAGAATTAAAGTGTTATGAATGCGGTCAAAAAGGACATATTTCATACGACTGTCCCACGAAGAAAAATAATAATAACAACAACAATAATAAACAAGCCAAGGACAAGGAGGCTCAAACGACAAAGACAAAGGAGTCTAAGGCAAGAAAAGGGAAACGAGCAATGAAGGTGAGCACATGGAGCGACTCATCCGACTCAGAATCCGAAACTGAGGAAGCTCAAGTCTGCTTCGTATCCAACGAGGTATGTTCTTCTTCTGATAGTGATTCTGATAGTGACATGACATTTGATGAAATGTATGAAGAATTCCTAAGAATGCATGCTCACTGTAAGAGGCTCTCTAAAGAAAAAAGAAGAAACTAGTTGAAGAAAATGACAAGTTGAAGACGTCCAACTTGGAATTTTCCGATCAACTAGAATCTCTTAAACAAGAGTCTACTAATACTCTTGATTCTTTAGAGAATAAAATTGAATCATATAGGAAAGATGAACATAAGATAAAAATGGAAAATAAGATGTTAAATCTAAGTTAGAAAGTTGTGAACATGAAATAACACAACTTAAGTCGTCTAAACTTAACTTAGAAAAAATGTTAGAACAATTTAAATCGGTCAAACATGTTAGACACACTCATCTCATCACAAAAGTATGGTAATGATAAAACCGGCTTAGGCTATAAAGAAGAAAATGAAAAAGAATAAAAAGACTAAGTTTGTTTCATCTAGTACAAAGTTGCCATATAATACAATAAAATCAACTTTGGCTCTACACCTTCTTCTACTTATATCAAGGCAAAAATACAACATACACCACCAATACACACACGCATAAACATACATCTAGGCCAAACTTTGCATCTAGACAACCTAGAAATTATGCCTACATGTATACAAATGCAACTAGACCGAATAAAATGCATACAACTTATTATGAACCTAAGTATAGGCAACACTCTTATAAGTCTTATAGAAATGCCTACAAACACACTTATATAGCGCCATATAAGAAACAAATTCACATGCCTTATACCATCATAAATCTCGGCCATCCTATAATGATTATCAACCATGGCACAACATGTATAACAATGCATCTTCACTTATGTGGAATAATCATGTATATGCTAATTCTTATTTTCCAAATTATAACAATGCTAAAAATGTGCCTAGAAGGTATATTCAAGTTTGGATACCTAAGGAGTATCTAAACAAGAATATGCCCCTAACATTCAAGGACCCAAATAAAGGGTACCTAAAACTTTGTCTCCATTGTAGGATAAACGCAAGGAATGCAAGAAGGAGGCAAAGTCAAAGAATCTAAAAACCAAATGGTTTTTAGATAGTGGATGTTCGAGGCATATGACGGGGAACCCCAAACTATTCATCGAATTGGAACATATCAGAATGGAGGAAAAGTAACATTCGGTGACAACAACAAAGGACAAGTTGTTGGAAAAGGAACAATTGGGGACCCTAACACATTTCAAATACGAAATGTGTTATTAGTAAGCAATCTATCTTATAATTTACTTAGTATTTCTCAACTTATAGATTGTGGTTATAATGTCTCCTTTCTTCCCAATTCTTGTGATATAATAAATGAAAAAGGAGGAAAAAGGAGAAAGAAAGAAGAAGAAAGAAAGAAGGAAAGAAGAGAAAGAGAAGAAGAAACGGTTTTAAAAGGTTTAAAAGAAAATAGGATGGTAATATTTATACCTTACCTTAGATAACATGTTAGATGCTAAGGTTAAGTGTCTAATCACATGACTTAGATGTAAATTTATGGCATAGAAGATTAGGCCATATAGGAATTTCAACTATTAAGAAATTGTCTAAGAAGAATTTAATTAGAGGAATGCCTAAGTTAGACTTAGATAATTTTCAAATGTGTGAAACATGTATTAAGGGAAAACACATTAAAGAAACCTTAAAACCGAAACATGAAGTGAGTACTAGTCATGTACTAGAATTGCTTCACTTAGACTTATTTGGTCCAAGTAGGACAAGAAGTCTAGGTGGACACTACTATGTGTGTGTCATAGTAGATGATTACTCACGCTACACATGGACATTGTTCTTAACACACAAAGCGATACTCCATTAGCAATCGAAACCTTATTAAGCAACTTGAAAACATTTATGAAAAAATGTTAAAATAATTAGAAGTGATAGAGGTGGAGAATTTAAAAATAAAGACGTAATCAAATTTTGTGAACTATATGGAATAAACATGAATTCTCACCTAGAACACCACAACTCAATGGAGTTGTTGAACAAAAAATAGAACAATTCAAGAAGTTGCTAGGACAATGCTTTGTGAAAATAGATTACCTAAATATTTATGGGCTGAAGCT
Organism: Eustoma russellianum; assembly: GCA_036186865.1. Lineage (NCBI taxonomy): Eukaryota > Viridiplantae > Streptophyta > Magnoliopsida > Gentianales > Gentianaceae > Eustoma > Eustoma russellianum. The sequence goes on along the minus strand of AP025047.1, from coordinate 22,554,262 downwards.
GCTAGTTGTGCATGCTATATTATAAATAGGCTTACTATTAGAAAGAAATTAAATAAAACGCCTTATGAATTGCTAAACAATAGACAACCTAAATAGATTATCTTAAAGTATTTGGATGTAAATGTTTTGTGCTAAACACTAAGGATAATCTAGATAAATTTGAACAAAAGTCTATTGAATGCATATTTGTTGGGTATTCAACTAACTCAAGAGCATATAGGTGTTATAATCCTGCATCTAGAAAATAATTGAATCCATACATGTAAATTCAATGAAAATGCATTTGAAGTTAGTGATAAACATCAACATAAACAAGAAACAAATGTTGAAAATATGTTTGATGATGATGTATACTTGAGCCTGTACTTGATCATCTAGAACCAACTCCCCCTGAACAAGACATGCATGAACCCTTAGATGATAAATGAAGAAACTTTGCAATTGGAAGATACAACTAATGATCCAATTACATATGATAATGTTCACACTAATGAAACATTTGAACAAGATGAGGGTGAACCTAGTCAATCTAGGAATTGGTGGCACCCTAGAGAATTAATCATTGGGGATCCAAGTGTTGGGGTTAGAACACGTAGAAATATAAGTCAACTTGAAGGACATAGCTTAATCTCACAATTAGAACCTAAGAACGTAAAGGAAGCCTTAGGTGATATCTTGGATAGATGCTATGCATGAGGAATTAAATCAATTCACAAGGAACAATGTGTGGGACTTAGTACCTAAACCTGAAACAAGTCAATAATAGGAACTAAATGGGTGTTTAGGAAAAATGGATGAACAAGGAAACATTACAAGAAATAAGGCTAGACTAGTCGCACAAGGTTATAATCAACAAGAAGGAATAGATTATGAAGAAACCTTTGCACCTGTTGCACGACTAGAAGCAATTAGATTGTTACTTGCGATTGCAAGTCTAAGCAATATTAAGCTCTTCCAAATGGATGTCAAGAGTGCATTCTTGAATGGATACATCCAAGAAGAGGTGTTTGTCAAACAACCCCTGGATTCGAAGATCCAAAGAATCCTAACCATGTTTACAAGCTTAAGAAAGCTTATATGGTTTAAAACAAGCTCCAAGAGCTTGGTATGATAGATTTGCAAACTTTCTTATTGCAAATAATTATCAAAGGGGAACATAGACAACACATTATTCCTAAAAGAAAAGGTAATGATTTGTTAATAGTTCAAATATATGTAGACGATATTTTGGTTCAACAACCCTACCTTAGTAAAAGACTTCGAAGAATGTATGAAGTCAGATTTGAAATGTCAATGGTAGGAGATTGAATTATTTCTTAGGACTTCAAAAAACAAACCCCTCAAGGAATTCATTAGCCAACTTAAGTATGTCAATGATATGATTAAGAAGTTTGGTTTGAAGAGTTGAAACCTACAACTACCCCATGAGTGTTAGTACCAAACTTGATAAGGATGAAAATGGTAAACCTTTTGATGACACACTCTATAGGTCTATGATTGGCTCATTGTTATACTTAACTGCATCAAGACCTGATCATGTTTAGTGTGTGTATGTGTGCTAGGTTTCAATCTTGTCCTAAGGTATCACATTACAATGCAGTGAAAAAGATCTTTAGATATCTTAAGCATACACCTCACTTAGGACTGTGGTATGATAGAAACGCTAAGTTGGAATTACACGCATATAGTGATGCTGATTATGGTGGTTGCAAGTTAGATAGAAAATCCACTAGCGGTACATGTCAATTCATAGGAACCAATTTGATCTCTTGGTTTTCTAAAAAGCAAGCTAGTGTAGCTCTTTCTACCACTGAAGCCGAGTATATGCTTTGAGTTTATGTACTACCCAAATACTTTGGCTTAAACAGCAACTTAGTGATTTTGGCATTAAAATGAATAAAGATTCCAATTTTCTGCGATAGCACAAGTGCAATCAATTTTCCGGAATCCGGTGCTTCATTCTAAGGCCAAACACATTGAGGTGCGATACCACTTTCTTCGCGATCATGTTCAAAATGAGGATATAGTGATAAACCATATAAGAACTGATCACCAAATCGCTGACATCTTCACCAAACCCCTTAATCAAGCCACTTTTGAAAACTTACGAGCCAAATTAGGAATGATGACTTACGATACCATTGCGTAGTTCTATCTTTTGCATGATTTGCAAAATAAAGGGGGAGATAGAATAAGAACATGATTTTAGTTGGTAAGTCATGATCATGATGAATCATATGCTAAGTTTTAATTGGTATAAATTTTGGAGCATAGGTTAAGGGGAGAGTATGAGTTGAGGGGGAGCAACATACTATTTAAAAGTTGAAAACATTTGGTTAAACTTTTGGTTATAAGTTGTGACATTAAAATCATGTTAGGTTATTTTGAAAATCATCCAAAAGGGGGAGAATGTTGAGAAATATGTTTGGATAATTTTCAAAGTCATGATTTTAAGTGGTGAATACTTAAAAATGTCACACATGGTGTTATAGTGATTAAAAGTTGAAAAAGTTGACATCGATCTCTCAGGTTGTTGCACATCGATCGATCTATGTACACAGATCTCTCACATCATCGATCGATCTATGTAAGGCAGAAAAGTTCAAGACCTTTCTGTGAGACATCGATCTCTAAACCTGAGACACATCGATCGATCGATGTACATCGAACCCTCACTTCGATCGATCGATGTAGGTCAGAGGCAAACTCTGAAACTTTCTGTGAGACATCGATCTCTGAAGCTGAGGCACTTCGATCGATCGATGTCTAGGGTTTTTAGAAATATTTTCTAAAATGTGATAAAATGATTGTTTTCATTTGTATATGAATTATACATGTTCATTATGTGATTATTAGTGTTTTTGGTGATTATTATTGTCTTGTGACTAACATGCCTTGGAAGTTTCTACAACTTACCAAAAAGGGCAAAATTGGTATTTTGAGTTTTGTAGGAACATCGCATGATTAAAATATTTCAAGGATGTATATCATACTATTTATCATGACAAAGGTGATATCGAGTATTTATGACCATCCGGGTCATTTCTGGAGTTTTTCACACCAGGGGTATTTTGGTCATTTACCCCCAAGGGTATTTTTGGTATTTTCACTCAAGGAATCTCTTGAACATATTATTATCTTCATTCTGGAGCTGTGTTATTATTATTTGAAGATAATATGGTGATCTTATATCTTATTCTCTCAACCGATGATATTATTGACTATAGCTGGATATGTGACGATTTGAGATGTCACATTCTATTTTTTCTTGAAGACCCTCTTATATATGTTATAAGAGAATATTTATCATCATTATTCAGAGATTTAAGGTGTCAAAGGTGTGGAAATGTTCATGACATATAAGAAGAAATATTGGGGAATTTCGGTGTTACACGTTGACATGATCTTGTCAATTGTTATCTATTTATTTCTTCTTCAAAAATCTGAGTTGCTACACATATATATATGATGAAAAACGTGAGTTTACAGTTGGGAATGATATATTATTTTATGGCTTGGTGATAAGTGGATAAACCAAAAAGGAGCTAGTTGGCAAAATTGCCAACTTGGAAATTTCAAAACTATAGCCAACGGCTATATGGTTTCTTGGTGAATTTTCAGCAGATTTTTGGAAGTCAAATGGAGCTCTCACATGACCTATTATTGTGCTTGGAGTTGAGGATAATTTGGTGGTATTATCCTTTCTTATTTTATTAAGAAAAAATCAAAATATATGTCTTGAAAATAACAAAGTAGCCAACGGCTACTATGCTGAAAATTGGAGCTGAATTTTGTTTGAAAATGGTCAAGCCCACATGCCTATTATCTTGCCAAAAATTTGAAAAGATGATGGAGTTGTTATGGTGCTATTATCTTCACATTTTCAAGATAATTCCAAGTCATCTTTGAGCTGAAAACTTCGGCCAACATGGAGTGCCAAGGTGGACCAATCATTGTGTTTTATTTCGCCAAGTGTACAAAGCCAACCAATGATGAGAAGACATTTAGAGTTGATGATGAAGATGATGACACATTGGCATTCTTATCTTCAAGGCTCAAATCACACTATAAATAGAGGCAATGGTGAAGAAGATGAAACACACTTGAAGCTCACAAGCATTTGTTGAATTGTCTAAGCTTTCATCCTCATCTTCTTTTTGGTGTTGTTTTGTTCATTGTAGCAAAGGTGTTCTTGTTGTATTGTGGTGAGCTACAAGCCTCTTGAGCTTCATTTGTAAGATTGATTAGCCATCTTTATAAGGCTACATCAATAGGTGTTAGAGAAGTTGCAACTAAGTGTTGCTTAGAAGGTGATTATCCAAGTCTTGTGTAGGGTTGGCGTATAACCCAAGGATTAAGCTTGACTCTTGTTGTAAGGTGTTCGTTTCATAGTAAAATCCAAGTAAAGGTGTTCCTTGGGACTGGAGTAGGTCACATTGACCGAACCATGATAAATCCTCGGTGTTCTTCTCTTGTTTCTTTATTTCTGTTTTTTGCCCGTTTTTGACTGCAGTTTTCATCCAACTTCACACAATTTAAAAAAATAGCTAAACATTTTCAAAATTCGTGATTTTTGGTGGAGTTATACTTCAGACTGTTAAATTTCATTTTCAACAAGAATCACTTGATTTGAGGAAGGGCCTTTCAGTCTTTGCAAGATAACTGCTCCAATCTGGCTGCAATCTGACTAGTTTTGAGAAACCTTAAATTCTGTATTTTTTCAAGAATTGTTTAAGGTCAGGGCCTTATGGAAACTTCATCTAAACATCCTAAGGAGTGTTTTGATATAAAGATCAACCTTTTTGGTTGAGTATTCAAAGAGCAATACGTTTTGCAAAATCAGCAACATTCTGTCCAATTCTGTCCAGATTGACCATCTGAATCTTTTATTTGTTTGAAGGGCCAACGATCTTATTTTTGTCTGATTTTTGGACAGAGTCTTGTTAACTCATTGAAGTTCAATTCGGAAAAGTTTCATAATTTTTGGAGTTGTGTACAATTATTTGTGAATTTTTCAAATACGGGTTCTGAATCTGAGGTGGTGTCAGGTTCTGTTTTCAAAGGGGATTTTAACAAAGGGTTGTAGTGTAATTTCCCTAACCACTATTCACCCCTCCTCTAGTGGTGTTTATTGCAGGTACATGTTCCACACTTACCTCCTGGGTATTTGTAGTCTTCGTTGGTCTCCCTGATGCCTTCACTGGTGTCTAGGGACTGTTCACTGATGCTGACTGCAACGGCACCTTTGGCTGGGGCTACTGGCCGTCTGTCTGGTTTCTTCCTTCCCTGAAATTCCCATCAATCTGGGTAACCCAAAAGTTGGAAACACATTTATTTTGTATGTTTCTTCATGTCACAATGGGTACACTGTAGTTTGGATTTATCTTCCAGTTCACCACCACGCGATGATGTTTGTGAGCGTGGTGGTCCTGCTCCTTTCCCGTCTGTTCTTCCTTGGAGTTTCAATCCAAGGCCAATCTCCCCTGATGATGAATAAAATTCTGAAGGGGCCTCTCGAAAAATTCCCCTTCTTGCTTCTTCTCGCCGGAGGGATGCATAGGCAACCTCCACTGTGGAAAAAGGATCTTTCTGAGAAGGTCCATTTTCAGGGCTCAAACCTGCTATCCACTGCTGTCAGTAGTTGGAATAGCTTCTGTTCCTGTCTTTTTTGATTATAGATGGCTATGTCCCCTGCCTCCTTCATTGGGTTCGGGTCTCTGCTGTCAATCGCCATCCATACTACCTAGAGTTGATTCCAGCAGTCCTCTAAAGATCCATCTGCCTGCTTGATAGAATTGGATCTACGGTGGATATCAAAAATCTGGAAGGTGTCCCCTCCAGACCCGTATGTAGTTGCGAGTCCATCCCACATGGCCTTGGCTGTGGGATATTGAGACACATTTGTGACCAGATTGGGTTCAATATTCTGGATTAACCAGGTAAAAACCAACTGATCATATTGTTTCCACTGTGGGTATGCTAAGTCTGTGACTGTTGGAGGTGGGGGTACCCCAGTAATATGGACTGTCTGCCCCTGGCCACCAATTCCCTTTTTTATCAAGGTTGCCCACAAGGGATAATTGCCGCCATTAACTTAAATCCAATGGACAGATCTTCGATTTTGGTGACTGGATTGTGTGTACCAAGGCTGTTCTTTTAACAAATTGATCAGTTGGATGGCCAATTCGTCAGTTTTGGGTTCGGATGATCTTGGTTCTGTCATAATCAAGTATGAAAATAATGATTTGAATGAGTTTCTGTACTGTGAATTTGAATTGGTCAATAGGCTGAGAAGGGTTTTGGAACGATGAGGAAAGGGCAAGCTGTTTTTCTGAGTTCAAATGAGATGTTTTTTTTTTCCGCTTGCAGGTTGGGATTCTCCAATCTGCTTGTGTTTCTGGGCGGTGATTAACCTGGAGTTCTGAGTCCAATATCAACCACGCTCTGATACCATGTTAGAAAGTAATTGCAATCATGTGAATGAAATGTTTTTCATTGAATCAAACGGGTTACACCACTGTCTTCTTATAATTACATTTGGTTCTATATTAGGTAACTAAATCACTACAAGAAGGAAATGATTACAGTCAAATATTCTGACTGATCCTTCTTCAATCTCTGATTTCCTTTCCCTCTTTATCGCTGATTCACTTTCCATCATTTCAGTCATTAGTTTTCAATCTTTCTTCCCCTTCTTTAGCGGTTGACTTATATGGGGTCGGGTGGATTGAGGGAGCAGGACCGACAGTGGGGCCGGTTTTGGGCGGTGGGGGGATAGTTCTCAGTCATTGGCTGAATTAGTTTTACTTTTCTTATTAAGGAACCTAAATTAGTAAATTCCAAGTTGTCGGAAGAAACGTCGGTAAATATGAGTTCTTCTCCCCATTTTTGTCAAGATGTGGAATAAGACGTTAAATATAAATGGTTTACACTAAAAAAATTATGTATTGATTTACATATTATAATAACTGTAATTTTATGGCATTGTGATCTTAAAATAACTAGTAGTCATGTAATTATTGATTCCTTATTTGATGAAATATATAAGAAATGCTCTATCAATAAAGCAATTGGTTTAAAACACGAGTATTTTGTATTAGCTATTGATAAGTACTTTTAGAACATCTTTTGTAATTTTTCCGTTCTATAAATATTATTGCAATTTGATTTGAATATATAAGTAAGTCAAGCTATTTTAATCTTTATTTATACTTTTTAATTGGTTATTATATATAAATTAGAGATATCATATTAGTGCTAATTAAAAGAGTAATTTAAAATTTTTGACTATTAATATATTATTGTTGTAAAAAATAGACAATATTTTTAAAAAAACTAAAATGAAACAATATTTTTGGAAGAGAATATTAGCTATCCTCTTTTATTAAATAAGAAATAGCTAATGTATCAATAAATAATTTGCTATCAGTGTTTGGGTTTTCATATACATGTGTCAATTTTTCTGCGAGATGTGAGAGTTTTATAACGACAGATTGTGAAATCAGTATTTTGAGGGTCTCATTGATGCAATGATTTCCTTTTATACAATTTCCAAGTTTTCGCTTCACCGATTTTTATGGCAATCCGGTTGAGCAACAGCGAGAACATTCACGGGTCTTGCTTCGAAGCTTACGGCTTGCGGGATCTCATCAATCTCCTATGATTGTGCACTGGTGACTTCAACCAGATACTTTATTTATAGAAAAAGAATACTGTTTGGCGAAGTCGATTCTTCACCAGGACAATGAACAGTAACACCGTTAACACCTCGTAGAGACATAGCTGGTCGTCAGAGATATTGTTTCCAGAAATCTACGTGGGACAAATGACGTTAGAGTTTCCAAAACTATTGCTCCGGGGATAACTCTTCAATGCTCAAGTCAGTTATGGTGTATTGGCATATTAGCAAGTTAGAGAAAAAAAAGAGTAACATGTCTCAATGTTTTTCTGATGGGTGATCGCTGTGTTTTTTTCTTCTTTTTCTTTCTTTATGTGTTTGGGGCGGCCAACGTATGATGATGAGCTAGAAGACGATGACACGTGTGCCGCCCTGCAGGCTGGTCTCGCCCGCATGGTTGTCATGTGGTTCATGTGTCACGATGCATAGCTAATGTTGCTTGCTGATATGTTTCTGCTCTGGCATTTGGGCAAGACCAGCCAACAAGGTCAGTGCGGCGAGATTCGAGCTGACCCGCAGTGGGCAACAAGGCTGAGCCGGAGGCTTGAGAGCCCAAAGCGCGAGGTAGCTAGGTTGCGGCACAATCTCTGGTTGGACTCACAGCTACCACCGAGCTGGTGTAGACGTCAAATCTTCGCTGACTGATCTGATGTGGCCGAGTCAAGGTGATCGGCATTGAGCCTGTCATTGTTAGGTCAGGTGAATGGGTGGCCGCGCTGGCACCCTGGTGGCTGGGTCTACTGTTGGCACGACCTACGCTGACAAGAAACTAGCTAGGACTGACTAGATGAAGTAGACAGTGACCTGCGCTGTTGGTGCGCTCCAGCGGCGGCCTGTGACTAGCTGAGGTGAGAACATGTCATTACTAGCGAGGTTTTGGCCTCATCAGATGCCCTCAGATCAGGCTTGCCGAGCAGGGTAGGAAAGACTAATCTTCAGAAAGACGACAATTAACTCCTAGTCTGCTCCACTTACACCCGCCTTTGAGGTTGAAACGTGGCTTAAGGGGGAGTTATTGTGGGTACCCCCACGTTTCCATTTTTGTTTCGATTCTCTTGTATATAGAGGTCAAGGTTTTTCCCTGATTCCCCATTTCTGGTAGTAACACTTTTTGGCAAAAATTTCTCCAGTGTATTCTTCCCGGATCTGCGTCGATCAGTCTCTGATTTCCCTCTATTTCTTTCAAAATTTTAACCCTTTATCCTTATCAAGTAAGTTTCCTCACTTGTCTTTTTAATCCCCAATGTCATCTGATTCCCAAAACCACGAAGAGCCCGGCTCCTATGGCAGCAATGCAGGAGATGTTTCTGTGTCGTGGTCGTCATCGGAGAGGTCTAACTCCGACGACAGCCGCCGCCGTGACGTGTAGTAAGAAGGGGGTGGTTGCCACCTTAGTGGGCCCCATCGAGGTCACTGGCCTTAGCGCGGGGTGCCGCTCTGAACTACAGGTTCAGAGAGGTTGACCCTAGCTCTTTGTCTTTTTGCTCGGTGAATAGAGGTGAGCTTGCTGGCCTGGTTGAAAGACATTTCTGCATCTTGTCACAAGCCAAGCTGCCTTAATTTTGTCTGCTCTATCAAATTGACTATGATAGGTTTGACCCTATCCTTTTTCATGCTGGCCGGGCTACCCATGACCCGCCTGTAGGTTATGAGGCCATATATGAGAAATATTTTAAGAATGGCTTCTCTTTACCTGTTTCCAAACCCTTGAAACTTATTCTCCTTTTTTATCAGCTTAGGCTGCCTCAGGCCGGACCAAATGGCCTTAGGAATTTAGCATGTTATTTCATTTTCCTCAGAGCTGTTCATGTCAGTTTTGATGTTGAAACTTGTAAAGGCTTCTTCAGATGAAAGACCTCAAAAGGTTGGTTTTATTTTAGCAGGCGGGCTGTAAATAAGGCATTATGTTTTGCTGTTCACCTTCACTCCCAACCAAAAACTAAAAAGGTAGGTTTTTCTCTGTAAAAAAGGTCGGCACAACTAGTCAAGACGTCTGAACATCCAAGGCTAATAATAAGTTGGCAAACGAGCAACACCAGGGGCTGGCTCGAAGCATGCCAAGTTTTGAGACCACCGTTAATTGGTTCAAGGTCAGCAACTATGCACTTAAAAAGGCTGACCTGGATCATTTGGTGTGTGGCCCCGGTTTCAACATTATGGGAGAAGGAGACTTAGAAGTAATCAAGGATAGGCACCGAGCCTCTAGTTGTTATATTTTCTTTCCCTGTTTCCCGTGGAACTGATGTGGTAATTTTTTGCAGGAACCATGGCGAGTATGTCCGCCGTCCTGGTGGTTGCGATAAGGGCTAAGAGAAAAGGGAAGCAGGCGGCCATCGTGGAAAGTCATGCCAAGGCGGCTGCCCAAGTGTTGAGTGGCCCCTTTTCATCAAGGGGGCCGAGTGATTTAGCATTAAGGGTGTCTGAGGGTTGCGAACTCAGGGAGTTGCGGGAGCAAGGGGTGCACCTTGTACGAGGTCAGTTCTGCTTCTCTTCTTTCTTTTTACTTACTTAGCCCTGCTTGTGGTGTGCATTGTTGCAGCCAACGGGGTTGCGCCCTTGTTGGTTGGTGATGGACTAACCATCCGTGCTGATCAACTCAACGCGGTGGTTGTAGTGGAGGCCGGCTCCTCGTCTGAAAAGGAGGATGATGAGGCAGCGTTGGCACTTGGATTCATGAAAAGAAGAAGGGGTCAACAACTAGGCCCCTCCTTGCACCCGCATTTTAGTGGGGAAGAATGGATCAACCCCATCGAGTTGTCGACGGTTGAGGCGCCGCCGCCTGCTGGTCCTGGGTTGATGGAGGAACAAGGGAGTCCTAGGCAAAAAAGGGCTACGCTTAAGAGACGGAGACAGTATGCTGTCTTAACAGAGATTCAGTGCTGCCAGTTGACTTAGAGGGGCTCCAACCTCTGTCATTCGGGGAGTTGGCAGATAAACTTCATTGATATATGGTTCTGGTAAGTTTCTACCTTTAACCTACGATTTTACTCTCGTTACTTCCGGGCTGACCCTTTTGTTCACTTGTAGTTCAGGACCACTCAACTAGAATTATTAAGCAGGGCTGAAGCCAGAGTGAGCTCCTGGAGAAATAGATGAATAAGCGCATCACTTCGCCAAGGTCGCCAAGGAGAAGGCACAGTGTGCCATAGAGCTTGAGGCTAAGCTGAACAAAGTCAAAAGGGAGAAAGAGGAGGCTGAAGTTGCTCTGAAGACCTCTTTCTCCACTATCAAGTCCTTTATAGACATCTTGCTGAGTTGGAGGAAGACTCTGAAGGAATTGGACAACGAGGCCCTGAAGACGAAGTTGAACAAGGCTGATCAGGGCAGAGCTAAGGCAGAGCATGAACTGGCCAAGTTGAAGGATGAGGCCGTGCTGTTTCCGCAATAAATTTCGGAGGTTAAGGATCAGGCCATTATTGAGTTTAAGAAGTCCACTTTCTTGGCTGAGAACATGGCACTACTTCAAGGTTATGCCATAAATATGGGGCAGAAGGAGGCCATTGATGTCTTCACTACGGTGGACCCTTCGCAGAATAGGGACGAATCTCGCATTGCTATGCTGTACAATCCGAACTCAAAGGAATAATTCGACAAACAGTGTAGGCCTTTTAGCAAGAGCGTCCACCTTGGGAGTTATCTAGTGTAGCGAAGATATTGGTGATGCTTCTTGTTGAATTGTTTTGAATGAAAAGTATCTTGATTAATCATTATTGTTTAAATGAAAATCTCTTTGTTCGATAATGTCATTCCTCTTTTTCTGAATTTTCTAAGTTGATCACTCCTGCATTTCCCTGTCACGTAAAATGAGCAAAAGTACATACCTCTGCCCTTAGGCGGAGCTGGTCATTTCGAATAACCACGCTATTAGTTAATATGTTCTCGCGAACAAGAGTATTTAAGACTTCCAAAGATAAGCTAAAGAATTGATAATATAGGAACAAGAATATTGTGCTTAATGTGATTTAGGTTGGAATCCTTGCATCGGACTTAAATCTGATGATAAAGGGGGTTGTCCAAATAACTTAGGCCTGAGCCGAGTAGGCAACACAGCCTTGACGTCATGTTCTGAACCTTGAACAGCTTTGGCCTAGAATTCAAGGTTGAAAGCCATAATTCCAATTTAAGTTCTAGAAGTCCATCATGGACTTTAAAGATAGTGACTAGGCAAGCTCACACCGAGGTCGAGCAGAGCAGAACATTGCAGCACATGGGTGCTGACTTTAACTCCTTTGGACGGGTAATTCATGATGTCGAGTGTTGGGCGCACGATTTAAAAATTTTGCCTCTTACTGGGACGCGTTCAGGTTGGATAGAAATTCGCAATTGAGCCCTGCTGCTGGGGCCATGTATTAGGGTCAGGCAGATATCTGTCGTGTTATCCATAATGCACCACTGAGGTTTACACACCATGGGTTTGTGCGTAGTTCCCATGCGGCAAATTTCCTTAGAACCATGGTGTGTGCGTAGTTCCCATGCTGCAAATTTCCTTAGAACCATGAGGCAGGGGTCAAGTGCTGTATTGCATGAAAATGAGGGCGGATCATAGAGATATCCGTATTACTAAGGCAGCTATTCACTGGTTAACTTGTGCTCTGGCTAGGACCTTGTTGGCCAAGCCGAGCGAGTTCTTTAGCATACAAGTCGAGGTGATCTTCGACGATTCTCTCAGATACAGATTCAATGTAGCGTCCCACCTGAGACTGTAATCTCAGGATGGTATTCTCACCGCACTCTACAAAAAGAAGTACAAGGCACTGATACCAATCGAATACCTGTCCCAACATAAAACGTGGACTGACATGGCAGAAGCATCATAACTTAAAGATTACAAAATATATAAACATTTGAAAGTACAATTCATCCGAAGTACATAATCCATACATCGTGTTCCAAAATAAGTCCATAATACATAACCATCAAAATAAACATCTAAATGCGAACCCGGGTGCCTACGTCTCAAATCAGAGATAGCCTAACTCCAACTCGTCCTCTATGTAAACGACGTCCCTGTCCTTGTTATCTGCAATTTATTTAAATAGAAAATTTGAGCGATAAACGAATCGTCCATCAAGTAAACCCCTTAGACCCGCCATGGGATCAAACATGAGGAGACGAGGTTCTTAAATAATTTACATCATAAATACATACATATCCTTCAATAGAGTTTATCATATTCGTCATAAATAAATCCATACACATGACGTTCTGAATAATTTACAAATCCATTTAAAATCCATGTCCATATAGTTTTCCATGATAATCCAAGTCCATATAATTTTACATGATAATCCATGTCCATAAATTTACTATGATCCATTCCATGATAATGCAATAATGATGCAAGTGCTATAAACAATGCAATACATCTCCATGTCCATATCTGGTTGGTGACCAGTCCATATCCATAGTCTAATCCATATCCATGTCTTGTCAGTGACCAGTCCATATCCATATCTGGTCGGAGACCAGTCTATATCCATATCCCATCCACGGTTGGTTCATGATTTCGCAAACAATGCAAGATGCAATTTTCTATGTCCAAATCCAATGAATTTTTGCAACATGTCGTGTACAATTATCCATATGATCCATTCCATGATGGTGCAGTAATGATGTAGATGTTATGAAACAGTGCAATGCATGTTCATATTCATATCCCATCCGCGGTGGGTTCGTGATTTCGCAAATGATAGGACTTTACCCTTTAAATACGTTGCATATTTTTTGCAGGTTCACTTGTACATATCCTGCATTTCATTAATTTCTGTGTGGGAGAGTCTCCTACATTAAATGTAACTACGGTATTCCTCTGCCACAAGTGAGGGCATATTATTAATAAAATCGTCCGACGGTACCGCCCGTCCTTCATAAAAAAATACACACACACATATTGTTTTTATAAGAGACCATGTATCTGCATTTTATTATGGAAAAATGTCCTCACTTATGGCGGAGGAATACCGTAATTACAAATAAAGTCATAGCATAAAAGAATGAAGCTACTCAAAGGACGAAATGGATTTGTCCATGTACAAAAATGGGGCGGAAAGTGTTCAAAAGCGGTATGATATGCCTCATTAAAACCTTGGCAAGCAAAACCACCCTTGTGGATAAAATCTTGCACGAAGGAAAAAGAGTACATATTTACCGCTTTTAAAGTCATATAAATATGCCGCAGCCCAGCCGAAATGTGTCGCGCCCAAAAGCCATATGAATGATGAGGTTCAGCAGAGAATTCCATAATCACCATAATCACAGCAGTGAAGCCCATGTGCGTCCATGCAAATGAAAAAATAGGTGGATTAGTAAGGCAGGAAAAGTGTGAAAGAATGTGAACCACATAAAACGAAGTCATACCGAGTCTGCCTGCATCCCTCAGGATAAAGGCAAAATATATCAAAACTAGCCAATCCATGTGCAAGACAAGAAAACTCAAGGGGGACGAAGGTTCCTCTCGTCATATCCAAACATACGCAACCCTGAACTAACCGAGGAAGCGTGTGACGTGAGTACGAACTCATTAGGGGTCTAACATACCCTATTGCGCTAAATAATGTGCAACCATGTTGGCTTCCTTGTAGACGTGCTGAAAGACAAGGTGATGCTGTTGCTTCAAAGAAAGCAAAAATCGCTGAATAATTCCCTGCAACAAATGAAGATCAGTCGAGTGACATATGTAACTGGGAACAATCAGACACTAGAATAATATGGCGATGCAATGGCAAAAAATAAAGCAAACCAAATACTGCAGCCTGTATCTCTGTAATAAGCGGAGTATTTGGCAGCAAACGAAAAGAAATAGCTCCCATACATGCACCAGAATGATCCCGTAGAATAGCTCTGTCTGTTGCATACCGTCTACCTACAGCTGCATCAACATTTAGCTTTAAACGATCTGGAGGAGGAGCTAACCATCGCACAATGTGGGGCCGCGGAAGTCACATAGAGGACAATAAGTGAAGGTGTTGGACTGATGCGAATCCAGCAGCAAGCTTTGAACCATCAAGTGTTTTTCCCCATAGAAAAATGTTCGTTCGTGTCCTAGCCATAAGAGAGGTCGTTGAAAAAGCTATGTCATCTCCATAAACTTGTGATGTGTATTTGAGCCATATATTATAGACAATAATAGATGGAACTACGACTTTCAACACCCCCAATATTGAATTCATTGTAGACCGATACCACCAAGACAATAGATACTGCCATAACTTCAAAGTCGTAGGAGGAACACCATGTAACTCGGATGCATAATACTCCCAAACATACCGAATACGATCAGAGTACAAGAAAATATGATCTAGTGTAGCAGATGCCTGCTTGCAGAATGGGCATTGTGTAGGCATAATAATGAAAAACTTTCCTATGTAGTCTTCAAATGGCAATGCACGATGATAAATCCTTCACAAGAAATTTTGGATGACAGGGAAATTATACTTACACTAAATAAAACGAGCGGAAATAAAAGTGGGCCGCTGTGTACGACAAAGATCATAAGCAGATCGCAAAGTAAACTCACCCGATTCTGTTGCCGCCCAACAAAGATGAGAATAATGTCGATGACTGTTATTCTCACTAAATACACGAATCCGGCATATGAGCTTCCAAATAGGAGAATCTGGAAGTCGAGGACGAAAATCCCCACAGTGTCCATATTTTGCATGCAGGTAACGACTCCAAAGCGTGTTGTTTTGCTGATAGGACCACCAAATACGACAGAAATAAGCCTGTTACAATGCTCTTAAATTTCGAATACCTAGACCACCTTCAGAACAAGGAGTACTTAAAGTTGACCATGGTAACCAATGGAGCCGCTGCCCCCAAAAAAATGCAGACATTTTGCGTTCGAGAATGTTAATCACAGATATAGGCAAACCACCTACAGCTATAATATGTAATGGTAGGGCCGATATAACTGAGCACAACAGAACAAGCCTACCTGCTGGCGACAGCAATCGATTGTGCCAACCCTGTAGCCGGGAGTCTATGAGTTCAAAAAGTGTTACACAATATCGAGCTCATGTTATCCCCCTGTGCAAGAAAGATCCAAGATATCGAAATGGTAAACAAGTGGACCACATATGTATAATGTCCTCGCATCTCCGTTGCTTCTGGACCGATGTAGAAGATGACGTGATGAAACTGCTCTTATGGTAATTAAACTTCTGTCCTAAGGCATTTTCATAGGCTGTCAAAAAGTTTTGAAAGTGATTTAAATTCCGTACTGTGGCATGCAAGAATATAAGCAGATCATCTGCGTATGCTAAGTGCGTGACATAGAAAGGGACCCGACCTATCCGTAATGGCTCTAATGCGCCCATGGTCACTAATGCCTTTAAGCCCCGACTGAATCCCTCTGATGATAGAATAAACAACAAAGGAGAAAGGGGATCCCCTTGTTTAACACCTCTATACGGCCAAAAGGTCTGTGTGGGGATGCCATTAATCAGTATCGCAAATCTTGTACAACGTAAATGATTCAATACTATCCGGATGAAGAAATCCGCAAAGCCAAACTTCTGCATCAACAATTCTAAATATTCCCAACTTACTCTGTCAAAAGCCGTCATCATATCAATTTTTAAACATAACTGAGTGCCCCTCTGTCAAGCATATGTATCGTTTCCCGCACCAATAGTATCTGTGTAGAAATATCTTGCCCCTTTAAAAAACCAGTCTGCTCCGGAGATATCAGCTTAGATAGTAACATACTCAAACGAGTCGCAATAATGCGGGTGCAAACTTTGCTCAAAAAGTTGGTTAGACAAATTGGCCGAAAATCACTAAAAGTGCTTAGCGACACTTTCTTTGGAATTAGTGTTATTAAAGCACTAGCTATTGCCGATGGCTGTGACACTCCTAGAAAGAACTCCTGCACAGCTAATACTACATCAGTATGAATAATATGCCAACATGCACGAAAAAAACTACCATTGAACCCATCTAGTCCCGCTGTACTATTAGGATCCAAATGCCATACTGCATCCTTTACTTCAGGTTCCTGCGGCATTGTAGTTAATAATGCATTATCCTCCTCCGTAATGAGATGTGGAATATGCTGCAAGATTTCATTATAATTCCACGTAGCCTCCCTGGCAAATAAAGCTGTAAAAAAGAAACTGCCTCACTCTGAATAGAATCTGGCGTGGTACATAACATACCAGAGGAAGTCCGAATTTCATGAAGGCGCAGCTGTGTACGTCGGCCCTTGACCACCGAATGAAAATATCGTGTGTTGTCATCACCCTCCTGGAGCCATTTAATCCGTGCTTTTTGCTTTCAGAAATGCAGTTCATATTTAGACGCTCGAATATACTCAGCCTTGGCTTGATGATATTAAGAACGATTCATCTCAAATGGGACCACATCCTATACTGCCTCCGTCCGACACACGTCTACTTCAGCTTCAGATAATTTCGAAAAGATATTGCCAAAAACTTCCTTATTCCAACGCTGAATATCCCGCTTCAATCTCAATAATTTGGAATAAAAATCATACATACCACCAGTTTTTGGATAAGAAATCCAAGCGTCCTTTGCGTATGCAAGAAAATCAGGATGTAGCAGCCATGCATCCAAAAAACGAAAAGCGCGAGCACTAGTCGAAGAATTCATACGACATATAAATAAAAGTGGTGTATGATCTGAAGACACCCTAGGTAAATGTGTAAGATTCATTTCATCAAAAGCATAATGGAAAGAAGAATTAGTAAATAACCAATCTAGTCGGCATCGAACACGTCCAAGGCCCCTACCATCCGTCCAGGTAAATCGAGATCCATGAAAAGGCGGTGCCATTAATGACCAGTATTTCACACAATCATTAAATCATGCAAACTGTCAAGGAGGGATGTGACTCTGCCACTGTGATCATCTAACGGCCGGAAGGATTAAAATCTCCTCCTACCAACCAGGGAGAGTGACGATTCTGAGATTAATCTTGCCGAGGACTGCCATAATGGGCGACGAAGCACTGGAGAATGCTTCGCATATACCGGCGGAAAATGTAAACGTCAACTGTAACAAAATATAACAAGACTAAGATGAAGAACCTGATCATCATCCTGGGTGGACACCTACCGAAACATAGAATCCCTCCAATAAACTCAGATATGCTTAGATCGTGACGAACAGGAATTAGAAAACCAAGGTCCATTCCAACCTAGCTATACGTACAGAAAGAGTGCTTTGCTCATAATTGCAATCAGATTCAACTTGCTCATGAATCAAATGATGTAATCTAGACAACGAAGCTCTTAGACCTCGCACATTCCGAATCATGACATTCATTGTGAAAGTGTAATATCACTTCCCTGAGTAGATCGAGTGGCACTACGGGTAATAACTGTTGAAGGCGGTAACGGTGGAAAATCCTTATGTGCTCTCCGTTTCCGAGTGGAACTACCGGTATAAATCCCTGCATTCCGACGAGACTCCTCCAGGCGCGATATCAAAACATCTTCAGACGGTGATTGCGGTATTAGCTGAATTTTTCGGGCTACATCCGCTGGCACTAATGGTATAGCAGGCTTCTGTTCATCGGGCTGTGTTCTTGTATCAGATGAATGTCCAACATCACATTAATCAATTGTATGCAACGGTGAGTAGCACAAGAGCAGCTGCGACAGCGGTGTTACGAACTCATACTAGTGATCTAGTTTCGGCAATATGTTTTTATTTGCCTGTTATGACACCTTTGAGAGCTGAACTTATGGCCCTACAGTATGCTCTTTATATTACTTACTCCAGGGATTCGATCATCTCATCCTCGAAACTGATTGTAAGATGTTGCTACATCACTTATCCACTCCGGATAAGTCACAGGACCATATGCTACCGACGTGCGATGTACATACAGTTTTTATGCCTAAATTCCTCTTCATTAGCTTACTCTCCACGAGAAGACTAAACTGCGGTGGCATACATTATCACGGCATGGATTAAGATCGGTAGGAGTACCCTCTTACATCTTTATCCTCGTTGCCATGTAAAGTTCGAGGAGCAATTATTTTGGACTATTCGGTCCCCAAATTTGCGGTTTTAATGTCTCCCAAAGGGTTGGCGCATTTCTGCATTTGTTGCTTTATGTCACATTGACATAGGCAACGTGGGTATGTTTCTGTTCATATCTCTGTTACATTTCGCAACCATTCTACCTAATTTGCGATATGGCAGTAACAATTTTAATTCTGTTTTGCTTGAGGATAAACTGGATGACATCATTATTTCAATGCTGCGGCGATCGTATTTCAAGAGCTTCAATTTTTTGTTGTTGCCTGTATTCTTTATGAATGCAGGCAACGTTGGTACATTCATGACACTCCTAATTCTTTTCTTCGTACTTCATATCACTTATATAGTATTGACCAGTTCTTCTATCTGGCATGAATGGATACTTCTTCATATGAATGAGGCCAACATCTATCGAATCCATGGCCAGCAGATGGAATTCATTCCCATCCACTTGAGGATACCAAAATGGCTCACTGCAACTTTCAGCTACCACGGAGAGTATTGGGACAGCACTAGGCATATTGTAAATACATTAGTTCAGTTGAGCTATTGAGTGCGTATTCTACATATTCAATGATACAATCATATAAATATGCATGGTTTTGTCTTCGCCAAGGTTTTATCCACAAGGGTGGTTTTACTTGGCAAGGTCTTAATTCGTCATATCATATATGATTGGCGGTTGACCATCATTACATCACTGCATTCGGTTTTCTCATATGATGAACTTATGTAATATGGTGGTATGTAATATGGTTTTCCTCCACCATAAGTGAGGTTTATCATAATAAAATGCTCCTTATTTAAAAAAATATATATATATAATATAAAAAATGGTAGAGCGGCGGCGACTTGCGATCGATCACTATGGGATTACTCGCCGTTGACTTCCAGCGCCGACAGGATATGCTTCTCTTCGAGAAGCAAATTGAACAATTTAAAGGGTGCCCTATGATTCAATTTTCACGGCTCCTTGCCGGTTGACATTAATCAGCAATTTTTGGTATAAGAAGCCTCAAATGATTAAGATTAAGGCCGCCATTCAATGGACTGGCTTCAAGGGGCCGGTGGAACTCGGACTTCTTGACAGCTCCCATATTCTGCTTTATTTCAATCAAGAAACTGATTATCTTCTGTGTT
>AP025047.1:22473116-22534424 GCA_036186865.1 Eustoma russellianum | reverse complement strand
CTACCACGGAGAGTATTGGGACAGCACTAGGCATATTGTAAATACATTAGTTCAGTTGAGCTATTGAGTGCGTATTCTACATATTCAATGATACAATCATATAAATATGCATGGTTTTGTCTTCGCCAAGGTTTTATCCACAAGGGTGGTTTTACTTGGCAAGGTCTTAATTCGTCATATCATATATGATTGGCGGTTGACCATCATTACATCACTGCATTCGGTTTTCTCATATGATGAACTTATGTAATATGGTGGTATGTAATATGGTTTTCCTCCACCATAAGTGAGGTTTATCATAATAAAATGCTCCTTATTTAAAAAAATATATATATATAATATAAAAAATGGTAGAGCGGCGGCGACTTGCGATCGATCACTATGGGATTACTCGCCGTTGACTTCCAGCGCCGACAGGATATGCTTCTCTTCGAGAAGCAAATTGAACAATTTAAAGGGTGCCCTATGATTCAATTTTCACGGCTCCTTGCCGGTTGACATTAATCAGCAATTTTTTGGTATAAGAAGCCTCAAATGATTAAGATTAAGGCCGCCATTCAATGGACTGGCTTCAAGGGGCCGGTGGAACTCGGACTTCTTGACAGCTCCCATATTCTGCTTTATTTCAATCAAGAAACTGATTATCTTCTGTGTTTTTTTGGGCAAAGTTGGACTGTTGCTGGCCGTCATATGCGAGTCACTAAATAGACACCGGACTATGATCCGAAGGTAGAGGTCCCATTCGTCCCTGTGTGGGTAGCACTTCCCAGACTTCCAGTTCATTTTCACTAAAGGGATGCACTCTTTCAGATTGGCAGAATATTTGGTACACCTATGAAGCTGAATATGGCAACTACAGAGGTACTTCGACCCTCTGTTACACGCATTTGTATAGAGATTGATGAGTCCAAAGAGTTACCCTCGCGGATTTTTATTCAGGGAGCTGCGCGGCTTATCTTCTAGCCAGTGGTTTATGAGGATCTACCCTATTATTACACACAATGTTTTCAGTTGGGTGATACGATTGTTGCTTGTGGAAAGGCACCGCCGACTGACATTCCCCCGGCCATGGTTGGAGAACCCTCTAGGAATTCTTTGCGGTCGGAAGCAAATTGGGTGGAACAGCAAAAATGCTGGACATCAAAGAAGGTCCATGTTGAAGAGCTTCCCTTGGCCCCTGCTTCAATTTTGACGGATTCACAGGAATGTTTACAACGTGTTGCGAGGTCCCTCCATCCCCCCATGAAATTGTCCCCTGTAAGAACATCAAACCAGGTTGTTTAATTTAGCAAAATGTGGCTAAACGGGTTTCATTTGCTCAGGATACTTTGCGGTTGCATAATACTGATGATGGAAGCATTCTTCATTCTTCACATGCTCCGACTGAGATTTTCTCTATATCTGGTAGTGAGCTGGACGGCTCCATTGGTATCAGGCGTTATTATCCTAAAGATGAGACTGATGCGGGACTACACAATTTCATTTGCAATCAAGTTTTACATAATGTTGAAGCCAGTGTGATTAACATTAGGGTTGACAATCGGTTGGGGATATCTGACCCATCGGACGCATCAGATCATCGGTCGGAAGTATTGGCTATGAGTACTAAGCCCTTGCCTCAAATGCAAAAAAAATGTTCTCTCGGATTTACAACGGATTACTAGGTCTCGGACAGCAGCCCGTATCTCTGCCAAAAATCTTTCCCAATGAAGGTCTTGCTATAGAATGTTTGGGGGTTTGGACCTCATTCGACCATAATATCGTTGATTCAGAGGTATTCTTTACATCTACTTATTATGATCAAACCAAAGGCTCAATAATCTGCTCTTGTTACTTATCGTTTATCTTTTGTTTTTTTCGAATGTTGTCTCTGCATGTGATAGTCGTATTTGGATTTTCTGGAGAGATCCAGTGCTTTCCCTGGTTGCCACTCGACACGGGGTTCAGAATTTTTCTCTTCGGTTTAGTTGGTTAGCTTCTGCTAATATCTTTTGTTGTACATCTGTTTATGGTTTGCATTTAGTGGCTGCTCGATGTTTGTTATGGGCCCAACTCCAGCATTTCCATAGTACCCTTGATGTCCCCTGGTTAATTGGGTGGGAATTTCAATACCTTCCTTACTTTGGATGGGCATATAGGCAGGTCGGCACCTGCTTTGCGTTCTTTAGTTGATTTCAATAATTGTGTGGACACTTGTTGCTTACAGGCTATCCCTTATCAGGGATCACCTCTCACTTGGTGTGATGGGCGAGGTCTGGGCCGCGTATAGAGGCGTTTAGATTGGTTTCTTTGTTTGCAGTCTTTTTTTTTTGATATTTTTGCAAGTGTGCAAGCTCAGCATCTTAGTCGGGTGATATTGGATCATGCTCCAATTTATCTGCAGTGTGCGTAGGAAGGTCATGCTGGCCCTGTTTCTGCTCGTTATTTAGATGTGTTGAGTATGCATGTGGACTTTGATGCTTTTGTTTGGTGTCAATGGGGGTTCTTATCCTACCGTTAGAGGAATGTGGGGTTTCTATGCTAAATTTAAGAAGTCGAAGTCGAAGCCTGCCCTGCGACTTTGGAACAAAGATGTATTTGGAAATATCTTTAATTCTGTGGCTCTGGCTGAGGAAAATGTAATCGGAAAGGAGAGGGAATATGATTCTGCACCATCTGATAGCACACGTTCTACGTATCATTGTAGTGTAGCGCATCTCAAACAAGCCCAGGCGAGGGCATTTCTATATTGGAAGCAAAAGACCAATGTAAAGTGGCTTCGTGAGGGAGATGCGAATACTGTCTTTTACCATTGAACGGTTTGGGATAGTGTAGGACCTGTATAGAACCACTAGAAGGGGGAGGGGGTTGAATAGTAGGTGCGGAAAATTTGATTTTTAAAACGTTTTAAACCAAAAACCTAACTTCTGAAAACAATTTCTGTTTTCAGATTCTGATTTGAAACATTTTAAAGACCTAGTTACAGGTCTCCAAAAATTATGAAATTTGGTAAGATTTTACTCTCAGATGTTCTGAGTATCTCCTAAAAATTTCAAATTAAAATTCAACCCCTAACCCTCTGAAATACGTTTTTGGCCAGATTGCGCAAATCTGCCAGAAACAATACTCCGATTTGAAAAATTTATTCCAATTGAATGGAGACTCCAAATGGTCTGAAAATTTATTGACAAGACCCTCAATATATATATTTAAACGGGTTGAAACAGTTTTGAAAAATTTCTTTGGAAAGTATGTCAAATACATTGATGTTCTCAATGTTTGCAAGACCGAAAATTAGATTGCACTAGTCTAGAACTATTAACATTTGATTGACTTATACTTGTCCGAATGGGTTGAAACTTACACCAAATGAAACTGTGTGGATATGTTTCTGCAAAATTTTACGATTTTTGAAATTCGTTTTCTATTTTTACGATTGCAACGAAATCAACGCAGAAACTGAAAACTGAAAGTAAAGTGCTAAAAGTAAAGACACCAAGGATTTTATACTGGTTCGGTTAAATCAAGCTACTCCAGTCTTCGAGGACACCTTCTTCGATTATCACTAAACACAAAATAACACCTTACCATAAGGGTTGCTGGAGTTACACACCAACTCCATCCTTTCACAAACAATACAATCAATCACACGGATCACGAACATCACCACCGAACGGATGAAGGTTAGATCACACCTTGATCGACCTTTTACAACAAATGAAATGTGTATGGTAGTCTATTCAAAGCCTATACAATATTTTGAATATATGAACAAGAGGCTTGAGAGAGGAAGAAGAAGAAAGAAAAGAAGAAGAAGAAAGTAGAAGACCGTTTTGCACTTGAGAGAATATGAGAGTTGTCTTGAATCACTTTGCGCTACTTCTCTTCTTTTTATGTTGGAGTGGCCGCCCTCTTAGGGTATTCTACCATCTTGAGAATTCTCTTTAATGCCCTTGGTAGATTACCTTGTATAGATATGACACCATCTTGCTCACTTGGTACAACATGATTGGAGAGATGACTTGACCTTGCTTACTTGTCACTTGATGATTGGTCCAACTTGTCATCCTTAAATGTGCTGAAAAATATCTGAAAACAACTCATAAAACATGTGCCAAAGATATTCAAAATGTTACCAAACAATCACACATTAATCCCCTTCAATTTTAGAATAAAATTGAAGACAAAAATGCACCAAAATTCGTCCATAATATACAACATGTGCTGAAATTTTAGCATGTGTTGTATTTTGAATTGTTTCCTTGTGTATTGCCTTCTTCAATGTCACCAATCATGTGTGGCTTATTTTCCACCAATTTAAGTTCCATATAAGTGTCAAATAAGCTCCATCTACGCTCCAACATTGATGTAGTAGGCGTGTAGAAAGGCTGCACATGTGCTGAAATTTATTTTGACAAGCTTTGTCAAATGATGCACAATATTTACACATATATGGTAAATTCTAATCAGCCCTAATTTAAACTTTTTAGAATACTTTAACATGTCTTGAATGTGTAAAAAGCGTCTAGATACATGTTACAAGTCATGCCAAAAATGTTCCATATATTATGTTCGTAGAAAACCGAATTTTCGACTTTCGTCGATTAAGCGATTTTTCTCCGATTAAATTCAAACTTTTTGCACATGTTATATATATTATGTCACACATAATATACATAAAATAAATTAAATATTCAGCTGATGTGGCTGATGTAGTAGGCGCCCCATGTGCTACAAAAATTGAATTTAAAATCTCCACAATTTGGCCTTAATTGTGGATGATTTGTGTGTGTCAACATTGAATGATATCATGGCTGAATTTAACATGTGAGCCACGAAATTTTTGTCTATTTTTAAAGTATATGGGCTGGCCATCTTTCTATGGCAAGTACGTGACACGTTGGCGAAGTTTCGGTAGTCACCCGATATGACAATTTTTGGTTTATAACCTTGTAATGTGTCGTTATAATTTTGTCATCACCATGACTTATACCATACGATATAAGACTTGAATATACTCATAAATATAAGGTAAGTATAGTGGTGTGGTGTTGACGTACGTTTGTAATATATGCAACGTGTCGGTTGTACGTCGGAATATATGTGTATTGTGTCTTTTTATAAAAAATCTGAATATATATAATATACATATATATGTAGGCGTGTATATCCAAATAGGGAAGAGACTTTCCATGTTTCAATTTGTTGCCATCATGTCTTCTTCAAATATATCTCCATTTAATGAACTAATAGTTCATTAACTTAAGTACTTTACTTAATGAACTAGTGTAGTTCATTAATGTTGACACCTGAAAATAGTTCAAAGACAACAAATATTTGGCATATGATGTAAGATTGAACGCTTCATGGCTTGTTAGTACGGCAAAAATATATATAAAGTATATAAGGCATGTATATCACAAAACGTGTCACATAATAATTTTGTCATGCATTTCTTAAACACGCAGTATTTAAATTATGTATTTGTAAATCACTCAAACTCTTTTTCTCAACAATCTCCCCCTTTCGATGATTTACAAAATAACATTAGTTCATGATTTAAATATGACTGCTCCCCCTCCAATTAGGCACAAATTCCAGTTTTGAATTTTGAATTTTTATAGTGTCGTTGTCTCCCCCTTAAATTGTGCAATCATGCTCTCTCTCCCCCTTAAATCATGCACTCTCTCCCCCTTTATTTTGTAAATAATATCAAAAGTGCATGTAAGAAAGAAATAACAGTTTATAGTATATCAACAAAATTCATGCATTTCAAGAGCGTTCTTAAGGGTTATTTATTCAACCATTTGCAAATGTACCTTTTGGTACCCAAACTTGGGTGACCTTCCTAGGTCCTCCAAAAGGTGAGAAAATAGATGAACAAGCAATATAATAGACATTTGGTGGGAGTGCATTTTGCCTTTGGCCGAGAATCCCATCATGCACATGGTATGGTTTCTGTTTTTGATATGCATTTTGGTTTCTATGAATAGTTTGTGATCTAGATGCATTAGTCTGATATGGATGTCTCATACGCATGAATGGTTTCCTTTCATATCTATATACTACATGATTATACTTTGTATGTGATGAAAAGAAGGAGTACGATGAGATACAATGAGTTGTGCACTAGACATCTTCTTAGGCTGCGTAGTAGTCTTGACTGCATGCGGTTTCTTAGATAAAATAAAGTTGGTAGACTTATTTTGCACTTTATTATCTTCCACATACCCTAATCCAGTTTTATCATTTTCATGCTTTTGGAAAGAAATAAGGCGATCTAGCATGCTCGTACCCGAATCGAATTGTTTTGTCATCTTTTCTAGATCTTCGTTTCTTGATCTCAAATCTGAGATCCTGAATTTCATTTCATTATTCAGTGTTATCAAAGATTGAATTTCATAATTTAATAAATTTATTATGCAAGACGACTCTTCTTTTGAATCGTTTAATTGAGATACAAGATTCGTGTTAGAAGATTCTAACGATTTCTTGTCTTCAATTAAGCGTTTCTTTTCTTTTGCAAGAAACCTGGCAAACTTATATAGTTCAAGATATCCAACATACAAATCATTATAAGATAGTTCAGAATCCGAATCATAATTAGAATTTACCTCATTATCAAAAGGTAGAGGCCTTTGGCTTGACATACCTTCTTGTTCGATTTTCTGGCTAGTAGATGCTATCTCACAAAGATTGTTATATCTTCTAGTCGTGAGTGAACCTGCTCTGATACCACTTGTAGGACCTGTATAGCACCACTAGAAAGGGGGTTGAATAGTAGGTACAGAAAATTTGGGGTTTAAAACGTTTTGAACCAAAAACCTAACTTCTGAAAACAGTTTCTGTTTTCAGATTCTGATTTGAAACTATTTAAAGACCTAGTTACAGGTCTCCAAAAATTATGAAATTTGGTGAGAATTTACTCAGATTTTTTGAGTATCTCATAAAAATTTCAAATTAAAATTCAACTCCTAACCCTTTGAAAATACGTTTTTGGTGAGATTGCGCAAATCTGCCAGAAACAGTACTCCAATTTGAAAAATTTATTCCAATTGATCGGAGACTCCAAATGCACTGAAAATTTAATGACAAGACCCTCAATATATGTATTTAAACGGGTTGAAACAGTTTTGAATTTTTTTTGGGAAGTATGTCAAATACGTTGATGTTCTCAATATTTGCAAGTTTAAAAATCAGATTGCACTAGTTCAGAACTATTAACGTTTGATTGACTTATACTTGTTCAAATGGGTTGAAACCTGCGCCAAATGAAACTTAAGAGTGTGGCTATGTTTATGCAAAATTTTACGATTTTTGAAATTCTTTTGCTATTTTTACGATTGCAACGAAATCAACGTAGAAACTGAAAACTGAAAGTAAAGTGCTGAAAGTAAAGACACCAAGGATTTTATACTGGTTCGGTTAAATCAACCTACTCCAGTCTTCAAGGACACCTTCTTAGGTTATCACTAAATACAAAATAACACCTTAACATAAGGGTTGCTGGAGTTACACACCAATTCCATCCTTTCACAAACAATACAATCAATCACACGGATCACGAACACCACCACCGAACGGATGAAGGTTAGATCACACCTTGATCGACCTTTTACAACAAATGAAATGTGTATGGTAGTCTATTCAAAGCCTATACAATATTTTGAATATATGAACAAGAGGCTTGAGAGAGGAAGAAGAAGAAAGAAAAGAAGAAGAAGAAAGTAGAAGACCGTTTTGCACTTGAGAGAATATGAGAGTTGTCTTGAATCACTTTGCGCTACTTCTCTTCTTTTTATGTTGGAGTGGCCACCCTCTTAGGGTATTCTACCATCTTGAGAATTATCTTTAATGCCCTTGGTAGATTACCTTGTATAGATATGACCCCATCTTGCTCACTTGGCACAACATGATTGGAGAGATGACTTGACCTTGCTTACTTGTCACTTGATGATTGGTCCAACTTGTCATCCTTAAATGTGCTGAAAAATATCTGAAAACAACTCATAAAACATGTCCCAAAAGATATTTAAAATGTTACCAAACAATCACACATTAATCCCCTTCAATTTTGGAATAAAATTGAAGACAAAAATGCACCAAAATTCGTCCATAATAAACAACATGTGCTGAAATTTTAGCATGTGTTGTATTTTGAATTGTTTCCTTGTGTATTGCCTTCTTCAATGTCACCAATCATGTGTGGCTTATTTTCTACCAATTTAAGTGCCATATAAGTGCCAAATAAGCTCGATCTAAGTTCCAACATTGATGTAGTAGGCGTGTAGAAAGGCTGCACATGTGCTGAAATTTATTTTGGCATGCTTTGTCAAATGATGCACAATATTTACACATATATGGTAAATTCCAATCAGTCCTAATTTGAACTTTCTAGAACACTTTAACATGTCTTGAATGTGTAAAAAGTATCTAGATACATGTTACAAGTCATGTCAAAAACGTTCCATGTATTATGTTCGTAGAAAACCGAATTTTCGACTTTCGCCGATTACGCGATTTTTCTCCGATTAAATTCAAACTTTTTGCACATGTTATATATATTATGTCACACATAATATACATAAAATAAATTAAATATTCAGCTCATATGGCTGATGTAGTAGGCGTCCATGTGCTACAAAAAATTGAATTTGAAATCTTCACAATTTGGCCTTAATTGTGGGTGATTTATGTGTGCCAACATGGAATGATTTCATGGCTAAATTTAACATGTGAGCCACAAAATTGGCAAGTACGTGATACGTTGGCGAAGTTTCGGTAGTCACCCGATACGACAATTTTCGGTTTATAACCTTGTAACGTGTCGTTATAATTTTGTCATCACCATGACTTATATCATATGATATAAGACCTGAATATACTCATAAATATGAGGTAAGTATAGTGGTGTGGCGTTACGTACGTTTGTAATATATGCAACGTATCGGTAGTACGTCGGAATATATGTGTATTGTGCCTTTTTATAAAAAAGCTGAATATATATAATATATGTATATGTAGGCGTGTATATCCAAATGGGGAGGAGACCTTCCATGTTTCAGTTTGTTGCCATCATGCCTTCTCCAAATATATCTCCATTTAATGAACTAATAGCTCATTAACTTAAGTACTTTACTTAATGAACTAGTTTAATTCATTATTGGTGGTACCTGAAAATAGTTCAAAGACAACAAATGTTTGCCATATGATATGAGCTTTAACGTTTTATGGCTTGTTAGTAAGGAAACAATATATATAAAGTATATAAGGCATGTATATCACAAAATGCGTCACATAATATTTTTGTCATGCATTTCTTAAACATGTAGTATTTAAATCATGTATTTGTGAATCACTCAAACTCTTTTTCTCAACAGATAGGAGACATCGGCAATGTATTCGCCGGATTATTGCGGGGGATGGGGCTGAATGTGTGTCTTCGGATGCTATTGCGATTGAGGCGGTGCGTTATTATTGTTAGTGTATGTGCCCTAGGCCATGATTTGAATATTTATGTTATGCATTTATTATTAATAAAAGAGTTTTTATTATCATTATTGTTGGTTAGTATGTTACACAATTTTGTTATATGTCCCTGATTCATTATTGTTATAGAGATAAAATAATTTATAATCAGTATGAGTATTGATTTGATAATCATGAGATGATTATGTGTATGGTGATACGAATCAATCTCATAGATACTTGTTAGAGAACAGCGTATTGGATAGACCCATCATGAGATTACTACATGGATTAGCGTCATAAGTAAATCTCACGATAGTCATGTTTTAATCCTTTGACTTGAGATTGTCATAGTTTCCAACATAAGGACTATTATATTTTGACATGACCAAACGTTATCCGTAATTGGATAATAATAAAGGTCATGATTGAATGTGATAGAAATTATGTAGAGGATATTGAACAATCAAGATAGAATTTGTCCCTCTCTTTTGAGAGTGATATCTTTGGGCCCCTCGATTAGTGAGACTGTGAAATGCATGGCCGTGCTCAAATGAATTGATATCATTTGTTTTATCAGTCCACTTAGAGATTGAGTAATCATATGTTTGAACAATATAAGTATGACGCTGACCATGACTTATGTTCAAACTAGATATCGTGTGACAAAGGGATTAATGCATGTGCTATTAGGCTAGTTTGACTTTACTCATATTAATTGGGTAGTCGTAATGTCTTGCTAGAGACCAATTACGACTTGTTGGTTTAATAGAAATTTAATCAACTGCCAATTAATATGGGCCTATCGGGTCACACACAAGAATGCGTATGGCTGAGATTAATAATATTAATGATATTAATATTGGATATTAATTATTATTATTATTATTATTATTATTATTATTATTATTATTATTATTATTATTATTATTATTATTATTATTATTATTATTATTATTATTATTATTATTATTATTATTATTATTATTATTATTATTATTATTATTATTATTATTATTAGTATTATCGTTTTAATATTAATAATATTAATATTAGATATTAATTATTATTAATATTAATATTATTATTATTTTCGTTTTTGTGGTTATATGTATATATATATATGCTGTTGGATAATAATGAGAGAATCTATATCTGATATGGATTTTGAATATCCTGACAGAATCCATATCTGATATGGATTTTGATTGGTATCAACGAAACCGATTAGGACTCGGTTTTTAATATCCATATATGTGTATCTATATCTATGTATCTCGTACATAGAGACATACGAAATACACACGAAAACAACAGAAACCCTAGAGCCGTTTTTGGAGAAAAGCGAGTTCTCTCATCCGCGCCGTTCAAGAGCTAGCACTCCGGGCGGAAGCATTCGTGTGGATACCGACAGAGGGTGTTCGTGATTTCGCACCTCTTCCATCTGCGGATTTTGAATCTTCGGAGGTAATTTTTGAGTTTTTTTTCATCGATTAAACGAACAAAATGGATCCTTGGTAGGAAATCGGAGATCAAGTTTTGTTTTTCCGTTGTGCTTTTTTCAGTGATCTCGTATGATTTCCTAACAGTGGTATCAGAGCCACTTGTTGTCTCGTTTAAATCGACTATATCATGCTTATGTGTTTACTGTTTTTCGTATGGCATGATATGTATAAAACCGTAATTCGGATTCATATGATGAGAGAAGAATGGTGTTTTTCAATTCGTTTTCATGAGATGATTTGTATACGGCGGTAATCGTTTGTCATGTGATGATCAAAATCGATTTTGTTTATATTAGATATAATCACACGATATGTGTAAAACCTTATTCGAATCTCATCTGGTGATATCGGATTGATGTTTTCAATTCGTTTTTATCAGATGTTATAATTCGAGATTGTTATATGTGATATAAAGTTTTCGTTTTTCATGAGATGATCAAAAACGATTATGTTTATATCGATATGAACAACCGATTGATGGTTCTGTTTTAGTGTTTCGAAAGACAGATTATCAATTCGATGATGATTCTGATTTCTAGTTTCGGATGAAGATTATCGATTTGATTGATATTCTGTTTTAAGGTTTGTGGGACCGCCGTATGCGTACGCCCTATAGGTCGTTACCCTGACATTAAGAATGTCAATATATATTTATTTGTTATAATATGTTTGTGTAAAATATATTATAATTGTTGATGTCATTGCATGGTGCATAGCATGGCCTCAGGACCTATGTGATTGAGTTAGTCATATTTCTGTTTTGGGTTATTATGGCCTGCTTGCCGCTGTAGTTTTTGTTTTATTTTATTATACAATTAGTTAGGTTTTTCTTTATTATTGTAATAAATGAAGAATCAAGCTACAAAAGTGGTGATGGCGACACATACCAAGGACGAGTGGATTCCATGGAGATGGAGGCACGAGCTCAAGACAAGAAGATATGTATCATTGCAAATGTTGTAATAGGAAGTCTTTTACATAGAGTTTCCTTTATGATCTTCATTTGGTCTCATGAAGATCATATTTAGTTTGGCCATGCTATGTCACGTTTACATATTTATCATTTTGTATGAGATGCGTGGATGATAGATTATATATGCATATAGGATGCTACTGATATAATGATATGCAATGCAAGACATAAACTAAGTTGAACCCTCATCAATAATTTAAGTCTTTATGCCATCCATGTCTTAAACACCTATTAAAACGTGGGATTGTATTAAAGTAGGTATTGCCAAAGCAATGTGCTTTAAACATTCCTAGCTACGTAGGATGAGTAATAGTGCTACTCATATGTTTAAAATCGGTTAGACTTAATTGGGCTATCAAAACGGTTTTGGGCCCAAGGCATTAGATGGAATCTAACATACAATGATATATGATGTCATTATTCCATAAAATCTAAGAGTTACATGAGATGTAATTGGTAAAGAAGTTACCTACCTAAATAACTTAATTTTAAGCGTCATGCCGAAGCTGAGTTTAGAATTAAGTCAAATATGGATCTTAGCTCACTAAAATATTTCTTTTGAGGGTTATGTTTTAGTGAGAGTTTTATAAATTTTAACCTCATTATTAATAAAGTGTTACTTTGCATGTTTTGTAGTTCATAAATGGCTGCTAATAACAATTCCACCTTATCGCTGCGATCAATCCTTGAGAAGGAAAAATTAAAAGAATGTGGGACTAATTTTGTTGATTGGTTTCGAAACTTGAGAATCGTTCTCAAGTAAGAAAAGAAGTCCTACGTGCTCGATGACCTTGTCCCTGAACCACCTCCTGCTGATGCTTCCGTTGCTGTTAAGAACAAGTATAAGAAGCATGTGGAAGCTTCAAACGACATAGGATGTCTTATGTTGGCAACTATGTGTTCAGGACTTCAGAAAGACCTGGAACACTTAGAAGCTTATGAGATGAGTGTGCATCTTAAACAAGCTTTCCAACAACAGGCTAGGCAGGATAGGTTCGACACTGCTGTTGCACTTTTTGACTGTAAGATGTCTGAAGGTGAATCTGTTAGCGCTCATGTTTTAAAGATGAAAGGCTATATAGATCACCTTGCAAGACTCGGATATCCCCTGAGTTTGGAACTCGCTACGGATTTGATCCTACACTCTTTACCTTGCAGTTTCTCTCAGTTCGTCATGAACTACAATATGAATAATATGGAAAAGTCCATTCCTGAGCTACATATTATGCTCAAAACTGCTGAGGGGAATATCAAAAAGCCTACCTAGGTATTGAGTGTCAATATCAAGCCAATGAAAAAGAAAGGTAAAGGCAAGGGTAAGCCTAAAGGTACAAAGGGTGCAAAAGGGTCCAAGGGTCAAGTTAAGCCAAAACCTGGACCCAAGGCAAAGGTTCCTAAGGAAGGAACTTGTTTCCATTGCAACAAACCTGGGCATTGGAAAAGAAACTGTGACGTTTATTTGGATGAGTTGAAGAAGCTAAAGGGTAGTGCGACTACAACTTCAGGTATTTATGTTATAGAAATTAATTTATCTACTTCTACTTCCTGGGTATTAGATACTGGATGTGGATCCCATATTTGTACAAATATGCAGGGGCTTAAAAGGAGTAGGATGCTGAAGAAGGGCGAAGTGGACCTACGTGTTGGCAATAGAGCAAGAGTTGCTGCTATAGCTGTAGGGACTTATGAGCTTGTCTTGCCCAATGGGCTTTTGTTAGTTTTAAACAATTTCTTTTATGTTCCTACTATGAGTAGGAATCTTATTTAGTATCTGTTTTGGATGATGAAGGTTATTCATTTTTAATTAAAAATAAGAAGTGTTCTATTTTTGATAAAAATGACTTGCTTTATTGTATTGCAAGTAGTTATAATGGCATTTATGTCCTTAACCTTGATGATTCCATTGACGGTAATATTTATAACATATCTTCAAAAGAACTAAGCCAAATGAATTAAACCCTGTATATTTATGGCACTGTCGCCTTAGCCATATAAATGAGAAGCGCATATCTAAACTCCATCAAGATGGATTATTAGATTCATTTGATTTTGAATCATTTGAAAATTGCGAGTCTTGTTTGCTTGGAAAGATGACAAAGACCCTTTTTACTGGACATAGTGAAAGGGCTAATGACTTATTGGGCTTGGTACATACAGATGTATGCGGCCCAATCAGCATTAGTGCCAGAGGAGGATTTCAATATTTCATTACTTTTACTGATGATTTTAGTAGGTATGGCTATGTCTACCTAATGAAACATAAGCATGAGTCTTTTGAAATGTTTAGAACTTTTCAAAATGAAGTACAAAATCAACTTGGTAAGACAATTAAAATGCTTCGATCAGATCGAGATAGTGAATATTTGAGCCAAGAATTTGACCAACATCTAAGAAATTGTGGAATCGTTTCACAGTTGACTCCTCCAGGAACTCCACAATGGAATGGTGTTTCTGAAAGGAGAAATCGAACTTTATTAGATATGGTTCGATATATGATAGGTCAAGTAGATCTTCCTTTATCTTTTTGGGGTTATGCCTTGGAGACAGCTGCATTCATTTTGAACCGTGTACCATCTAAAGCGGTTAAAAAGACACCATATGAGATGTAGACGGGTAAGAGACCCAGTTTGTCTTTTCTTAAGATTTGGGGTTGTGAAGCTTATGTGAAAAGATTAGTGTCAGATAAGCTAGCTCCAAAAGCTATCAAATGTATTTTTGTGTGGTATCCTAAAGAAACTAAAGGGTACTATTTCTATATTCCCTCAGAGAACAAAGTGTTTGTTGCTCGAAATGGAGTCTTTTTGGAAAATGAGTTTTTCTCCAAGAGTTTTAGTGGGAGTATAGTACAACTTGAGGAAACTCAAGTTCCACAAGATATCGTTGAACCGTCTTTAGAGACAATTTCAGAACCACAAACAGCTGTGGAGCCTGAAAATGTAACACAAGTCCAACGCAGATCTGATAGGATACATCGTCAGCCAGAGAGATATGGATTTCTTGTGACTGATGATAGTGAAGTTATGCTCATAGATCAAGATGAGCCTACTACCTATCAGGAAGCTGTGTCTGGTCCAGATTTAGATAAATGGCTTGGAGCCATGAATTCTGAGATGCAATCCATGTTTGATAACCAAGTTTGGTCTTTAATTGATCCTCCAGAGGGTATTAAGACTATTGGTTGCAAATGGGTTTTCAAGAAGAAGACTGACATGGATGGAAATGTGCAAACCTGCAAAGCAAGGCTTGTGGCTAAAGGTTTCAAGCAAACTCATGGTAGAGACTATGATGAAACCTTTTCACCAGTAGCTATGCTTAAGTCTATTCGAATTCTCCTTGCCATAGCAGCATACTATGATTATGAGATATGGCAAATAGATGTCAAAACTGCTTTCCTTAATGGAAATTTACTCGAGGATGTGTACATGACATAACTTGAGGGTTTTGTAAATCCTGAGAATTCACAGAAGGTTTGCAAGCTTCAAAGGTCCATCTATGGATTGAAGCAAGCATCTCGAAGCTGGAATCTTTGTTTTGATGAAACAGTTAAGAACTTTGGTTTCATAAAGAATGAAGATGAACCTTGTGTTTACAAGATGGTTGGTGGGAGTGTAGTAGTGTTTCTGGTCCTATATGTGGATGACATATTGCTTATTGGAAATGATATCCCTACCTTGCAAAAGGTTAAGGCTTGGTTAGGTAATTCATTCTCAATGAAAGACTTGGGCGAGGCTACCTATATCATTGGTATCAAGATCTATAGAGATAGATCTAAAAGGATAATAGGCTTGAGTCAAAGTACATACATAGATAAAATGTTGAAGAGGTTCAACATGCAAGAGTCCAAGAAAGGATTCCTGCCTATGTCTCATGGCATTCATCTTAGCAAGAATCAATGTCCTCAGACATCTGATGAGCGAGATCGAATGAATAAAATTCCTTATGCTTCTGCTATAGGATCGATCATGTATGCCATGTTATGTACTAGACCAGATGTCTCATATCCATTGAGCACAACCAGTAGATATCAAGCTGACCCCGGTGAAGGTCACTGGACAGCTGTCAAGAATATTCTTAAGTACCTCAGAAGGACTAAAGAAGTATTCTTGGTTTATGGAGGTTTGGATGACGAGTTAGTTGTAAATGGTTACACAGATGCTAGCTTGCAAACCGACATAGATGATTTCAGATCGCAGTTCGGTTTTGTATTCATATTGAATGGTGGAGCTGTTAGTTGGAAGAGTTCAAAACAAAGCATTGTGGCTGATTCTACAACAGAGGCTGAGTATATAGCAGCATCAGATGCAGCTAAAGAAGCAGTTTGGTTGAAGAAGTTCATCACTGAGCTAGGAGTGGTACCTAGCATTGCAAATCCTGTGGACATTTATTGTGACAACAATGGTGCCATAGCACAAGCAAAAGAGCCTAGGTCTCATCAGAGATCTAAACATATACTCAGACGCTACCATCTCATTTGAGACATCATCGATAGAGGAGATGTCAAGATATGTAAAGTTGACACACACGATAACATAGCGGATCCATTGACTAAGCCTCTCTCACGGGTCAAGCATGATCAGCATACTAGATCTATGAGTCTCAGATATTTGTAGGCCTAGTGCAAGTGGGAGATTGTTAGTGTATGTGCCCTAGGCTATGATTTGGATATTTAAGTTATGCATTTATTATTAATAAAAGAGGTTTTATTATCATTATTGTTGGTTAGTATGTTACATAATTTTGATATATGTCCCTGATTCATTATTGTTATAGAGATAAAATAATTTATAATCAGTATGAGTATTGATTTGATAATCATGAGATGATTATGTGTATGGTGATACGAATCAATCTCATAGATACTTGTTAGAGAACAGTGTATTGGATAGACCCATCATGAGATTACTACATGGATTAGCGTCATAAGTAAATCTCACGATAGTCATGTTTTAATCCTTTGACTTGAGATTGTCATAGTTTCTAACATAAGGACTATTATATTTTGACATGATCAAACGTTATCCGTAATTGGATAGTAATAAAGGTCATGATTGAATGTGATAGAAATTATGTAGAAGATATTGAACAATCAAGATAGAATTTGTCCCTCTCTTTTGAGAGTGATATCTTTGGGCCCCTCGATTAGTGAGACTGTGAAATGCATGGCCGTGCTCAAATGAATTGATAGTGTGATCAATATCATTTGTTTTATCAGTCCACTTAGAGATCGAGTAATCATATGTTTGAACAATATAAGTATGACGCTGACCATGACTTATGTTCAAACTAGATATCGTGTGACAAAGGGATTAATGCATGTGCTATTAGGCTAGTTGGACCTTACTCGTATTAATTGGGTAGTCGTAATGTCTTGCTAGAGACCAATTACGACTTGTTGGTTTAATAGAGATTTAATCAACTGCCAATTAATATGGGCCTATCGGGTCACACACAAGAATGCGTATGGCTGAGATTAATAATATTAATGATATTAATATTGGATATTAATTATTATTATTATTATTATTATTATTATTATTATCAATTTAATATTAATAATATTAATATTAGATATTAATTATTATTAATATTATTATTATTATTTTCGTTTTTGTGGTTATATGTGTATATATATATATATGCTGTTGGATAATAATGAGAGAATCTATATCTGATATGGATTTTGAATATCCTGACAGAATCCATATCTGATATGGATTTTGATTGGCATCAACGAAACCGATTAGGACTCAGTGTTTAATATTCATATATGTGTATATATGTCTATGTATCTCGTACATAGAGACATACGAAATACACACGAAAACAACACAAACCCTAGAGCCGTTTTTTGAGAAAAGCGAGTTCTCTCAGCCGCGCCGTTCAAGAGCTAGCACTCCGGACGGAAGCATTCGTGTGGATACCGACAGAGGGTGTTCGTGATTTCGCACCTCTTCCATCTGCGGATTTCGAATCTTCGGAGGTATTTTTTGAGTTTTTTTTCATCGATTAAACGAACAAAATGGATCCTTGTAGGAAATCGGAGATCTAGTTTTGTTTGTCCGCTGTGCGTTTTTCAGTGATCTCTTATGATTTCCTAACAATTATGAGGCGCTATTTAGTTGTGATCATATTGACCAGCATGAGACTGTTCTTCATCACATTCCATGTCTGTTTTCAGAGGAAGATAATCTAATGTTATTGGGTATGCCTATGCTTGAGGAGGTGAAGCGGTCGGTTTAAGATCTCAGTCCCACGTGCTCGGCGGGACCTGATGGTTTTCCAGGATCCCTTTATCGCCACTTTTGGAATATCATTCATTCTGATGTTCATAAGGCCATTCTAGAGTTCTTTCTTGGGGTGTGCATCCTAGGTGTGATGGCTTCTTCCCTCATCTCCTTAATACCCAAGGTGGAAAACCCTCTTTCTTTTGCAGATTTCCGGATTATATATTTCTCGCTAAGGTGGTCAGTCGTCTAATTTCTACTCGGTTATCGACACTTCTCCCTTGGCTTATTTCCCCTTAGCAGGTGGGCTTCTTGTAGGGCCGGGGGATCACTGAGCAAATCCTTCTGGCCAAGGAAATGATTCATGTCATAGACAAGCCAGTGCAGGGTGGACAAGTTCTTATCAAA
This sequence comes from Eustoma russellianum, assembly GCA_036186865.1. NCBI lineage: Eukaryota > Viridiplantae > Streptophyta > Magnoliopsida > Gentianales > Gentianaceae > Eustoma > Eustoma russellianum. The sequence continues at coordinate 22,515,867 of AP025047.1, read as the reverse complement.
TTGGACATGGCAAAAGCGTTTGATTGGGTATGTTGGGTATACCTTGGCAAGCTAATGCAGAAGTTGGGATTTTCGCCTAGATTTTTTTGCCTTGTACTTAATAACCTGGCAGCGACCAAGTGTTTAGTGCTGATTAACAGTAGGCATGTTGGATATTTTCGTACTGGTCGTAGAGTTAAGCAAGAAGATCCTCTCTCACCTCTTTTATTTATTTTGGTGTCTGAATGCTTTTCGAGGGGTTTAAACACTCTTTTTGATTTAAGTATTCTGAAGGGGTTTCATGCGGGCCGTGTACCTTGGGTTTCTTATCTCGGCTTTACTGATGACTTAGTGATCTTCTTGAATGGGTCTGCAAGCAATCTGGTGGCCTTCCATACTTTTTTGGACACATACCAGTGGGTATGGGGCCATCTGGTTAATTACCACAAAAGTCAGGTTGTTGTCAGTTCTGGGGGCTCTGGTTCACGGGCGGTGCAATCTTTGGGCATGCGTTTAGCTGCATTTCTAGTAAAATATCTAGGGTCATATTTGTATAAGAGAATTGTTGAGAAAAAGGGTTTGAGTGATTTACAAATGCATGATTTAAATGCTACGTGTTTACGAAATGCATAAATACATTATTACTTGACATATTTATGTGATAAACATGCTTTATATGCTTATATATATTGTTGCCGTACTAACAAGTCATGAAGCGTTAAAGCTTACATCATATGGAAACCATTTGTTGTCTTTGTACTATTTTCAGATGCCACAATTAATGAACTAAACTAGTTCATTAGGTAGAGTGCTTAAGTTAATGAACTAATTAGTTCATTAAATGGAGATATATTTGGTGGAAGATATATGGCAACAAATTTGGAAATGGAAAGTCTTCTCCCCATTTGCATTTACACGCCATTTTGATAAATAATATATATATATATATATATATATATATATATATATCCATATTTTTTCTAAAAGGCACAATACACATATATTCTGACATACCACCGACACGTCACATATATTATGAATGTACGCCAACGTCAAACCACTATATACAACTCATATTTATGAGTATATTTAGGTCTTATACCATATGATATAAGTCATGGTGACATCAAAATTATAACGACATGTTACAAGGTCATAAACCGAAAATTGTCGTATCAGGTGACTACATAAACTTCACCGACATGTCACGTACTTGCCATATAAAGATGACCAACCCATATACTTCAAAATGGCCAAAAATTTCGTGGGTCACATGTTTTAAAAATCCACTAAGTCATTCCATGTTGGCACACACAAATCACCCACAATTTAGGATAAATTTGTGGAGATTTCAAATTGCAATTCATTTTTGGCACATGGACATTTTTCTCTAGCCACATGAGCTGAATATACACTTTATTCTATGTATATTATGTGTGACATAATATATATATATATATATATATATATATATATATATTACATTTGCAAGGAGTTTGAAATTAATCAGAGAAAAATCGTGTAATCGATGAAAGTCGAAAATTTTGTTTTCTACGAACATACACACATGGAATGTTTTTGGCATAGGTGTAACATGTATCTGTACACTTTTTACACATTCATGACATGTTAAAGTGTTCTAGAAAGTTCAAAATAGGGATGATTATTACTTACCATATATGTGTAAATATTGTGCATTATTTGAGAAAGCTTGCTGAAATAAAATTTCAGCACATGTGCAGTCTTATTATGTGCCTATGCCAGCCATGGTGGAGCCTAAGTGGAGCTTATTTGTCATTTCAATTGGTGGAGAATATGCCACACAAGATTAGTGACATTGAAGAGGGCACCACACAAGGAAAGAATTCAAAATAGACACATAATGACAATTTCAGCACATGTCTGCCATAGTGGGCGATTTTCATCACCTTAATGGCCTAAATTTGTTTCCCAAAATTCAAGGGATTGAAATGTGATGTTATGGTAATTGTTTGAATTGATTTTGAGCACATGTTTTGAAAGTTTTTTTTTGTAGAATTTACAGCTCACTACGAGGGTGCCAAGGTGGACCAATCAACAAGTGACAACTAAGCAAGGTTAAGTCATCCTTCCAATCATATTGCACCAAGTAAGCAAGATTGTGTCATCTCTTACACAAGAAAATCTTCCAAGGTCATTAAAGACAATTCTCAAGAAGGAAGAAATCCCTAAGGGGGGCGGCCAAGAAGAAATAAAAGGGGAGATAGTGCAAGACAAGGCCAAGCTATAATTCACATTCTCTCAAGTGAAAAAAACTATACTGTTCTCTTCTTCTCCCTTTGTTTCTTCTTCTTCTTAGTCTCAAGACTATTGTTCATATATTCTACATATTGTATAGACTTTGAATATACCACCCATTTATTTTCAGTTGTTGTTGTAAAAGGTTGATCAATGTGTGATCAAAACTTCATTCGACCGGTGGTGGTGTTCGTGATCGGTTTGCTTGATTGTTTTGGTTGTAAAAAGGTGGAGTTAGTGTTTATATCCAGTCACCCTTACGGTAAGGTGCTTTTTATGTTTAGTGATAACCGAGGAAGGTACCCTCGAAGACTGGAGTATGTTGATTTAACCGAACCAGTATAAAATCCTTGGTGTTCTTACTTTACTGCACTTTACTTTCAGTTTTCAGTTTTCTGCATTGATTTTATTCCAACAGTAAAAATAGTAAACGAATTTCAAAAATCATAAAATTTTGCAGAAACATAGCAACACCTCCTAGTTTTCATTTAGCGTAAGTTTCACTCCATTTGGATAAGTATAAGTCAGTTAAATGATAATAGGTCTAAGACTAGTGCAATCTGATTTTCAGATTTGCAAAGGTTGAGAACATCAACATGGTTGACATACTTTCCTAAGGAATTTTCAAAAACTGTTTCAACCCACTAATATAAACATCTCGAGGGTCTTGTCATAAAATTTTCAGACCATTTAGAGTTACCATTTAATAGGAATAAAGTTTTCAAATCGTAGTACAGTTTCTGGCAGATTGCGCAATCTGACCAAAAACGTAGTTTCAAGGGGTTAGGGTTAGAGTTTTAGTTTGAAATTTTATGAGTGTTTGATAACTTTTGAGAGTACATGCGCACCAAATTTCATAATTTTTTGAGGTCTAGAACTAGGTCTTTTAAATAATTTAATCAGAAGTGAGTTCTTTGGTCCAAAGGTTTTTAAAAACTAAATTTTCCGCACTCACTATTCAACCCCCCTTCTAGTGGTGCTATATAGGTCCTAGATGTGGTATCAGAGCGCATGCACACTCACTACAAGAGGATCCGACGATCTTTGTGAGATGGTAACCACTAATCACAAGACCGAAGAAGAAGGTATGTCGAGTCAAAGGCCTCCTCTTTTTGACGGTGAGTCCTTTATACAATGGAAACTTAGAATGAAACTTTTTCTTATGGCCTTGTGCTCTATTATAGAAGATGGTCCTTTTATTCTTTCTAAGTTATCCAGTGTTGATGGTGTCACACTAGAAGTCGTAAAATCGAAACAAGAATAGACTAGTGATGACAAAAAGAAATTAAGTACGAATGCTAGAGCTATGCAACTTCTTTTAAACAGGTTGAGTAAAAGAGAATCGAGTTATGTGTCAAATTGCTCTAGTGCCCAAGAGATATGGAGAATTTTTGAAATGAACATGAAGGGACTAGTCAAGTTAAAGAGTCTAAAATAAACATGCTTATGTCTACTCTTGAGTTTTTCAAGTTATTGCCAAACGAATCGATTGTTGATATGGACTTACGCTTGACTAAAGGTTCAAAAGGTACTAAGAAGTCTCCCATCCGAATGGAACCCCAAAGTCACAACGATTGAAGAAAGTAAAGAAATGATATCAATAAAAATGGAGGAACAATCGGATCCTTAGAGGTATAGGAAAACAAACTTACACTAAGAAAATCAGAATCAACGTCAAAACAAGGTAAGACTGTTGCTTTTAAATCAAATGAATACGTCTCTATCTCTTCCGATCACGTTGATGATAGTGATACTAAATCAAACAACGAAGATCTAATATTATTGGGCTAAAGGTTTGAGAAAATTTATGAGAAAGTCATTAAAGAATAAATCTAAGGTTGTTCCAACTAAGAGAAATAAAAATAAAATAACGATAAAGACATAAAGTGCTATGAATGTGGGAAACTTGGACATTTATCATATGACTGCCCGAACAAAGACAAACAAACAAACAAACAAGAACCGTGACAAGGATTGGAACAAAAATAGATCCATCTCAGAACTTAAACAAAGGAATTCAAGAAGAGCTCTCAAGGCCTCCACTTGGAGTGACCCATCTGACTCTGAGACTGACTATACCAAAGAAGAGACGGCACAAGTATGCTTTGCATCCAAAGCATCAAACAAGGTATTTTCTGACTCTGATTCTGATTCTGAACCCTCTTATGATGATGTATTTATTCAATATCTTGAACTGCATAAATTCACAAAGACTCTTGCAAAAGAAAAGAAATGGTTAATTGAAGACAAGAAGTTGTTAGAATCATCTAACACGAACCTTTTTTCTCAATTAAACGATTCAAAAGAAGAGTCGTCTTGCACAAGTAATGCATTGAAATCAGAGGTCTCATCGTTAACGACAGAAAATAATGAAATGAAATCCGAGATTTCAAATTTGAAATCAAGAAATGCAGATTTAGAAAGAATGGTAAAACAGTTTGATACGGGTACGAACATGCTAGATCGCATCATCTCCTCACAAAAGTATGAAAGTGACAAAACCGGATTAGGATACGTTGAGAAAAACGAAACATAAAATAAGTCAACCAAATTCATTCTATCTTCATCTAAGAAACCACATGCATTCAAGACAAATGTAGCACCTAAAAAGATTCCCAGATCACCCTTCACTTCATCTCATCGTGCTTCTTCTTTTTCATCTCATACAAAATATAATTATGTGCCGTATAAATATGAAAGAAAACTATTGATGCATACATGACATTCATACAACATTAATGCATCTAGAACACGCATCATGCACACTAACACAAAGGCATATCAAAAAATGAAAATCATACCATGTGCATGATGGTATTCTCGACCAAAGGCCAAACGCATTTCCACCTATTATCTATTATATTGCTTCTTCATCTCTATTACACCATTTGTAAGACCGAGAAAGGTCACCCAAGTTTGGGTACCAAAAGGTACTCTTACAAAGGGGTGAAGAACTAACTTGCAAGGACGCAAAATAAAAGGGTACCTAAATCGCTGTTACACATTGCAGAGAACACATACATCTAAAGATACATCAATCAAGTGGTTCCTTGACAGTGGTTGCTCGAGGCACATGACGGGTGACGCTAGCTTGTTTTTAAAGTTGAAGAAGGTTACAAAATGTGGATCGGTGACCTTTGGAGACAACAATGAAGGAAGAATCATCAGAAAAGGTACAATCGGAAAATTAAGCACTCTTCAAATCTCCAACGTCTTTTTGGTAAGTAATCTATTTTACAACTTGCTTAGCATCTCACAGTTTCTTGACAACGGTTTTGATGTGTGTTTCACTCACCCATATTGCAATATAGTAAACAAAAACGGAGAAACGTTATTAAAATGAAAAAGAGAAGGAAATATTTTTATACTTTCTATGGATGACATGTTAGACGCTAAAGTTAAATGTTTTATATCAAATGAACCTAACGTGAATTTGTGGCATAGGCGGTTATGACACATTGGCATCTCAATTCTTTAGAAACTTCAACGAAAGAATCCAGTACGAGGATTGCCTAAACTTGATTTAGACAACTTCACGTCTAGAGTCTTAGAATTATTACACATTGACTTGTTTGGTCCGAGTCGTACTAGGAGTCTTGGTGGGCGACATTATGTATGTGTTATCATTGACGATTTTTCTCGCTATACATGGACTTTATTTCTTGCAAATAAAGATGATAGTGCCGTTGAGATTGCTAAATTAATAAAAACTTGAAAATGAGTATGGTTTGAATGTGGAAAAGATTAGGAGCGATAGAGGCGGTGAATTTAAAAATAAGGACATGATTGCATTTTGCAAAGAAAAAGGTATTAAACACGAGTTTTCGCCATCTAGAACACTACAATTGAATGGAGTAGTAGAAAGAAAGAATAGAACACTACAAGAAATTGCAAGAATCATGCTGTGTGAAAATAAGCTGCTAGATTTTTAAGGGCGGAAGCCGTAAATTGTGCATGCTATATAATTAATTGCTTATCGATTAGGAAGAAAATAAACAAAACAACTTATGAAATTTTGATTGATCGCATGCCTAAAATTGATTATTTTTGTGTGTTTGGTTGTAAATGCTTTGTTTTGAATACAAAAGATAATCTAGATAAACTTGAGTCTAAATCTATTGAATGTATTTTTGTTGGATATTCTGAGAATTCTAAGACATATTGATGTTATGATCCTATCACTAGACAAATTTTATAATCTATTCATGTGAAATTTAATGAATTCGATGAATATCAGATAAATAAAGAAAATGATGATTATTTTGAACTAAAGCCCGTGTTAGATGATATAGAAGAAAATATCGTACATGATGAACACGACGCACTAGAAATGCATGATCACTTAGAAATGCATGAAAACTTAGAAAATAATCAACCAAGATTGCATAGAGATCACCCACACGACCTTATCATAGGCGACATAACACAAGGTGTACGACCACGTAGAAGAATAAATTAGGATGAAATAAATCAATTCCATGCTATGATATATGAAATTGAACCCAAGACTGTGTTTGATGCTTTGAATGATTCTTCTTGGATTGACGTGATGCATGATGAATTAAATCAATTCACAAGAAATGATGTATGTGATTTAGTGCCACGACCATAAGATAAAACGATAATAGGCACAAAGTGGGTCTTTAGAAACAAAATGAATGAAGAGGGTAAAGTCGTTAGAAACGAAGCAAGGCTTGTAGCACAAGGCTATAATCAAGAAGAGAGAATAGACTATGAAGAAACATTTGCACCCGTAGCACACTTAGAAGCCATTTAATTATTACTTGCTATTGCTTGCATTAAGGATTTTAAAATTTATCAAATGGAGGTAAAAAATGCATTTTTAAACGGTTTTATACAAGAAGAAGTATATGTAAAACAACCACCCGATTTTGAGGATTTAAAATATCCTAATCATGTGTATAAATTAAAGAAGGAACTATATGTTTTAAAACAAGCACCTAGGGCTTGATATGATTGTTTTGCTACCTTTCTTTTAGAAAATGGATTTAAAAGCGGTACCACAGATAGTACTTTATTCTTGAAACCAGAAAAATCAGATTTATTTATTATTCAAATTTATGTTAATGACATTGTCTTTGGATCTACATCTCATAAGTTAGTTGAAGAATTTGAAAAATGCATGAAATTCGAATTTGAAATGTCTATGGATGGTCAGTTAAACTATTTTCTTGGCTTGCAAATTAAACAAACTAGTAAAGGCATCCATATAAGTCAAGTTAAATATGTGAATGACATGGTTAAAAAGTTTAACTTTAAAAATTTGAAACCATCCCCCACCCCTATGAGTGTAACCACTAAACTTGATAAAGATGAGAATGGAAAAGACTTTGATAATGGTTTGTATAAGTCTATGATTGGTTCTTTGCTTTACCTTGCCGCAAGTAGACCCGATATCATGTTATGTGTTTGTATGTGTGCTCATTTCTAAAGCAACCCAAAAGTGTCATGCTATAATGCTGTAAAAAAGATATTTCGATACATTAAATATACTCCCACTTTAGGAATTTGGTATGATAAGAATTGTGAATTTGACTTACATGCTTATACTGATGCGTATTATGGGGGATGCAGAATAGATAGAAAAGCACAAGTGGTACATGTCAATTTATTGGAAATTCATTGGTATCTTGGTCTTCGAAAAAGAAAGCAAGTGTAGCATTATCTACCACTGAAGCAGAATACATGGCACTTAGTCTTTGTTGCGCACAACGTTTATGGCTAAAACAGCAACTATCTGATTTTGGAATAAGGGTAAATCGTCTCCCTATTTATTGTGATAATATGAGCGCCATTAGCTTGTCTAAGAACCCGTTATTACACTCTAAGACAAAGCACATAGAGGTGCGATATCACTTTCTTCGTGATCATGTAAGTAGTGGTGATATCGTTATAGAACATGTTTGTACTGAAGCACAAGTAGCCGACATATTCAACAAAACACTTAATCAAGCCACGTATGAAAATCTACGCTCAAAATTTGGCATGATTTCGGTTAATTTTCTATAGATTGATTTTTTTTCCATCCTTACATGTACTTTTGATGCCATTTACAAAATAAAGGGGGAGAGAAAAGCATGATTTAAGGGGAAGAGAAGCATGATTTAAGGGGGGAGCACACGACGATTTGAAATTCAAAATTCAAAATTCAAAATTAAAATTTGTGCATAATTGAAGGGGGAGCGATCACATATAAATCATGAACCAATGTTATTTTGTAAATCATCAAAAAAGGGAGATTGTTGAGAAAAAGGGTTTGAGTGATTTACAAATGCATGATTTAAAAGCTACATGTTTACGAAATGGATGAATAAATTATTACTTGACACGTTTATGTGATAAACATGTTTTATATGCTTATATATATTGTTGCCGTACTAACAAGCCATGAAGCGTTAAAGATTACATCATATGGTAAACATTTGTTGTCTTTGTACTATTTTCAGGTGCCACAATTAATAAACTAAACATGTCATCATATATACAAAGAAATCTTCCAAAGGTATTCACGACAATTTTCAAGGAAGACTCTAACCCTAGGGGGTGGCCAACACACTATAAAAAGGGGCAAGATGGTGCAAGACAAGGCTAAGCAAAGTTCATATTCTTACAAGTTCAAAGCAAGACTACTCTCTTCTTCTCCTATTCTTTTCTCTTGCTCTTAGCCTCAAGCCTATCATACATACCTTCCATATACTATATAGGCTTTGTGTAAACCACCCACATACGTTAATCTCGTGTAAAAGATTGATCAAGATGTGATCAAGCCTTCATTTGTTTGGTGGTGGTGTTCGTGTTGTTGTGTTTGTTTGATTGTAAAAGGGTGGAGTTGGTGTTTAACTCCAGTCACCATTGTGTCAAAGTGTCATTTGTGATTAGTGAATACCGAGAAAGGTGTGATCAAAGACTGGAGTAGGTTATTTTAACCGAACCAGTATAAAAATCTCTGTGTTATTTATTTTCAGCACTTTTACTTTCAGTTTTCAGTTTTCTGCAGTGTTTTCATACTCACTCAAACGTTTTCCAGAAATTAGAAAATTTTACAGAAACATAGCCACATGTCCTAGCTTTCATTTGGCACAAGTTTCATCACAATTTGATAATTAAAAGTAAGTCAAACGTTAATAGTCTGAGACTAGTGCAATTTAATTCTCTGATTTGCAAAGGTTGAGAACATCAACATGATTGACATACTTACCAAGGGAATTTTGAAAAACTATTTTAACCCATCAAAGTACACATCTTGAGGTTCATACCATAAGCTTTTCAGGTCATTTAGAGTTGCCAATTACTAGGAATAAATTTTTCATTTCAGAGCACCGTTTCTGGCAGAATGATGCAGTCTGTGCAGAAACGTTTTTTCAAGGGGTTAGACTTGGAGTTTTAATCTGAAATTTTTGTGACACACTGATAACATCGAAGAAATTATCTTCACCAAATTGTATAATTTTTGGAGGTCTACAACCAGGTCATCTAGATAAATCAATTCAGTATTTGAAAACAGAAACTGTTTTTAGAAGTGAGTTATTTGGTCCAAAAAGTTTTAAAAACCGATTTTCTACACTCACTGTTCAACCCTCCTTCTAGAGGTGCTATACAGGTCTTATAGTACCATATAGATATGAAAGAAAGCCATTGATGCATATGCGACACTCATATCACATTAATGCATCTAGATCACGAACTATTCATGCAAACCGAAATCATCATAGTAAGCATAATGTGATTTTTGAATTTAGTAATTTATGGATGATTGTAGGGGGAGCGATTATAGCACATTTAAATCATGAATAGAGGTTATTTTACAAATCATCAAAAGGGAGAGATTGTTGAGAAATCAGGGTTCGAGTGATTTGAAAATGCATGATTTAAATGTTACGTGTTTACAAAATACATGAATTAAGTGTTACTTAACATGAATATGTGATAAATATGCTTTACATGTTTATATACAATGTTGTCGTACTAACGTGCCATGAAGCGTTAAAGCTTACATCAAATGGCAAACGTTTGTTTCTTTATACTATTTTCAGGTGCCATGATAAATGAACTAAATTAGTTCATTTAGTAAAGTGATTAGCGAGATGAACTAACTAGTTCATTAAATGGAGATATATTTGGAGAGAGCTACTTGGCAACAAACTTGAAATGGAAAGTCTTCTCTTCACACCTATACACACAACACACACACACACACACACACACACACACACACACACACACATATATATATATATATATATATATATATATATATATATATATATATAATATGTACGCTTTTTCCTTCGCCAAGGTTTTATCCACAAGGGTGGTTTTACTTGACAAGGTTTTAATGCGGCATATCATATACGACTGGAGATATGAGATTATTAGTTCGTTATTTCATTTATTCGCATACTCTGACATTTGTACTATGGTTTTCTTCCGCCAAAAGTGAGGTTGTTCCTTAATAAAATTTCCCTTCATAAAATATATATATATATATATATATATGCATATATGTAACCCCTTGAATGCATATAGATGGCCGTACCTCTGGCGCCACCGCCGCTGCTTTTCTTTCTCCGCCGACTGGACACACATTGTTCTTTTCGGCCTCCATTCTTCCTTCGTCCATCAACCTCGACTGCAAAGCCTGTTTGTTTTTCCATTTTTAGCGATGTCGACTACACAGTAGCCATCTTTTGCGGCTGTGGTTTCCAGGGAAACATTGACGCAGAATATATCCATTTCGCCCAAAACGGTATCAAGGTACAAAGGCATTCCAATGATTTTATTTTTGGATTCAGAGATTGATGCCCTTGCTGCGCCATTCAGATATTCATTGGTTGGTACTTTCAAGTATGGTCGTCCTCCTTTCAAGGTTATACGTGAAGTTTTTGAAAAGATTGGATTTCATCATGATCTGCTGATCACTCTCATTGATCAAACGCATATCCTTTTGAATTTTCATAATGAAGCTGATTACCTGCGCTGTTTTTATCGTCGATCATGGCATATTTCTGGCTGTCATATGCGTATAACAAAATGGACATTTGACTTTGATCTCACCGCAGATGTCCCAATTGTCCCGGTATGGATTGCTTTCCCAAGCCTCCCAATACATCTTCACCGCCGTGAAGCATTATTTGATATTGTACGTCCTATTGGCATTCCAATAAAATTGGATGTGGCTACAACTGACGGACTGCGGCCGTCGATGGCCAGAGTGTGCGTTGAGGTAGATGTATCCCAAGACCTGCCACAGAAGATATATTTGCAGGCCAAGAATAGAATCATCCTACAATCAGTTGTTTGTGAAGATCTCCCTCTATTTTGTACTTCATGTCAGCGACTAGGTCATGCAATGGGTTTATGCCCCACGAAAGTTCCGTCGTCTGTGCCACCCCCATCGCCGCCTCCACCACCTACCTCGCCAGCAAAGAGGTGGACACCAGTAAAGAAACCACCTGCGGCTCCTCACCAGGATCAGCAAGCTCCACCAAATGATGATCCTTCAACTGCTGATCCTGCTGCGACGACACCATTTGAACTCAACAGTGAACTACAGGTCGAAACATTATGCGCATCTGCAGAAGTTCCACCTCAGCAGGATGCTACAGATCATTGTGACTTGGGACATTCTTCTAATACGGAGTTGCATGCAGATGATCAGCACATAGAATTACCTAATGTTCCAGAGGAAGTGGTCCAGAGAATGCAGTTAATTCCTCGATCACCTGAGGAGGATGTTCTGATCTCATGTTTGGAGGAGTTCGCTGAGGATGCGGGTTTTATAACAGTAATTCCTCGTCGAAAACGCCGTACAAGAAAGGATTTGCCACCGCTGCCACCCTCTACTATCTTGACGCGTAGTGCCTCGCGCGTCTCTCAGGGAAGTGATACTACTCTTTCTCAGTGAATATATTAATATGGAATATAAGAGGCATGCGTGCCTCTCTGCCTAGGTTGCATCATTTGATACGTGAGCATCATTTAGATTTACTTGCTCTAATTGAGCCAAAACATTCTCCATCTCGTATTGCTAGATTTGGTTTGGACCTTGGTTTCTCAGATTATTATTCTTCTCAGTCAGAACGTATTTGGTATTTCTGGCGCAATTCAGTGTTTCACCTGCTTGCAACTCATGATCAAGATCAGGTGGTTCATTTCAGTTTGATATTCCGTCTGCTTCGATTGACTTTTGTTTTGTCGGTGGTATATGCCAAGCACACGCCATTATTGCGTCGACCGCTGTGGAAATCCTTATGTGATTTCTCAAAGGCTTCTACCTCACCATGGATGGTAGGAGGGGATTTCAATACTTTTCGGACTCTTGATGATCATAGTGGACGTTCACACCCCTCACTTTAAGTTTTACAAGATTTTAAAATTGAATCTTGTTCTTTGATGGCTCCACAATTTCCTGGGTCTAGATTTACTTGGATGGATGGCAGGGGTCTAGGTCGTGTACGTCGGCGATTGGATTGGTTATTCATCAACTCATCCTTTGAAGATGCTTTTGAAGACATGCAACTTACACATTTGCCAATAGTTTCCTCGAATCACACACCATTGTTGTTCATCTGTCGCTTACAATCGGCAAGTGGCCATCACTCCTTTCGATTTCTCGACTCTTGGTTACTACATCCGGATTTCCATACTTATATGAAGGATGCTTGGACCTCTTATCCAACTACTGATGGTATGTATGGATTTTATTCAAAATTATTTCGTTTAAAGAAGGACATCCAGCGTTGGAATAAAGAAATTTTTGGCAATATCTTTACCAATCTTATGCAAGCCGAAGCTACTTTAAGCAGTGCCAAAAGCATATGGGATGCAGACCCTACTGAAATGAATCGAAAGGCATATCATAGAGCCAAGGCGGAGTATCTTCGTGCTTTCACATATGAGTTGCATTTCTGGAAGCAAAAAGCACGTGTTCGATGGTTAAAGGAATGTCATGCAAACACGCGCTATTTTCATTCAATTGTCAAAGGGCGGCGGTCGCAGTTACGTATACAGCAAATCCGCACGTCCACTGGTGATTTATGTACCTCTCCCACAGCCATCATGGATGAAGCAGTTTCCTTCTACACCTCATTATTTGCGCGTGAGACAACAAGTCGTTACGATGAGATTCTTCGCCATATTCCACGATTGATCACAGAAGATGAAAATACTAGGCTTACGCAACTTCCAATTGAGGAGGAGGTTAAGGAGGCGGTTTGGCATTTAGACCCTCAGAGTGCTGCAGGGCCAGATGGATTTAATGGTAAGTTTTAACGCTCATGTTGGCCAGTGATTCATACCGATGTGGTTAAGGCAGTACATGAATTGTTTCTTGGAATTCCCCAGCCTTCAGTGATGGCTAGTGCGTTAATCACTTTGATTCCGAAGATACCGTCTCCAAATACATTTAGTGATTTCCGACCTATTTGTCTCACTAATTTTCTGAGTAAAGTCTGCACGAGAATCATTGCCACCCGTTTGAATATATTGCTTCAGAAGTTGATATCCCCAAAACAGACAGGTTTCTTGCCAGGACATGATATTTCCACACAAGTTTTATCGGCAAGAGAGATGGTTCACATGCTAGATAAGAGAGGTTCTCAATTGTGTTTAAAACTGGATATGATGAAGGCTTTTGACAGAGTCAGCTGGGAGTATCTGGAATTACTGCTACGACGTTTTGGCTTTTCTAATTTTTTCATTCGGATCATCTTAAATCATTTAAGCACAACTACTTTAGCAGTCTTGATTAATGGCCAGCCGTATGCATCATTTTGGCCATACAGGGGCGTGAAACAAGGTGATCCTTTATCCCCTTTTCTCTTTATTCTTTCTTCCAAAGGTTTCAGTAGAGGTTTTAAAGTATTAGTGGCCTCCGGAGAATTGCAACCGCTGCGTTTAGGAAGGATCCTTTTCCATATTACACATTTGGCTTATGCGGATGACCTTCTAATGTTCTTAAGGGGGTCAAAACGAAATTTACGATGGTTCTATGCATTTTTAACGTCGTATGAAACTGCCTCTGGTCAGAAGGTAAATTACCAAAAGAGCAGTTTCATCCCATCTGCATGCACATCGCTACATCAACGGCGTGGTTTTGATGATATACTGAACATGCGATGTTCTGGCTTACCATTCAGATACGTTGGTTCTTATCTGGATAAGGGCATGAATCGTTCCAGATACTTTACTTCATTACTTCAGCATATCGATGACCGTCTGAATGGCTGGCATTCTCGATTACTCTCTTTAGTAGGTAGACTTGTTTTGCTCCGCTCTGTGATTTCAGCCCTACCATTGCATGTTCTTGCTGCCGGAGGCTTGCCAAAATCAGTGATTAAAATTATAGAATGCAAAATGGCTACATTTTATTGGGGACAGCGACATCATTGGGTTGCATGGTCCACTAATACTACACCTTATGAGGAAGGAGGTTTGGGCATTCGTGATCTTTGCATGCTACAGCAGGCTTACCATTGTCGCATTTAGTGGTCTTATCATCAACGTAGTACACTCTGGAGTAAATATATGCATGTAAAATATGGAAACCGCGGTGATTATCTGCCTAGGCTGCCGGATTCACCTGTTTGGAGAATCATTTGTAGAATTCATGCTACCTGCATTACTCAGACAAAAGGGTACGGTTCACATCTTAGCTGGAAACCTACTACTTCAGGTGAGTTTTCTTTGCGTACTACATATGATATTTGTCGAACACAAAGACCTACACTGCTTTCTGCGAAATTCATTTGGTATAGACACCACTCGCCTGCCATCCAACAATTATTATGGCGACTTTATCACTCTGCTTTGCTGCTTGAGGACTACATTGTTAAGTACAATACTGCTTGCCCCACTCAGTGCCCATTTTGCAAGCATGTATCGGCTTCGGTGGATCATGTGTTTTTATACTGTGACGGAATTCGAACTCTATGGGATTTTTTTGCATATGAGTTATATTGTATTCCCCGTCATCATTGAACCTTTGACAATATCTCTTATCTTGGTGGTATCGTTCCACATTTTTGTCTCTTTTTGGGTACTCAAAATCGTGATTCTGGCTATTATCATGCATAATGTATGGCGTGCTTATTCATCATTAGTGTATGGTGATATGATCTCTTTTGCTCCGGTGTCCCTTCGGGCTTCCATCCACTATGACATTGCTATGTGGGGTAAAACAATTGAGGGTTCTAAGCTGGCGGTGGGATCTACACGACAGCTTCCTTGGTTTCCTAGGCTTCAGCCCCCACGTCCACAACTGGTTCGCTGGAGATCTCCCCCTTCGTGTAGATTAAAGTTAAATGTCGATGCGGCGGTGGGTAGACATTATGCAGTAGGAGGTGCTATTTTGCGGGATCATGCTGGTTTCTGTGTGGGAGCAATTTCATTTCGCTTGCCTCAAAGCACACCTTTGATTGCAGAGATCCAAGCAGCGGTGTTTGGTTTGCTATATTTCCTGCCACTATATCGTTCACTTATTCTAGAATCGGATTGTGCTTAGATTTCTACGCGCTTGGCAAGGCCGCAGGAGGTTTTTGGGAATTTTCATCTGAGGTTATTACAGACTTTAATGTATCACCATCGACTGGACTTTAATCATGTTTAAAGAGAGGCAAACATGGCTTCCCATTACCTTGCCCAACATGTAATGTTGGACCCTCAGACACCCTCATTTTCTCACAACACTCTCCCGCCATTAGTCCGTAGTTCCACTACATTGGATCTCTCATCTGTACACCTACGCATTGCTTGAGCTTTACCCGGTCTTCCATATGGATTGGCACTCACTGACTCCTTCTGCCTGTATCCTGAGGGGTGCAGGCAGACTCGGTATGTCTTAGTTTCTATTGGTTTTTCTGTTTTCAATATATCTGGTCAACTCATTTAACTTTGGATTTCTCTTCACATGTACATGGCCTGGACTACCTCCTTCGGTGACCATTCTACCTGGTCTGGGGGTGGCTACATATTTTTGGAGGATTGCACATCAATTTTCAATGACGGATAATCCAGTGGTTGGACATGCATGAGTAGATAGATTGTCTTTTAGGATTACATTTCATTTCATACTGTACTCTATCAAATATCACCGCTCCAATTATATAAATATGTACGTTTTTTTCCTTCGCCAAGGTTTTACCCACAAGGGTGGTTTTACTTGGCAAGGTTTTAATGCGGCATATCATATATGATTGGAGGCTGATAATCATTAGTTCTTTGCATTCGCTTTTTTCTTACGATGACTCGATTATGTAATAAGGTTTTCCTCCACCACAAGTGAGGCCATTTTTCAATAAAATCTGTTTCATTTAAAAAATATATATGCATATATTCTTTACAACGATGAATTATACGTTTCTATTCCGACGTTCCACCGACACGCCATACACATCATAAACGTATGTCGACATCACACCACCATATACATATCATATTTGTGAGTATATACAGGTCTCGTATCATACATTACAAGTCATATTGTTACCATAATTATGCCGACATGTCAAGAGTACATAAACCGAAAATTTTCCCATCGGGTGACTACCGAACCATCACCGACATGTCACGCTCATACCATATAAAGATGGCCAACCTATATACACTCAAAATACTCAGAAAATTTCGTGCACCACATGTCAAAATTATCCTCAAAGGCATACCATGTTTACACACATCACACACAATTTGGCTTGATTTGTTGAAAATTCAAACTCAAATATTTTTGTCACATGGGGTGTTTTTGGTCTCATCTATGGGAGCTGAAAACATACTTTATTTTATGTATATTATGTGTGGCATAATATTTATTATATGTCTAAGAAGTTTGAGTTTAATCGGAGAAAAATTGCGTAATCGACGAAAGTTAAAAATTCGATTTTCTACACTTATGTATACATAGGACATTTTTGGCATTGATGTAACATGTATCTAGACACTTTGTACACATCCAAGATATATTAGAGTAATCTAGAAAATAAATTAAGGGTTGATTGAAATTTACCATTTGTGTGAAGATTATGCATCATTATGTGACAAAATTTACAAAAGCGATTTCAGCACATGTAGCTGATGTTTTACACGCCATTTACACCTCATTTGGAGCCTAGCTGGAGCTTGTTTGCACTTTAATTTGTGGAGGATAAGCCACATTTGAAGTTGTGACATAGAAGAAAATAGCATACATAATGAGCATGACAGAAAATGCATGATTCTTTATATAAAATGCTCTTTCTTTCCATTGTTCTAAAGCTTTTGATGTGATTTTCAAAATAAAAGGGGAGAGAAAAGTATGATTTAAGGTGGAGAGAGAGATCAATTTATGGGGGAGCACGGTGTAATTTTGAATTTAAAAATTTATGCATGATTGTACGGGGAGCGATTATAACACATTTAAATCATGCATTTTCAAATCACTCGAACCTCGATTTCTCAACAATCTCCCCTTTTGATGGTTTGCAAAATAACCTCTATTCATGATTTAAATGTGCTATAATCGCTCCTCCTACAATCATGCATAAATTTTTAAATTCAAAATTACATCGTGCTCCCCCTTAAATTGATCTCTCTCCCCTCTTAAATCATCCTTTTCTGTCCTATTTATTTTGTAAATCACATCAAAAGCATTGGTAACAATGGAATGAAAGAGCAATTTATATAAAAAATCATGCATTTTCAGTGTGTCATGCTCATCATATATGCTATTTTCTTCTATGTCACAACTTTACATCAAAACCATCATAAGAATTTGTGAATTATTTAAACAAGACGTAGGATAAGTTGCTTATCAAGAATACGTTGGAGATACGAAGGGTGATTTGATCTCCGATTGTTCCCTTTCCAATTGTCCTGCCTTTGTTGTCTCCAAAGGTTACCAATCCTCTTCTGTGACCTTCTTTTTGAGAATAGACTTGGATCACCACTTGTTTGCTACATCTCTTGTTTTATATCATCCCTGCAAAGTGAACAATAATGTAGGTATCCTTTATTTTGGGTCCTTAAGGATTAGTTGTTCAACCCTTTGCAAGAGTACCTTTTGGTACCCAAACTTGAGTGACCTTTCTTGGTCTTACAAAAGGTGAAAAGAGAGATAAAGAAGCATTATAATTATTTTAGGAGCATTTCTATTTGGTCAATGGCCGAAATCATCATAGTAAGCATAATGTGATTTTTGATTTTGATATGCATTTGGGTTTGCATGAATAGTGCATTAATGTGATATGAGTGTTGCATATGCATCAATGGATTTCTTTCAAATCTATATGGTACATGATTATACTTTGTTTGTGATGAAAAAGAAGGAGTGGGATGAGATATGATGGATGGCGTGCTAGACGTCTTCTTAGGCTGTACAGTTGTCTTAAATGCATGTGGTTTCTTAGATGAAGATAGAACAAAATTCGTAGACTTGTTTTGCACTTTATTATCTTCAATATACCCTAATCCGGTTAAATCAATTCCATGCTATGATATCTTAAATAGAACCCAAGAATGTGCTTGATGCCTTGAATGATTCTTCTTGGATTGATGCTATGCATGATGAACTAAATCAATGCGCAAGTCGTTAGAAACAAAGCTAGAATTGTAGCACAAGGTTATAATCAAGAAGAGGGAATAGTATATGAAGAAACATTTGCAACCGTGGCACGCTTAGGAGCTAGACGATTAGTACTGGCTATTGCTTGTGTAAAGAATTTTAAACTTTATCAAATGGACGTAAAAAGCGCATCCTTAAATGGTTTTATACAAGAAGAAGTCTATGAGCCTATTCTCAAATTTGAAGAAGGTTGCAAAAGGAGGATCCATAACCTTTAGAGATAACAACGAAGGCAGGATAATCGAAAAGAGAACAATCAGAAATCCAAGCATCCTTCTGATCTCCAACATATTCTTGGTAAGCAACTTTTCCTACAACTTGCTTAGTATTTCACAATTTCTTGATAGTGGTTTTGATGTGTGACTTTCTCACCTATAATGCAGCATTGTTAATAAAAATGGCGAAATAGTATTAAAAGGAAAAGGAGAAGGATTTTACATTATCTATGGATGACATGTTAGGTGTGAAAGTAAAGTGTTTTATGTCAAATGAACCGAATGTGATTTTATGGCATAGACGTTTAGGACACATTGACATCTCCACTCTTGAAAAACTTCAACGTAAGAATCTAGTACGAGGAATGCCTAAACTTGATTTGGAGAACTTTAAGTTGTGTAAATCTTGTGTTAAGGGCAAACAAACACGTGAATCACTTAAGCCTAAGAATGAGATTAGTACATCTAGAATCTTAGAATTATTACATATTGATTTGTTTGGTCCTAGTCGTACTAGAAGCCTCGGAGGGCA
The DNA here is from genome assembly GCA_036186865.1 of Eustoma russellianum. NCBI lineage: Eukaryota > Viridiplantae > Streptophyta > Magnoliopsida > Gentianales > Gentianaceae > Eustoma > Eustoma russellianum. The sequence goes on along the minus strand of AP025047.1, from coordinate 22,496,249 downwards.
ACATTATGCATGCGTTATTGTTGATGATTTTTCTCGCTATACATGGACTTTATTCTTGAAAATAAAGATGATAATTCCATCGAGATTGCTAAACTAATAAAAAAACTTGAAAATGAATACGGTGTGAATGTGAAAAAGATTAGGAGCGATAGACGGGGAAATCAAAAATAAAGATATGATTGTGTTTTGGAAGAAAAAGGTATTAAGCATGATTTTCACCACCTAGAACGCCACAATTAAATGGTGTAGTTGAAAGAAAGAATAAGACGTTGCAAGAAATTGCAAGAACCATGCTTTGTGAAGATCGATTGCCTAGATTTTTGTAGGCGAAAGCCGTTAATTTTGCATGTTGTATAATTAACCGTCGAAAGAAGATTAACAAAATGCCATATGAGATTGTAAATGATCGCATGCCAAAGATTGATTATTTTTGTGTTTTTGGATGTAAATATTTTGTATTAAACACAAAAGATGATATAGATAAATTTGAGTCTAAATCTATCGAATGTACCTTTGTTGGATATTCTATGAATTCTAAGGCTTATAGATAATATGATCCCGTTATTAGACAAATTTTAAAATCTATTCATGTGAAATTCTATGAATTTAGTGAACTTGAAATAAATAAAACATATGACGATTATTTTGAATTGAAACCTATTGTAGCGCCACGACCCGGACAGCGGAATCCGAACCGGTACACCCGTCGTAGCTTACTGAGAAGACTACAAGACGTCTCATCTCTCGAATACACATCGTCAATGACGTAAGAGAAATAAGTGCGGAAACATGAATCTGATAAATCTCCACCATCAATTCAATACATCAAATGATAATAACATCTCTAAGGGTAGACACAGTAATAACGAACTAATCCTCAAGTGTATGAAAGAACTGAAATAAATAACAACTGTGGCATCTAGCTCCCAACATGCCTCTATGTATCCCATTCAGCCCACTCGCCGTCATCCTTAATAAAGATCATATCGTACTCGGGTTCTCCTGTAACACAAAGGCAGTACCCTTAGCGAAAAACGCTAGCAAGTAACCCGCTTATAAGACATACGGGATCAACACATGGCAAGACATGAGTATTATGTAATTCAAGGGACTTGTGGGGCACGTGTCTTGTAAACTTTCAAATATACAAACAAATAACGCGATAGAGCAAGTACAGCAGTTTGCACGCAAATAACAACTCATTGCCAATCAAATAACGCACACCTTCACACCACATTGACCCTCGTGATGCATGTCAAAATATGCACTACACTACACAATCACAAATGCATGAGCCATTTCTTTTCAAATCAGTGCAATGCATGTCACAATGTCCGGTCTCGTAACTCGTAACCCTGTAACGCACCCCGGCTTATATTTCCATCCCGGTTAACGTTACAGGCTCATAATGCTCTGTGATGCACCCCGGCTTAAATTTCCATCCCGGTTAACATCACAGACTCGTAAAACTCTGCAATGCACCTCGGCTTGTATTTCCATCCCGATTAACATTGCAGAGGACTTTATACCCTGTAACGCACCCTGGCTTATATTTCCATCCCGGTTAACGTTACAGTCTTTTGTGCCCTGCAATGCACCCCGGCTTAAATTTCCATCCCGGTTAACATTGCAGGTCACCTTCGCAAATCTGTGCCGAGGCACCTTTCTTTTCAAATCAATATGCAAATGCAAGTGCCATGATGCAAGACTCCTCGTTTCATTCTCGTATCTCGTTCACATAAGTAGTTCATGTGCACATGCGCAAGTATAAGTAACACACAAGCTTTCACTAACTTACACATCATAACTTTAGGCTTCAATCCTCTCGTCAACCCTTAGTCTTGATTCTAGGGTTTACAACCTAAGGCAAGTATCCCTAACCATCCATCATTGAACTCTCAATCACCTCGTACGTTCATCTCCTAACCCTTCTAAGTCATCCACGTTGAACTCCGATTCGAATACCCTTCAAATTCTCCAAACTTGATTCACCATCTTAAGTCATGTTCCCAAGACTTAGACTAGTCATAATCAGGTCCTAAGAAGTCCCTAAGGTCACCCAAAGGATCCCCTAGCTTCCCTCTTTCTTCCCTTGCTTTCCCACAAAACTGGTTGACGTCATACCCTGACGTCGATCGATCGACGTACGTCATACCCTGACGTCGATCGATCGACGTCCATCTGAGGCACGTCGATCTCTCACTCAATCTACGTCGATCGATCTACGTCCTTCTGAGGCACGTCATACCCTCACTTGCTATACGTCGATCGATCGACGTACGTCATTCCCTGACGTCGATCGATCGACGTCCCCGTTCCAGAACACCATTCTGCAATTTTCTGCAGAAACTGCAGAAATAACCCCCAATTCGACCCCAACTTCCTTCAAAACCATTCCAAGCCTATTTCCCACTATCAATCCATCCTAAAATCACCCAAGACAACATCTTTAGCATACGATTTACGGATTCAAGCCTAGCACTCAAAGTACTTATCAAATCAACCCAAAGATCAAATCTTTTCACTCTCCCCTCCCTTCAACCACCATTATCAACAAGGTAGGGTTCAAGGGATTGGGATTTACATGATCTCATATAAACAACAATCAACGAACAAGATTTCAACATATAATGGCCAAATCTCAAACCAAAACACATAGATCTCACAAGTAGATTCACATAGAGAAATTACTGCATGGTGATCCAAATTGATATCAAAATAGGCCCTTTCTCTTTCGCAAATCGTAAAAACTTATAAGTAGATTACTTGCCTTTGATTACTCGAAGACGAAATAGGGAACGAATGAAGATTGGATGGCTTTGTGAAGAAATTCTTCTCCTAGGGTTGAAGGACCTCCAAATCGCCTAGGGTGATGATGAAGCGTCGGTTTTCTCTGCGTAAGAGAGAAAACTGACGTCTGTCAGTTTTTATATGGGATGGGGGAAAGTTTGGTGTTTCTAAATTATATCTTATTTCCCTATTTATCTTAAAGGATAAATCCTAATAATTAATTCAAAATTAAATCCTCATTAATTTCAATATTTAAACCTCAATTAATTCCCATTAATCCTATTATTTAATTCGTAATTAATTACAGTTGACCGTCATTAATCTCACTTAATTCTTCTTTATCTCTTAATTATTCTACGGAGGGTGCGGGGCGTAACATTCTACCCCCCTTACAAAAAGTTTTGTCCTCGAAACTTGTGCGTTACGAAATTAATGACTTAGTATAGCCCTTCATAAATTATTTACTAAGGTCATGACCGAAATTAGTATTCCTTGCGTATTCCGATATGGTACTCATTTCACTTCCTCGATACAGGACTAAGTTCTCAAATCATTCAGTGTGTAAGCACACCATGTACTCTTTAAATCTATTGTCCTCCGCCTGATAGATCGTAACCTATTCTTGTATAGTCCTCGAATCAACCTTAAGGGTAACGTCAATATACACGCTTCATGACTTAATCGTCGGTCTATATCGAACTTATATTGGTTATTAGGAACAACCCTCTAAAGTCAGTTCTTAAGTGTAGCCCAATCTTTAACTTACGCCCTGCTCACAAGATTCATCCCTGAAGCCATATGTGTGTGTATATATGTATATATATATATATATATATATATATATATATATATATATATATATATATATTTTCCGAAATACGATGTACTTTAGTACGATTTAATTTAGTCGATATTACGTCTCTCAAGGTGCTCTAGCCCTTATGCGATTCAATCCTTAGTCCTTGCTAATGAGTGCTTACAATCTTCTACTTACCCACTTGACGTGTATCACCCAGCTTATCGCAATCTACGATCCCCGATTCATAAACTTATCCCATATGATTTATCACTTAAATACTCAACCATACTAACCTCCTTTGTGTATGCCAATACGGTAACCGTTACCCCTCCTTACGCAACTAAGTCTTCAAAAGTAATTCTTATATACTTACCAACTAGCTCTATGATCATGCTCTTAATCTCTCAGAGATACCGTCGTAAGCCTAGTATACGAACTATATGTATGGACATGCTTTTTTTTTATAAAATGCAGTTTACGTGGTTATAATTCAAAATATAGCTTCAATTAGTTATACAGTATCTCTAATTTTTTTTAAACATGCGAGCTAAAGTATTATAAATTTGTCTTCGCAGATGTTGATTCACATGACCTCTTATAAAAACAAAGACTAACTTGTTCGCAAGAATGTCTCAAACAAGGAAGAAAAAAAAATATATGAGTATATCCTACTCTCAAGAGTGTTTCAGGTAGGACCTCCTTAAAACCATTTGAAACTCAACGACATAAAGGTTTATAAAATAATTTGGAAGTGGTATATCTCTTTCAAAAAGAATGTACGTTTTGCAACTACTTTTTCTCTCGCAAAATATTAGGTAACTTCGTAGCAAGCAGGTGATAATTCCAAGAATAAAATGCTTGCGATATCGATAATCAACAACTCCCATTATTTTAACAAAATAAACATAGTTAAACAAAAATTTGGGAAATAATATCAGAAATATATAGACATATTGTTTTTCAAATCCTCAACATTTTAAAATGTATCTATTTTTCCGAGCTTGTCAATAGTAGTTGAAATTCCATCAGGCTGGAATACGAATACGGAAGAAGATATAACATGGTTAAGGTAGCAGTCTATAAATAAGCAAGCTAGTTAAAATACTTAGAAAAATTGAAAAAAAATCTTTGAAATATAGGGTACATCTTGGTGTACGTGCTCATGTATAAATATTTAACCGCTTGAAACATATTTATCCATACTTCGTATAATTTCTATAATCCACTCTTACGGTCAGGAATAAATCTGTCTAAGTACCGTATCTTATAGGTCTAATGTTCGTCTACCCATGATAACATCTTTAGCTGAGACATTCCAATCCTAGCATGGAAACTCAATATTATTCGTCTTAAGGTATTCTCATTTACCGTACTTCCGTGCGCCACACTAATCCATCGCACTTCTTACTGGGTTATTTTAACCGCTAATTCTAGTTCATTTAGTCTCACCTGAACAGTAATTATTACTTGTTCAAGCTTGTTTCCTTGCAATTTCAAGCCTACTCGACTCAAGCCAAGTAATTCTATGTTTCCAGGGGTTCATCACTTAGCTAGAGATTTTGTGACGCTTTATCGTTCCAATGTGTATCCTATAGTAGGGTTTCGTATGTCACTGCCGATCCATATCGCTAATAAGACTAATATGATCGACCTATGTTGGTAATTCTAAAATTAGCATCTTAACTGTAAACTATAGACTCCGTCGACAGTATCTTTCACTAACTCTACTGATCATAATGCTCATAAATCGTTGCTTAATTTCTATCATGCTAATATAAATCATCCCTTAGTATTTACTCCACTATTGCTATTCATTTCTTAGTAGTTATGGTCCCAACTTAATCCTAAGCCTACTATGATAATACCGTCCATATAAGAATACGACCTTCTCTAATTTACCCTAGTGGCGTCAAGTACTATGTTGCAATTATGGTATGGTAGCCCGAGTTACTTCCTGACCCGGTGATATTGATCTAAGGTTTGTACTATAATGTTCTGATTAACATCATAATTCATTCGAATCAATTATATAATGTTCAACTAGGGTTGCTAAGATCACGGCTTAGAGAGTTGTGATCAACCTTATATAAGGAAGAAGTGCATGGGGTATCTTACATATATGTGTCTCCAAAACCATTGACCCGCTACAGTGTAGGATCATATTTTATCTCTAGGATCGTTCCTAGCATCACCCTTCTTACCTCTAAGATTGCGTTTTATCTCTCAATCATAATTAGTACATAATCAACACCTACTACTGATTCCATACTTATGTCTAAAGTCAACTCGTAATCAATATCATTACTTACGTCTAATATCGTGACATATGCTCAGAATCATCGCTTATGCATGCGGTCATTGCCTATGTTCATGATCATCGCCTTAAGTTCAAATCATCACTTAGGTCTAAGGGTGAGTCTTAGGAGCAAAATCGTAAGTTATCTTCTAACATCAGGGCCTGGAGAAGCACGGAGTGCGGTGGAGCCGCACCCTCAGAGTGGTTCCCTCAAAGGTTGGGACATGCATCCTTCACATTTCCTCAGTGCAATACCTTATGTCACGCCGAGGCGGTGGTGGAGTAGGGGGGTTGCTGCTGCTACTGAGCAACACTTTGCGCTATCACTGTGATAGCGTCTATCAGTGCCTAGGGGGACTGACACTGGTGGTGGTGGAGGGTTCTCCTCCCCATTACCACAATTTCCTTTGTTATCCCTTCTAGGAGGCATTTTTCTGCAAAATCCATGCTTATTAGCATTCAGCAATTCCAAAAATACTGAGAGCTTATATGCGTTGTACAAAGTAGGATTTGTACCCTAAATAGAGTAACGTTTATTGATTAACTTTTGTCGCGCTCGCACACACCCATCCAAATCAATCTTACATACCAGAACACATACTTAGACCTAAAGATCAACTTAAGGTGAAAATCATAACTTAAGACTCTACATGTCATAACCTAGGTCTTCGAGGTAGATCTAAAGCCTAGGCTCTGATACCACCTGTAGCGCCCCGACCCGGACAGCGGAATCTGAACCGGTACACCCGTCGTAGCTTACTGAGAAGACTACAAGACGTCTCATCTCTCGAATACACATCGTCAATGACGTAAGAGAAATAAGTGCGGAAACATGAATCTGATAAATCTCCACCATCAATTCAATACATCAAATGATAATAACATCTCTAAGGGTAGTCACAGTAATAACGAACTAATCCTCAAGTGTATGAAAGAACTGAAATAAATAACAACTGTGGCATCTAGCTCCCAACATGCCTCTATGTATCCCATTCAGCCCACTCGCCGTCATCCTTAATAAAGATCATATCGTACTCGGGTTCTCCTGTAACACAAAGGCAGTACCCTTAGCGAAAAACGCTAGCAAGTAACCCGCTTGTAAGACATACGGGATCAACACATGGCAAGACATGAGTATTATGTAATTCAAGGGACTTGTGGGGCACATGTCTTGTAAACTTTCAAATATACAAACAAATAACGCGATAGAGCAAGTACAGCAGTTTGCACGCAAATAACAACTCATTGCCAATCAAATAACGCACACCTTCACACCACATTGACCCTCGTGATGCATGTCAAAATATGCACTACACTACACAATCACAAATGCATGAGCCATTTCTTTTCAAATCAGTGCAATGCATGTCACAATGTCCGGTCTCGTAACTCGTAACCCTGTAACGCACCCCGGCTTATATTTCCATCCCGATTAACGTTACAGACTCGTAATGCTCTGTGATGCACTCCGGCTTAAATTTCCATCCCGGTTAACATCACAGACTCGTAAAACTCTGCAATGCACCTCGGCTTATATTTCCATCCCGATTAACATTGCAGAGGACTTTATACCCTGTAATGCACCCCGGCTTATATTTCCATCCCGGTTAACATTACAGTCTTTTGTGCCCTACAATGCACCCCGGCTTAAATTTCCATCCCGGTTAACATTGCAGGTCACCTTCGCAAATCTGTGCCGAGGCACCTTTCTTTTCAAATCAATATGCAAATGCAAGTGCCATGATGCAAGACTCCTCGTTTCATTCTCGTATCTCGTTCACATAAGTAGTTCATGTGCACATGCGCAAGTATAAGTAACACACAAGCTTTCACTAACTTACACATCATAACTTTAGGCTTCAACCCTCTCGTCAACCCTTAGTCTTGATTCTAGGGTTTACAACCTAAGGCAAGTATCCCTAACCATCCATCATTGAACTCTCAATCACCTCGTACGTTCATCTCCTAACCCTTCTAAGTCATCCACGTTGAACTCCGATTCGAATACCCTTCAAATTCTCCAAACTTGATTCACCATCTTAAGTCATGTTCCCAAGACTTAGACTAGTCATAATCAGGTCCTAAGAAGTCCCTAAGGTCACCCAAAGGATCCCCTAGCTTCCCTCTTTCTTCCCTTGCTTTCCCACAAAACTGGTTGACGTCATACCCTGACGTCGATCGATCGACGTACGTCATACCCTGACGTCGATCGATCGACGTCCATCTGAGGCACGTCGATCTCTCACTCAATCTACGTCGATCGATCTACGTCCTTCTGAGGCACGTCATACCCTCACTTGCTATACGTCGATCGATCGACGTACGTCATTCCCTGACGTCGATCGATCGACGTCCCCGTTCCAGAACACCATTCTGCAATTTTCTGCAGAAACTGCAGAAATAACCCCCAATTCGACCCCAACTTCCTTCAAAACCATTCCAAGCCTATTTTCCACTATCAATCCATCCTAAAATCACCCAAGACAACATCTTTAGCATACGATTTACGGATTCAAGCCTAGCACTCAAAGTACTTATCAAATCAACCCAAAGATCAAATCTTTTCACTCTCCCCTCCCTTCAACCACCATTATCAACAAGGTAGGGTTCAAGGGATTGGGATTTACATGATCTCATATAAACAACAATCAACGAACAAGATTTCAACATATAATGGCCAAATCTCAAACCAAAACACATAGATCTCACAAGTAGATTCACACAGAGAAATTACTGCATGGTGATCCAAATTGATATCAAAATAGGCCCTTTCTCTTTCGCAAATCGTAAAAACTTATAAGTAGATTACTTGCCTTTGATTACTCGAAGACGAAATAGGGAACGAATGAAGATTGGATGGCTTTGTGAAGAAATTCTTCTCCTAGGGTTGAAGGACCTCCAAATCGCCTAGGGTGATGATGAAGCGTCGGTTTTCTCTGCGTAAGAGAGAAAACTGACGTCTGTCAGTTTTTATATGGGATGGGGGAAAGTTTGGTGTTTCTAAATTATATCTTATTTCCCTATTTATCTTAAAGGATAAATCCTAATAATTAATTCAAAATTAAATCCTCATTAATTTCAATATTTAAACCTCAATTAATTCCCATTAATCCTATTATTTAATTCGTAATTAATTACAGTTGACCGTCATTAATCTCACTTAATTCTTCTTTATCTCTTAATTATTCTACGGAGGGTGCGGGGCGTAACATTCTACCCCCCTTACAAAAAGTTTTGTCCTCGAAACTTGTGCGTTACGAAATTAATGACTTAGTATAGCCCTTCATAAATTATTTACTAAGGTCATGACCGAAATTAGTATTCCTTGCGTATTCCGATATGGTACTCATTTCACTTCCTCGATACAGGACTAAGTTCTCAAATCATTCAGTGTGTAAGCACACCATGTACTCTTTAAATCTATTGTCCTCCGCCTGATAGATCGTAACCTATTCTTGTATAGTCCTCGAATCAACCTTAAGGGTAACGTCAATATACACGCTTCATGACTTAATCGTCGGTCTATATCGAACTTATATTGGTTATTAGGAACAACCCTCTAAAGTCAGTTCTTAAGTGTAGCCCAATCTTTAACTTACGCCCTGCTCACAAGATTCATCCCTGAAGCCATATGTGTGTGTATATATGTATATATATATATATATATATATATATATATATATTTTCCGAAATACGATGTACTTTAGTACGATTTAATTTAGTCGATATTACGTCTCTCAAGGTGCTCTAGCCCTTATGCGATTCAATCCTTAGTCCTTGCTAATGAGTGCTTACAATCTTCTACTTACCCACTTGACGTGTATCACCCAGCTTATCGCAATCTACGATCCCCGATTCATAAACTTATCCCATATGATTTATCACTTAAATACTCAACCATACTAACCTCCTTTGTGTATGCCAATACGGTAACCGTTACCCCTCCTTACGCAACTAAGTCTTCAAAAGTAATTCTTATATACTTACCAACTAGCTCTATGATCATGCTCTTAATCTCTCAGAGATACCGTCGTAAGCCTAGTATACGAACTATATGTATGGACATGCTTTTTTTTTTATAAAATGCAGTTTACGTGGTTATAATTCAAAATATAGCTTCAATTAGTTATACAGTATCTCTAATTTTTTTTAAACATGCGAGCTAAAGTATTATAAATTTGTCTTCGCAGATGTTGATTCACATGACCTCTTATAAAAACAAAGACTAACTTGTTCGCAAGAATGTCTCAAACAAGGAAGAAAAAAAATATATATGAGTATATCCTACTCTCAAGAGTGTTTCAGGTAGGACCTCCTTAAAACCATTTGAAACTCAACGACATAAAGGTTTATAAAATAATTTGGAAGTGGTATATCTCTTTCAAAAAGAATGTACGTTTTGCAACTACTTTTTCTCTCGCAAAATATTAGGTAACTTCGTAGCAAGCAGGTGATAATTCCAAGAATAAAATGCTTGCGATATCGATAATCAACAACTCCCATTATTTTAACAAAATAAACATAGTTAAACGAAAATTTGGGAAATAATATCAGAAATATATAGACATATTGTTTTTCAAATCCTCAACATTTTAAAATGTATCTATTTTTCCGAGCTTGTCAATAGTAGTTGAAATTCCATCAGGCTGGAATACGAATACGGAAGAAGATATAACATGGTTAAGGTAGGGTTCAAGGGATTGGGATTTACATGATCTCATATAAACAACAATCAACGAACAAGATTTCAACATATAATGGCCAAATCTCAAACCAAAACACATAGATCTCACAAGTAGATTCACACAGAGAAATTACTGCATGGTGATCCAAATTGATATCAAAATAAGCCCTTTCTCTTTCGCAAATCGTAAAAACTTATAAGTAGATTACTTGCCTTTGATTACTCGAAGACGAAATAGGGAACGAATGAAGATTGGATGGCTTTGTGAAGAAATTCTTCTCCTAGGGTTGAAGGGCCTCCAAATCGCCTAGGGTGATGATGAAGCGTCGGTTTTCTCTGCGTAAGAGAGAAAACTGACGTCTGTCAGTTTTATATGGGATGGGGGAAAGTTTGGTGTTTCTAAATTATATCTTATTTCCCTATTTATCTTAAAGGATAAATCCTAATAATTAATTCAAAATTAAATCCTCATTAATTTCAATATTTAAATCCTCAATTAATTCCCATTAATCCTATTATTTAATTCGTAATTAATTACAGTTGACCGTCATTAATCTCACTTAATTCTTCTTTATCTCTTAATTATTCTACGGAGGGTGCGGGGCGTAACACCTATGATGGATGATATAAAAGAAAATAGCATACATGATGAACATGACACACTAGAAATGCATGATCACTTAGAACCGCATGAGAACTAGAAAATAATCAACCAAGATGACATAGAGATTGTTAGGAAATCCAAAAAGATCACTGCAAAACGCGCAGCGGAAAAACAAAACTTGATCTCCGATTTTCTACCAAGGATTCATGTTGTTCGTTTAATTCGATGAAAGAAACTCAAAAATTATCTCTGTAGATTCGAAATCCGCAGATGGAAGAGGTGCGAAAACACGAACACCCTCTGTCAGTATCCACACGAATGCTTCCGCCCTGAGTGCTAGCTCTTGAATGGCACAGCTGAGAACTCTGCTTTTATCAAAAACGATTTTTGTCTTTTCGTTGTCTGCTGATTGGTTAGTGTATGAGATACACCATGCTATATACATATATATAGATATCAAAATACGATTTCAGATCGGATTGGTTAATGCCTATCATAATCCGCACCAAATACGGATTTTGTTAGAATTAGATAAACCAATCAAAATCCATATCATATATGAATTCTATTGTTATTATCCGATGACATAAATATATACATATAAAAAAACAAAAAAAAGAATAATAATATATACATACAAAAAAACCAATCAAAATCCATATCAGATATGGATTCTTGTTTGAGATGCACACTCACCTCATAAGCTTCTATGTGTTCCAGGTCCTTCTGAAGTCCTAGACACATAGTTGCCAACATAAGACATGCTATGTCATTGGAAACTTCCACATGCTTCTTATGCTTATTCCTAGCAGCAACAGAAGAATCAGCAGGAGGGGGTTCAGGGACAGGGTCATCGAGCATGTAGGTTTTTTTTTCTTGATGGAGAACAATTCTCAAGTTTCGAAACCAGTCAACAAAATTAGTCCCACATTCTTTAAGTTTTTCCTTCTCAAGGATAGATCGCAGTGATAAGGTGTAATTGTTATTAGCAGCCATTTATGATCTACAAAACATGCAAAGTAGCACTTTATTAATAATGAGGATAAAATTTATAAAACTCCCACTAAAACATAACCCTCAAAAGAAATATTTTAGTAAGCTAAGATCCATATTTGACTTAATTCTAAACTCAGCTTCGGCATGTCGCTTAAAATTAAGTTATTTAGGTAGGTAACTTTTTTACCAATTACATCTCACGTAACTCTTAGATTTTATGGAATAATGACATCATATATCATTGTATGTTAGATTCCATCTAATGCCTTGGGCCCAAAACCGTTTTGATAGCCCAATTAAGTCTAACCAATTTTAAACATATGAGTAGCACTATTACTCATCCTACGTAGCTAGGAATGTTTAAAGCACATTGCTTTGGCAATACCTACTTTAATACAATCCCACTTTTAATAGGTGTTTAAGGCATGGATGGCATCAAGACTTAAATTATTAATGAGGGTTCAATTTAGTTTATGTCTTGCATTGCATATCATTATATCATAGCATCCTATATGCATATATATAATCTATCATCCACACATCTCATACAAAATGATAAATATGTAAATGTGACATAGCATGACCAAACTAAATATGATCTTCATGAGACCAAATTAAGATCATAAAGGAAACCCTATGTGAAAGACTTCCTATTACAACATTTGCAATGATACATATCTTCTACTCTTGACCTCCTGCCTCCATCTACATGGAATCCACTCCTCCTTGGTATGTTTCGATATCACCACTTTTTTAGCACTCAAAAATTACCTCTGTAGATTCGAAATCCACCGATGGAAGAGGTGCGAAAACACGAACACCCTCTTTTGGTATCCACACGAATGCTTCCGCGCTGAGTGCCAGCTCTTGAATGGCGCGGCTGAGAACTCTGCTTTTCTCAAAAATAATTTTTGTCTTTTTGTTTTCTGCTGATTGCTTAGTGTACGAGATACACCATGCTATATACATATATATAGATATCGAAATCCGATTCTAGATCGGATTGGTTAATGCCTATCATAATCCGCACCAAATACGGATTCTGTTAGGATTAGATAAAACCAATCAAAATCCATATCAGATATGGATTCTATTGTTATTATCCGAAGATATAAATATATACATACAAAAAAATGAAAATAATAATAATAATAATTAATATCCAATATTAATATTATTAATATTAAAAACGATAATAATAATAATAATTAATATCAAATATTAATATTATTATTTCGCATGAGTTCATCTTTTCATCCCCAGACTGACGGTCAATCAGAGAGAACAATTCAAACATTGGAGGACATGTTGCGAGCTTGTGTGTTGGACTTTGGAGGTAGCTGGGATAAGAGTTTGAAGTTGGTTGAGTTTTCATACAATAACAGCTATCACAGATCCATTGGAGTGGCTCTTTATGAAGCTTTTTATGGAAGAAAATGTCGATCGCCATTGTATTGGGATGAGATTGGAGAAAAGATTTTCACAGGACCTGACTTAGTGGAGCAAACCAAGGAAAAGGTTATGATTGTAAGACAAAGATTGAAGGCTGCTCAGGATAGAAGCAAGGCGTGGGCCGACGTGAGGCGTCGACCACTTGAGTTTCAAGTAGGAGATAAGGTATTCTTGAAGGTATCCCCATCGAAAGGAGTAAAGCGGTTCGGAATTAAAGGTAAACTTAGTCCTAGATTCGTTGGACCATTTGAGATCTTGGAAAAGATTGGAGAAGTTGCTTATAGACTTGCACTACCACCATCGTTGTCTCAATTACACAATGTGTTTCATATATCTCAATTGCGTAAGTATGTGCATGATTCGAGCCATATTATGGATGAGCAACCTTTGAGGATTGAAGATGATATATCATATGTTGAGGAGCCCGAAAGGATAATTGATAGGGAAGTGAAAGCATTGAGAAATAAGTCTATTCCTATGGTCAAGGTGCAATGGAAGAACCATTCAGTTGATGAGGCCACTTGGTAGTTAGAGGAAGGCATGAAACAAAAGTACCCATATCTCTTTGACAATTCATAAGTTTCGGGGACGAAACTTTATTGAAGGGGGGAAGGATGTCGTATTCCGAACATTCGGAGGTACTCTTATCTCTCGTCGATCTATAAAAGCCTTATCATCCTTCGGTGAAATATTCCATATTTTATTCATATCCATTATCTTAATATTGCCAAGCTTGTTAATGTCGAGTATTCACATATTTAATTCAAGTATCGTTTATTCGCCGTAAATTATCTGATTCTTAATATGTAGCATAACACCTTTTATTTAATTATGTCCCATGTTGTGTGATATGTGAGAAAATAATTTCCCTCCCCACACACACATAAAACTAGGCCATGATAAGTCTCCAAGAGGCCAGAAGATTCTCCAACCAACCACCAACACCTTCTTAATTGTTGTGTGCTAGCAACCTTCTTAATTCCTTATCAAAAGTTGTAAAAGACAACAAGTAATTATCCTACCCTAATTAAGTCTTATTTCCCCTCTCCCAACCATCATAAAATCGTCCCCCATAGCTCTTCAAGACTCCATTTGATTTTCAAACTCATCTTCTCAAATACTCTAAGTTGTAAACCCTAAAATATATCTCCAAGCAAGAATGATATCCCAAGTGCTCCTTCCCCAACAAATCATCTAGGCCGAAAACTTTAGGAGTCAAGGGAGGAATAGAAGTCTCATCAACCTAAGCTCATAAGCATCTCAATCAAGTAAGTAATGTCTTATTTTACATCTCCATTGATGGAATTTTAGTATAGTGAGCTTGAATTGTAACCCATGTTAATTTTTCCAAAAAGCCGTAGGATAGGATAGGGCTCAAGTGGGAGTTCTAGTTCATCAATCTCATCTAAGAAGAAGAGTTAGAAGAACCTAGGCTTGATTCTAAGCCTTGAGGTAAGTTTCTAAGCATTTTTGTGGTTCGTTAGTATTCTTTTAATGTTGGTCTTGTGTTGACCCAAAACCGTGTGTTTATGGCTCAAGTGGAGGGAACCCCAAGTGATTCAAGCTAATTTGAAGTTAATCTATCTTCTAAAGCTTCATTTCAAGGCAAGTATACTTTAACCTCTTACAATATATGTGATTATGTGCATACTTGAATGTCTAGAAGCTTAAGACATGATTTTAGTGAAAATATGCCTAAGTTGTTATCTTTTCTTATGTATTGAAAGGTTGGATGATAGATCTCTCTTATGTTGCAATATAAAGTATGTGTAAACTGGAAATAAGAGTTAAAAGTGATGGATTAGGGGCTGCCCTATGTTTGGTATTGAATGAAACATGATTGGTATGAAGCCTAGCTTTTTTAGTGGTTTTAGTATGAGAAATTGTTGGACTAGAGGACTGTTTTGTTTAGAAGGAATGAACAGCCCATATGAACGGCTTTTGCATGCTAAAAAGGACTTTAATTAGTACAGGGAAGCCTTATTACGTCTATTGAATGACCATTGACTTGGATTATAGGCCAAAGAACAAAAATTAGGAAGGAAAGGATACTTCTATGCATGTCGGTTGAAAACAGAATCCTGGACAGATTTTATGCTAAATTGATGGACTTAGTTAAGGACCTTCTAAACGTTAGATTGAGCTTATTTTTGGTATGATTGTAGCTTATCATGTCTATTTTATTGTGGAGTTGGAATTTCTGGAAAATCGTTTGTGGATTGGTCAGAAATGAATTTTTAGTATCAAGGGGTCAAACTAGTTCCTGGTTGTACCACCTTGGGGAGAAAAATTATTTAAGTGCCTTAAACATCTTGGATTGATATGAAATTTTTACAAGAAGTACCTAAGACATAGAGCTAAGTATTCATTAAAGAAATTGATTTTATCTATTGATCTTGGTGGTAAACCATTAAGGTAAAGTTGGTGTAACATTCTGGAAAGCAGGGCAGATTGACCCTTTGTGCTTGTATAACTTGTATTGTGTTTATTTTGACTTGTTTTGGTAAATGGGCATTTGGATATTGTTCATGAAATAAATAGAAAAGATTTCCAGGTACTAAATGAGCCCCATAATGAGTTTATGAATGGAGACAAGGTAAGGAACGGAGTTGAGAGTGCAGCAGAATTCCTGTTGTACCCTTGTCGGGAGTTATTTTTATTGAGGTACCCACGCTTGTTGGAATCGCGTGAAATTTGTACAGAATGTAGTTAAGATCATGTGGTACATGTCCATATTTTTAGTTTCTGGAAAATAGGCTAAAAAGGTTGATTTTGAGGTCGGGCAATACAAGACATGCTGCTGGATCGTTTTCTAGCCCTTGAAGAAAGTTGTTTATGATGCTATAAGTGCATTTACCATGTTGCATCCCATGCATTTGCATTGACATTCTAATATGTTTCATGCTCATGATTTTGTTGATGTTTTATATAAAGTTTCTGTTTTGAAAGAATTTCCGTCCCTTCTGGCCAGTTTAACCCGCTACAGATCCGGGGTTAATTGATCTGAAGTGTTATAAGAACCGAGCCAGGCCCGGTATAATAGGTCTGAAGATGATCATGATTATAAGAACCAATCCAGGCCCGGTATAATAGGTCTGATGAGATATAAGAACCGATCCAGGCCCGGTATGATAGGTCTGAAGAGTGTAAGAACTGAGCCAGGTCTTGTATAATAGACCTGAAGGTGATCATGTTATAAGAACCGAGTCATGCCCGGTATAATAGGCTGACACACTCTCTTGTTTTATGATGAGCATGATTTAAAAGAAAGAAAGAAAGTTCAAGTATTTTTATGAGCATGTCTAAATGAAAGAAAGAATGTTTCCCGTTGCATTTGCATTGCATTTACATTTTCATACACATTATGCATGATACCTATTCATAGAAGTAAGGGTTGGCTATAGCACGTAGAATCTAACTAAGTGATGACATTTAGATCTTAGCTAAGTGTTGATATGACTTTAAGTATGATGCTTCGGAAAGGTATTGGCAGGTATGTTTTAACTTAAGGAATTGGGGTTTGATTCTTGTATGCTGTTTTCTCTTTATTGTATGGTGTTATTGTATACTTGCTGGCGACTCTGTCGCTTACCCATTTATTTTCCCCCCCAGAGCCAGGTAATGAAGTCGAGTGGATTGATGATGAGCCAATGGTGCCATACTCGTAGGTTATTGAAGTTGCTGTTAAGAGAATGATGATGGAAGCTTTTGATGAACCTTTGGGACATTTTGGGACTTCGCTATTTTCGGATTCTTTTCGGATAATGTTTGTATAATTTCGCGGTGTAGTTTACTATCGGTTCAGTTTGTATAATTTTGCTATGTATTCGCGATTTGACGCTTTCAGATTAAGGTTCAAATTTTGCCGTATTTTTATCTACCTGTTAAGATCGTGACTTTGTAATCCATGTTTATCCATGGGTTTTACGAGTTAAGTATCGACGCTTTGTATTTTTCCGAAAGGGAAAGTACGGCGGGTGCACCGTACGAGGAGTAGCCGAGTACGGGGTGCTACGGGTGGTATCAGAGCCAAGGCTCTAGATTCGGGCAGAACGTAGAAGCTATGTTATGATCTTAGAAATCTAAGAATTGATCTTAGACTTAAGTCATGATCTTAGAAGAGAGATGGCATTAGCTTAGACAACTTAGATTGGAAATAGGGTCCCCTGGTTGATCTGTTAGCCTGATATGTCGCATATTATCTCTTTTTCCTGCTTTAAATTCCTTTTTCCAAGCATGTCTAAATTCAGTCAGTCATTTCGATCCATATATACATATATATATATATATATATATATATATATATATATCTTTCTGCTCTGTATACAGATGGTTCGGACTCGTGGTCGTGGTAGACCTCGCAGAGATGCTGCCCATGCACCCAGACCAAACCCTCCACAACCTCAAGATCAAGTCCCTCCACCTCCTCCTCAGAATCAGAATCCACCGCCTCCTCCTCCACCGCAGAATGAAAATCCCCCACCAGCTCAAGGAAACCCTCTTCCACAAGTGCCACTTCTTATTTCGGATTTCCAAGCATTCTGTCAGACCGTAACTCAGATTGGCCAGGGAATGATTCAGCAAGCTGCCCCTCCTCCCCCTTATGAACCGACAAGAGATGCGCAGTATTACTTTGAGGAGCTTAAGCGAGCGAATGTGCCGCCTTTTGAAGGCAAGTCTGACCCCGATGTGGCTGAAAAATGGCTAGATGAAGTGGAGAACTGTTTTGAACTGAATGGAGCCCCTGACAATATGAAAACCTAAGCTGTGAGGCCTTTCCTCCTTGGTGAGGCGAACCAGTGGTGGAAGGCTAAGCTGCAACCTTTGTCACGACCTATCCCATGGGAGAGATTCATCCAAGAGTTCAACAAGTTTATTTTCCCCCGTCAGTAAAGATGCAAAAGAGGCATGATTTTGAAATGTTGAAGCAAGAACCTGGTATGACTGTGTCTAAATATGCGAGCAAGTTTCTGGCTTTGGGTAGATTTTCTCCGGCTACGATGAATGATGAGGAATCTAAGATGGTGAAGTTTGAGAGTGGGCTGAACCCAAGGATTCGCACTTGGTTGGTAAATGTTATCTCTGCTGATTTTGAGGCGCTTGTTAATGCATGTTATCGGATCGAGAAGGATATCATTCGTCGCGATGCGACGGTGGGCCAGAAAAGAGGAAGGGACACTTCCGGTGATAAAGGAGCAAGGAAAATGACTAGACAGAATTTTCATTGGAGGCAAGGTAGACAGCAAAATCAGAACCAAAGAGGAAATCAGAATCGTGGACAGCGCCGTGGGCAGAATCAGAATAATCAGAGAAATAATCAAGGGAATCAAGGACAGCAGCAGCAGGCCATTCACATGTGTCCCCATTGTCAGAAGAATCATTTGGGCGAGTGCTATGTACAAGCTGGTAAGTGCTTTGGTTGTGGCAAGACTGGTCATATAATTGGGGATTGTCTTGATAAGGGAGCTGCTTGTGCTGGATGTGGAAAGACTGGGCATATTCTGATAGATTGTCGTGAGCGTGGTGGTCAGCAGCAGAGGAACCAACGTCAGCGCTTGAATGCGCGTGTGCATGTGATGACTGATGCTGCAGTTAAGGAAGCTGGAGACATCGTGGCTAGTATGATTTAAAATTATGCAATGCTAAGTTGATAAATATTATATTGCTGCGTAGTTAAAGCTTTGCATGATTCAGGCGCTATTCTTGTATGTTGTATGCCCGCAAATGTGTTGTTTGATAGTGGCGCCAGCCACTCCTTTATATCTAAGAAATTTGCAAAGGGATTAGACCATAATCCCATCCGGCTTAAATCACCCTATCGAATCCAAGCCGCTGGTGATCAAGTGCTTATGTCTCATTATCTGTATAAGAATTGCGCGGTCGAGCTCGATGACCATCGGTTCGCGGCTGATCTGATCCCGATTGCTATGAGTGACTTTGACATTATTCTTGGTATGGACTGGTTGTCTAAAAACCATGCCCATATTGACTACAATCAGAAGAAAGTCACTTTCAGAGCCCCGGAGCAAGAGGAAGTATCATTTCAAGGAGGTCCCAAGTTGAAGAAGTCAAAGAATATTTTTGTGAATGCAGCTCGTGCCCGTCAAGCATTGCGAAAGGGATGTCAAGGCTATCTTGTTTATGATCTTAGTGCCGAGCAGGCAGTGGTGGACATTTCGCAAGTTATAGTAGTTCAAGAGTTTCTTGCTGTCTTTCCAGAGGAACTACCAGGACTTCCCCCTGATCGAGAAATTTCCTTTGAGATAAATCTCATCCCCGGAGCTGAGCCCATTTCTAAAGCTCCTTACCGCATGGCACCCGCTGAGCTGAAGGAATTAAAAGAGCAATTGCATGAGTTATTGGAAAAGAAGCTGATTCGTCCAAGTGTGTCGCCATGGGGTGCCCCAGTTTTATTTGTAAAAAAGAAGGATGGAGGTATGCGGCTGTGTATTGATTATCAGGAACTCAACAAGATCACCGTGAAGAATAAGTATCCGTTGCCTCAGATCGACGATCTGTTCGACCAGCTTCGGGTCAGTAATTACCAAGTCTTATTTCAATATAATAATCATGAATAATATCTAAAGTATCCTAATGCAGGGAGCTTGGGTGTTTAGCAAAGTGGACCTAAGATTTGGATATTTTCAATTGAAGATAAGAGCTGAGTATATTCCTAAGACAGCATTCAAGACGAGATATGGACATTATGAATTTCTCGTGATGCCTTTTGGACTGACCAACGCCCCTGCAGCGTTTATGGATCTTATGAATCGGGTGTTTCGGGACCAGCTGGATAAGTTTGTGGTAGTCTTTATTGATAATATCCTGATTTATTCGCCTGATGAGGAAACTCATACAGCCCATCTGAGGACAGTACTTGGTATTCTAAGAAAGCATCAGCTCTATGCAAAATTCAGTAAATGTGAGTTTTGGTTGCATAGTGTGTCATTTCTGGGCCATATTATTACTGAAAATGGGATTTCGGTTGATCCCAGAAAGATTGAGGCAATTACTGAGTGGCCGAGGCCGACCAATGTCACTGAAGTAAGGAGTTTTCTCAGACTTGCCGGTTACTACCGCAAGTTTGTTGAAGGATTTTCAAGGATAGCGGTGCCACTCACTAGATTGACTCAGAAGAAGACAAAATTTGTATGGAATGAGGATTGTGAAAGTAGCTTTTCTGAGTTGAAGGCAAGGTTGACGTCTGCACCAGTTTTGGCTCAACCCATTTCAATAGAACAGTTTGTGATCTACAGTGATGCTTCTAAGAATGGATTGAGTTGTGTTCTTATGCAGAATGAGCGTGTGATCGCGTATGCGTCTCGCCAGCTTAAGCCGTTTGAGCAGAATTATCCAGTACATGACCTTGAGCTTGCAGCAGTTGTATTTGCTCTGAAGATTTGGCGTCATTATCTGTATGGTGAGAAGTGTGAGATCTTCACGGATCATAAGAGTTTGAAATACCTCTTCACTCAAAAGGAGCTGAATATGCGCCAAAGGCGATGGCTTGAGTTGATCAAGGATTATGACATCTCTATTCAGTATCACCCAGGTAAAGCTAATAAAGTTGCTGATGCTTTGAGTCGTAAGACGAGTCATCCCCGTCGACCACCTCTACAGCGTGATATGGAAGAGTTTGGTCTGGAAGAAGTGGATTCGATTTCCGATGTGCTTGCAAAGTTAGTAGCGGTTCCTTCTTTGATCGATAGGATTAAGGAGACTCAAGATAAGGATGACGCATTGATGAAAGTTAAAAGCAAGCTGAAGGAGAAGCCATCTGACGATTTTGAAGTCCGTAGTGACAGCAGTTTGTGGTTTAGAGGTCGATTGTGTGTGCCTAATGATGATGCGATAAAGAGTGAAGTGCTTCAGGAAGCCCATAATTCTCGCTTGTCTATTCACCCAGGAGCAAATAAGATGTATCATGACTTGAAGCAAAAGTTATGGTGGCCAGGAATGAAGAATCAGATAGCAGAGTTTGTTGAGAAATGTCTTGTATGTCAGAAAGTCAAAGCAGAACATCAGAGGCCAGCTGGATTATTGCAACCACTTGAGGTGCCTGAGTGGAAGTGGGATCACATCGCTATGGATTTTGTGACCGATTTACCTAAGACAAGAAGTGGATATGACACTATTTGGGTTGTTGTGGATCGTCTGACAAAGAGTGCTCATTTTATGGCGATGTCGATTAAAGAACCCATGGAAAAGTTGGATTCTATGTATGTTGATCAGATTGTATGTTTGCATGGAGTTCCTATGAGCATAGTTTGTGACCGAGACCCTCGCTTCACATCGAGGTTTTGGACGGCATTTCAGAAAGCAATGGGTACGGAAGTTTGCATGAGTTCAGCTTTTCATCCCCAGACCGACGGTCAATCAGAGAGAACAATTCAAACATTGGAGGACATGTTGCGAGCTTGTGTGTTGGACTTTGGAGGTAGCTGGGATAAGAGTTTGAAGTTGGTTGAGTTTTCATACAATAACAGCTATCACAGATCCATTGGAGTGGCTCTTTATGAAGCTCTTTATGGAAGAAAATGTCGACCGCCATTGTATTGGGGTGAGATTGGAGATAAGATTTTCACAGGACCTGACTTAATGGAGCAAACCAAGGAAAAGGTTATGATTGTAAGACAAAGATTGAAGGCTGCTCAGGATAGAAGCAAGGCGTGGGCCGACGTGAGGATCGACCATTTGAGTTTCAAGTAGGAGATAAGGTATTCTTGAAGGTATCCCCATCGAAAGGAGTAAAGCGGTTCGGAATTAAAGGTAAACTTAGTCCTAGATTCGTTGGACCATTTGAGATCTTGGAAAGGATTGGAGAAGTTGCTTATAGACTTGCACTACCACCATCGTTGTCTCAATTACACAATGTGTTTCATATATCTCAATTGCGTAAGTATGTGCATGATTCGAGCCATATTATGGATGAGCAACCTTTGAGGATTGAAGCTGATATATCATATGTTGAGGAGCCCGAAAGGATAATTGATAGGGAAGTGAAAGCATTGAGAAATAAGTCTATTCATATGGTCAAGGTTCAATGGAAGAACCATTCAGTTGATGAGGCCACTTGGGAGTTAGAGGAAGGCATGAAGCAAAAGTACCCATATCTCTTTGACAGTTCATAAGTTTCGGGGACGAAACTTTATTGAAGGGGGGAAGGATGTCGTATTCCGAACATTTGCAGGTACTCTTATCTCTCGTCGATCTATAAAAGCCTTATCATCCTTCGGTGAAATATTCCATATTTTATTCCTATCGATTATCTCAATATTGCCAAGCTTGTTAATGTCGAGTATTCACATATTTAATTCAAGTATCGTTTATTCGACGTAAATTATCCGATTCTTAATATGTAGCATAACACCTTTTATTTAATTATGTCCCATGTTGTGTGATATGTGAGAAAATAATTTCCCTCCCCACACACACATAAAACTCGGCCATGATAAGTCTCCAAGAGACTAGAAGATTCTCCAACCAACCACCAACACCTTCTTAATTGTGTG
>AP025047.1:22452973-22473016 GCA_036186865.1 Eustoma russellianum | reverse complement strand
ATAGACAGCCTGTGCAACATTCTAATTCCCCCCCCCCCCCCCGCCCCCCCCAAATACAAAGCAGAGACGAGCAAAGCTCAAAGAGTCCGTTTTTTGTCCTGGTAAAAGGATCACGGCTAGAGATCAACGTATGGCTAGTCCCAGCGGAATCACACACATGGAAACAGTTGCTCCGTAGACATGTATGTATGCAAATCACTATCTCCATAAAAAGTGGCTTGCGCAAAATTCACACATAGGCTTACCGGAGAAACCACCTCTTTCAAATTCATTTCCATCAACAACAGAATCACCATTACTTATATCAGTACATGCTAATTAAGTTCTTATCTAGAATATAACTTCTGTTCACACACCTTGGTGCTGAGAAACGGACAGAAGAACTCTTCTGTACTGTACTATCAAATGGCACCGTGTATGGACAATAAATCAGGATCTCAGGGCATACTTCCGATGACTTAAACAATATTATTCTATCTCAGGCCATTAGCATAAACCCTTAACTCATCAAAAACATAAACAAACCATAGGCTTCCCAAATGGGCTTCAAGAGAAAACCAAATCTATATGAATGAATGAATTAGGAAGAAAGCGGCAAAGCAAGGCTCATTCAGTAGCGCCCTAGGTCATATACACATACGAAATAATTGAGTGATAACATTTAATTCGGCCAAATTTGCAATTTGAGAAATTTGGATACAACAAAAGGAAACCTTTATAACTGAAAGAGATTTGCATTATATCACAAAATCACATGTGATCAACTGCCAAATTCCAGAAAGAAAACTAACACTTATAAATCTCACTTGTTTCTCTGACTTAGTGATTGCATGTAGAGCAAGAGTTGTCTCTAGCACTTTTGGAATGCACATTTGGTGTAATGTGCACTTCTGAAGTCTCAGGACCATATATCTCTACTACATGTCCCTGCACATGTATTACCAAATTAACAAAACTATCGATAAAAAGAAGAATCCCTATGAGAAAAGAAAGCACATAAATATCAAGAGAGAAAGGCAAAACAGAGCTCAGCTCCAATCCACCCTGCCCACATAGCTCAGCAGCATTTCACTCCAAAATCAGTGCATGTGTGACAAAGAGTGTCTTTCACTTTATTTGTGAAGTCAAAAAGAGTATTCCTTCTCTTATTTTGTCAGTAAATAAGTAAGAGTCTTTTTACAAGGAGAAGGACAAAAACCCCTACATGTCATTCAACTATAAGAAACTCAATTCATGAATCTCCAGCCTTGTAAAGAGACTTTAATAGCATAGATATAAAAATGCTTATACACAATGCATGATTAAATAGCTCACAGACTATATAACTGACACAAAGAGTACATTTAAACGAGCTTCCTCTCCTACGCCACAGTTAACAGTTAATATAAATAGGAGGAGGTAGGCATCAAACAAGCATCCACCCAAAACTAATAGTCAGCAAAACAATGGCTCACAAAAAACCAGGTAAGGAGATTTCCAAGTGAATATACAGCTTGGGTCAAATGAATTTTTACATGGGCACTGTTGGTAACAATCAATCCTGTACTAAGACGTAGTTGTTCGGTGTGTGCGTATGGAAACAGTAAAATAAACCAAACCCGGGGCAAGTCGAGGACTCTGTCCTTAAGACGTATTGCTCCGGTATACTGTGTCTAGCCGGCGTTGGCAACCGTCTCCCAGGATACAACGGGTACATGTTCAGTTGAGCGGCACTGCTGAACTTGAACTACTGCGAACCTTCGAATGTCCTGACTCCTATTGGACGTTATGCAAAGAGCACTAATATGGATGCAGAAAGCGACGAATGCAAATGATCAGAGTGTGTGTAGAACGCACACCCTGCCCCTGTTTATATAGGGGAGTCGGTTGGAGAATCGGTTATGTAGATGGAATCGTGACCGTCGGATTATAACCGTAGATCGATTAGGACCGTCAGATTAAAACCTCCTGGTGGTTTTGAAAGTTTTAAATTACAGCCGTTAGATGGAAAACCGATTCACAAGATTAAATCTAGAGCGTTAGATGAAAACCACATTCGGTTGGGCGATTAGGTAAGTTTGAATCTCAGACGTTGGATCAAAGCTGCCTTTCCGTCACCGTTAGATCAAAACCGTTTGATCTTATCGCATACCGGAGGAGACCCTTTAAAAATAACCGTTAGATTTAAACCGTAACCGAACAACCGAACGCAACTGAAACGCGTTTAGAACGTGTTATTTGGTACTGGACGCGCACATAGGAGTACTGGACCGGACCGCACACGTAGGAGAGCATTTGTGCAGCGGCCCGAAGCCTTTAACTATTTACAAAAAATAATTAATCCAAAAGCCCAAATAAATATTCTCCAAAAAGATAGGAACCCGCCCGGCACACGAGCACACGAGTCGCCTGCCCGAGTCGAGCCGAGTGCGCACGTGTGGCACTTTCTAGGTCTTTCCTCCGGTCAAAAACTTCTCATGCCCCAAGGGCACATCTAAAGTGTCCATTCTAGCCATTTATAAGGTGGCTAAACATTTCCAAATATCCAATGTGGTATTCCGCCTCCTCAGAATAGGACACATCACCCTCTAACTCATGTTTTCCATCCACTTTGAGCATTAATTTCTCATTCACTCGGTATCGTAATTGAGTGATTCCAAAGCTTAAAATTAACTACTCGTTACGTAGATAATTAAGGACCCATTAGTTTTCAATTTTTATTATCAGAAACTAATAATAATTAAGCTCAAAGTATGTTGCTCAACCAAGGTTTGCAACCTTCCTTAATGGGCCAAAGCCCAAACCTTTTAATTCTCCAACAATCCCCCATATGAATGGAAATTAATGCAAATGTAGACTCTAAGGAGAAGTCAGACAAGAAAATGTTGCATCAGAAAAGATAGCTTCTGGCTTTGAACCTTTCATAGTGATGTACCATCGGATTCACTCGACTAATTAGTGACTTGATGTCATGAACCAGTCAGCCTTTGTTGTGAACCTAGACAACGATACTCACACAACATTTTCTTTAACATCCTTTTAGTTCTCATGGTTGTGTTCGTTTTGGCCATGAACAACCTGGTTTCAGAAAGTGTTTTAGAGAAATCTTGCCTCCCAGATTTCTCATAGAAGCGGCCCCACTTCACACTTACATAGGTGATTCCTATCAAGAGTATTCTGCCATACTCCACTTGATGTATCAAGATATAGGACATCATTGAAAGCTTTAGCTTACCCTAAATATTCTCTGCAGATAGCACTTTTATGTGACGGAATGACTAAGTGCTAAACTAAAGCTTCATAACTTAGTTGTCCTATTGAACCAAGATTCTGGGATCTCCAGTCAACAAGGTTGGGTTACCATTACAAAGATTTTTGCATTATAGGCTTTAGTCCCATTCCGTTTGTCAAAATTGACATCTGATCTCTAGACAAACCTTTTGTAAGCGGATCCCCAAGATTCTCCATTGATTTTATGTAATCAATGGAAATCACGCCATTAGAGATCAACTGTTTAAGGTGTTATGTCTTCGACGTATATGTCCTGACTTACCATTTTAAATGCTGCTTTGAGCACGTCCTATAGCTGACTGACTATCACAGTGCATGCTAATATGAGCGATTGGCTTAGGCCTGCATGGAACATCTTCTAGGAAATTTCGAAGCCAGCCTCTTCCCCAGCTTTATCCAGTGCTATAAACTCAGCTTCCATAGTGGACCGAGCTATGCACGTTTGTTTCGTGGATTTCTACGACACAGCAGCACCACCAACAGTGAATAAGTATCCACTGGTGGACTTTGAGTCCTTACTATCTGATATCCAATTTGCATCGCAATATCCTTCTAATACTGCTGGATATCTCGTGTAATGTAATCCAAGGTTCATTGTGTATTTCAGATACCTCATCACTCTATTAAGAGCTTTCCAATGATCATCACTTGGATTACTGGTAAACCTGCTCAATTTGTTTACTGAACAAGCTAAGTCTGGTCTTGTACAATTCGTTATGTACATCAGACTCCCGATTACCTGAGAGTATTTTAATTGAACTACAGGTTCGCCTCGGTTTTTCCTTAAGTGTATACTTAAGTCAAGTGGAGTCTTTATTGGTTTTGTTTTAAACATATTGAATCGTTTGAGAACAGATTCAATATAATGAGTTTGTGACATAACAAGACCATCCGCCATATGAGAAATTTTAATTCCTAGAATAACATTGGCAACCCCCATGTCTTTCATATCAAAATTCCGTGTTAACATCTTCTTTGTATTCAAGATGATGTCACGAGTACTGCCCATGATTAGCATGTCGTCTATATAGAGACATACTATCACATAGGCATTGGGTGTGCGCTTGATATATACACACTTGTCACACTCGTTGATCCTGAAGCCGTTTGACATCATTACTTGATCAAACTTTAAATGCCATTGCTTGGGTGCTTATTTAAGTCCGTACAGAGACTTTACATGTCTACACACTTTCCTTTCTTGTCCGGGAACGACAAACCCTTCGGGTTGTTCCATATAAATCTATTCCTCTAACTCACCATTAAGAAAGGAAGTCTTCACATCCATTTGATTGATTTCTAAATCATAGACTGCAGCAATAGCCACTAGCATCTTTATAGAAGTGATCCTAGTCACTGGTGAGTAGGTATCAAAGAAGTCAAATCCTTCTTTCTGTTTGTAGCACTTGGCTACTAACCTGGCCTTGTACTTGTCAATAGATCCATATTCTTTCAGTTTTTTTCCTGAAAATCCACTTGCATCCGAGTGGTTTACTTCCTGGAGGAAGATCTACCAGCTCCCAAGTGTGATTTTGAAGAATGAAATCTATCTCACTATTCACTGCTTCTTTCCAGAAAGGAGCTTCTGGAGTTGTCATTGCCTCAGAGAAAGATCTCGGCTCGTTTTATACCATGTAGGTTAGAAAATCTGGTCCAAAAGACGTAGGTATTTTGGCTCGTTTGCTTTGACGAGGTTCCTCAGTCTCTTGAGGGGTCGTCTCACGCACTCGCTTACTAGTGCTAGCTTCTTCACTGTTTTTGTCTTTCTTCGAAAAGACATTTTCAAAGAACACTGCATTCTTCGACTCCATGACAACATTTTCATGTATCTCGGGAATATCTGATTTGTGCACTAAGAAACGATATGCACTACTGTTCGTTGCATAGCCGATGAATATGCAATCAATTGTTTTAGGCACGATTCTCACTTGTCTTGGTTTGAGTACAGCAACCTTCGTCAGACACCCCCACACTTTTAAGTATTTGTAACTAGGCTTATAGCCTTTCCAAAGTTCATATGGGGTTTTATCTGTCTTCTTGGACGGATCCTATTTAAAATGACGTTGGCGGAGAGAATTGCTTCTCCCCCACAAGTTCTGAGGTAAGCCCGAACTTATCAACATAGCATTCATCATCTCCTTTAGAGTACGGTTTTTGCGTTCTGCAATACCATTAGATTGAGGTGAATATGGTGCAGTCGTTTGATGAATAATGCCATGTTCCGAACAGAATTCATTAAACGATGCGTCATACTCTCTGTCTCTATCACTTCGAATTGTTTTAATTCGTTTGCTAAGTTGATTCTCAACTTCATTCTTATAATCTTTAAAAGCATCAATGGCCTCATCTTTGCTACTTAGCAAATATACATAACAATATCTAGTGCAATCGTCAATAAAAGTTACAAGGTACTTTTTACCTCCTCTTGTTTGCACAAACTTTAAATCACAAAAATCTGTATGAATTAAATCCAAGCGTCAGTGTTTCGTTCTGTTGAAGGATATGATGCTTTTGTCAATTTTGCATCAAAACATATTTGGCATTTTTCTTTATTGTTAAAGTCCAGTTTGGGCAATAAGTCAAGGTTAATCATTTGTTGTATTGACTTATAATTAACATGTCCCAAACGAAAATGCCATAAACAAGAAGACTCAAGCATGTAAGCAAAAGAGGAAACAATTTTATTAGCCTCAGTGGGCGCAACTTTCTTGGTTACAATCGTCATAACATTTAACTTAAACATGTTATCAGTAAGATACCCCTTTCCCAAATACAAGTCATTCTTAGAAAGTGTAAATTTGTTTGCCTCAAAAACTAGTCTAAACCCATGACTGACTAGTCGAGCGCCAGATACCAAGTTCTTCCGGATGTCAGGAACATGCAACACATTCTACAGGGTCAGCTCCCATCCTGAGGTCAGCTTTAGGACCACCTTGCTCGATCCTTCAATCTTCGAGCTGTCAGAATTTCCCATGAAGAGTTGTTCATTGTTTGTCGTGGGTACAGCCTCTGAACATTGCCCTGTTGGCACATACATGTCGAGTGCCCCCTGTGTCCACCCACCATTCACGTGTATTCCCCACTGCGTTGCACTCGGTCACCACTGCGCAGAGATTCAGATCTTCCATTGCGCCGACCAGATTCGCTTTTGCTTTGTTTTGATTCTGATTCTTTTTAGGCTTACGACAGTCACTGCTACAGTGCCCTGGTTTTCCACAGTTATAACACTTACATGTGAACTTCTTTGCAACCTCCTTGCTCTTGACGTTCACGCCCCAAGTGTTTTTTTCTTTTTGTTCTTTGCCTCAGTAACATGAGCCTTGGTCTGACCCGACGGAGTGGTTGGCTTTCTCTCGGCAAGACGATTGTCCTCTTCAATTCAAAGCCGGATCCATCTTCATTTCCTTTCTTTTGTGTTTAAGATAGCTCTTAAATTCCCTCCACGAAGAAGGCAGCTTCTCAATCACAGCCGCAACCTGGAAAGATTTTGTTATGCCCCGCACCCTCCGTAAAATAAAGAAAGGATAAATGGAAATTAAATTGGTTAAGGAAAATAAATGTTAATGAATTAAGAATCAAGTATTATGATTAAATGGAATTTCTGGAAAGGATTAAATAGGAAATTAAGTAGTATTTAGTTTTAAAATTAAATATTAGGAAATTATCCTTTAAGATAAATAAGAAAAGAGGATGTAATTTAGAAACTCCAAATTTTCCCCTCTCCATATAAAAACTGACAGAACGTCAGTTTTTTCATTACGCAGAGAAAACCGACGCTCTCTCCCCCATAGCAATTCAACCTCCTTCTCCAACCCTAGGTGAAGGTTCTTCAAGATCCTCAATCCAATCTTCGTCCGTTCTTCATTCCTTCCTCGAGTAATCAAAGGCAAGTAATCTACTTATAAGTTCCTACGTTTTACGAAAAAGAAAATGCCTATTTTTGATATCTAAATGGATCACCATGCAGTAGTTTCTTTCCGTGAATCTATATGTGATTGATGTGTTTTGGTTTTGATGTTTTGGCCACTATATGTTGAAAATTGTTTTGTTGTTGTTGACTTAGTGAAATCGTGCAAATCCCTACCCCTTGAGTCCCTTCTTGTTGTGATTTCATTGTTGTGTGGGGATTGCGGATGAGAGGTGAAATCTTTGGATTGATAAGGTTGGGATAATTGAGTTCTAGGCTTTAATCTTTGTTTGGTATGTGTATAGTGTTCAATCTGCAGTTTAAGCATGAGATTATAGCAGGGATTAGGCTTGGATTGATTGGGATGAAGTTTGGGATCAATTGGAGTTAGGGTTCTGCAGTTTCTGCAGAAATCGCAAAGTTTCTGTTCTGGAATCGTGGACATCGATCGATCGATGTGAGGGGATGAAATACTTCGATCGATCGATGTAGGAAGGGTTGAGAGATCGATGTTCTCTGATGGACTTTGATCGATCGATGTGAGGGTATGATGTTAGGCAGTAAGTATTCTGATGGACATCGATCGATTGATGTGAGGGGATGAAGTACTTCGATCGATCGATGTGAGGGTATGATGTTAGACAGTAGGTATTCTGATGGACATCGATCGATCGATGTGAGGGGATGAAGTACTTCGATCGATCGATGTAGGAAGGGTTGAGAGATCGATGTTCTCTAATGGACATCGATCGATCGATGTGAGGGTATGAAGTCACATCGATCGATCGATGTGAGGGGATGATGTCCATCAGTTTTGATGAGAAATAAGGGAAGAAAGAGGGAAGCTAGGGGACCCTTTGGGTGACCTTAGAGACTTCTTAGGACCTGATTGAGGTTAGCCTAAGTCTTGGGAACATGATTTAAATTGGTTAATCAAATTTGGAAAATTTGAAGGGTATTCGAATCTGATTTCAACGTGAATGACCTAAGAGGGTTAGGAAATGAACGTATGAGGTTTTACAGAGTTCAATGGAGGAATGTGAGGGTTCTCACATTAGTTTTTGAGTTTTAGAACCAATGTTAAGTGTTGATGACCTAGCTTGAAGCATAAGCTCGAATGTGTAAGTGAGGGGAATCTTGCGTGATTGATTGATACCGAATGTGAATTGAATTTATGTGAATGAAGAATGTGATTGAAATGAGGAGTCTTGCATCATGGCACTTGCATTTGCATACTGTTTGAAAAGAGCTGTGCTTCGGCGCAGGCTTGCGAAATTGGCTGTAACGTTACACGGGATGGAAATATAAGTCGTGGTGCATTACAGGGTATAAAGTAGTCTGTAATGTTAATCGGGATGGAAATATAAGCCGAGGTGCATTACTGGGTATAAAGTTGTCTGTAACATTACACGGGATGGAAATATAAGCCGTGGTGCGTTACAGGGTATAAAGTTGTCTGTAATGTTAATC
Organism: Eustoma russellianum; assembly: GCA_036186865.1. NCBI lineage: Eukaryota > Viridiplantae > Streptophyta > Magnoliopsida > Gentianales > Gentianaceae > Eustoma > Eustoma russellianum. Next base: position 22,464,369 of record AP025047.1, on the reverse strand, counting down.
GGGATGGAAATATAAGCCGAAGTGCATTATAGGTATAAAGTTATGTGACCGGACATTGTGACATGCATTGCACTGTTTTGAAAGGAAATTGCCCATGCATTTGTGACTGTGTAGTGTAGTGCATATTTTGTCATGCATCACGTGAGTCAATTGGGGTGATTGCTATGTGACTTGAATGATCGTCAATTGTTAATTGTTATGAATTACTGTTTTATGTTCTTGTATTGTTAAATCTATGCTCTTGAAAATATACAAGACATGTGCCTCATTTCCCTTGAATTATGTATTAATCATGTCTTGCCATGTGTTGATCCCGTATGTCTTATAAGCGGGTTACTTGATAGCGTTTTTTTCGCTAAGGGTCCTACCTTTATTTTGCAGATGAGCCTAGTTATGACATGATCTTCGTAGAGGACGATGACGAGTGGGCCGAATGGGATGCCTAGAGACTGATTGGGAGATAATTGGGACAGTTGTTATTTATTCCAGTTTATTTCGTTCACTTGAGAATTTAGTTGCTACTACCGTGACTACCCTTTTGAGATCTTAATATCATTCGATGTACGAACTTGATGGTTGAGATTCATTAGATACATGTTTCCGCACTTATTTCTCTTACGTCATTGATGATGTATATACGAGAGATGAGGCGTCTTGTAGTCTTCTCAGTAAGCTACGTCGGGTGCACCGGTTCGGATTCCGCTGTCCGGGTCGGGGCGCTACAGGTGGTATCAGAGCCTAGGCTTCAGATCTACCTCGGAGATCTAGGTTATATCATGTAGAGTCTTAAGTTATGATCTTGATCTTTAAGTTGATCTTTAGATCTGAGTATGTGATCCTAGATGTAAGTTTAATTGGGATGGGTGTGTGCGAGCGCGATAAAATTCAATCAACAAATGTTACATTATTTTAGTGTACGAATTCCACCATGTACAACGCATATGGGCCTTCAGTGTTTACTTTTGGAATTGCTGAATGCTAATAAGTGTTGATTTTGCAGAAAATGCCTCCCAGGAGAGTTAACCAATGGAACGGTGGTAATGGGAACGAGAACCCTCCATCACCACCACCAATCCTAGTACCCCAAGCGTTGATAGACGCTATCACAGTGATAGCGCAAGGAGTTGCGCAGCAGCAACAGTAACCTCCTCCTCCTCCGCCCCCTCAGCAAGGAATCAGATACTACATTAGGGAGATGCGGAAGATGCATGCCCCCAACTTTGAGGGGACCACCGACCCTGATGTGGCCGGATTTTGGCTGGATGAAGTTGAGAAGTGCTTCAGGCTTGTGCAAGTGCCGGAAGAACTCAAAGTGGATGTAGCCACACCATTACTGATCGGCAGAGCTAATGCCTGGTGGAATGGGATTCTGCCAAAGATGACTCCCCCTATACAGTGGAGACAGTTCGTCCAGGCTTACAAAGACTACTATGTTCCTGAGACTACCATTTTGGAAAAGATGAGGCAGTTTGATAAGTTTGAGCAGGGGAGGATGACTGTTTCTGATTACGCCGATAGGTTCCTTGCCTTGGGCAAATTCACGCCCATGGTGTTGGAAAACAACAGGATGAAAATGCTAAAATTCGAGGAAGGATTGAACCCCCAGATACGGATTGCCATTGCGGGGTCTAGCTTAAAGACTTTTGAAGAGATGTTGGATGCATGTTACCGCGTGGAGAGTGACATGTGCAGGTCACAGCCTAGAGAGGCTCGTGAAGAATCGAGTAAGAGGCCAAGGGAAGAGCAAAGTGGTGGTAGACCCGGACGTTGGGTCAATATCCCTAGAAAAGGGCAGGCGGGGCCGGCTCAGAGGGCACCACAATGGATTCAGCATGATCGCCAGGCACCCGCAGTATGCCCACACTGCCAGAAGAGACATGTGGGTGAATGTTGGAAAGTGACCGGAGCGTGCTTCAAGTGTGGGAAGGCGGGTCATAGAATCAAAGATTGCCCCGAATGGAACCCTAAGCCTCAAGTAGAAGCAGGGCCGGCTCAGCAGCAGAGAGGCAGGCCCAACGCGAGAGTCCACGCGATGACAGACGCCGAAGTACAGGAGGACGCCAACGTTGTGACAGGTACGACTTAAGTTCAATAATAGTAGCTTAAGTTGAATTTTAGTCTTTTAAGTTGATGATTAAATGTGTGTTATGTGAAAACCTTTATGTGCTACACTCTTGTGATTAGGTGTGATACTAGTTAACAAAGTACCTGCGGACGTATTATTTGATAGCGGAGCTAGTCACTCCTTCATTTCTAAGCGATTCGCCAAAGGACTCGACTGCTTACCCGAATGGCTTGAGAACCCCTTCAGGGTGCAGGCAGCCGGCGAACAAGTGCTGGTGTCTCACCACAAGTACAAAGATTGTGAATTGGAGTTGGGTGGAAAGGTGTTTGCTGTGACATTAGTCCCAATTCCGATGAAGGATTTTGATGTAATATTGGGCATGGATTGGCTGACCAAAAATCATGCCAATATTGACTGCAAACTCAAACAAGTGACCGTTAAGGACCCTGATATGAATGAAATAACGGTACAAGGAAACGTCAAGTTAACAAAAGCCCGAAAGAAGATATACTTGACGGCAATCAAGGCCTTTAAAGCTTTACAGAAAGGAGCAGAGGGATTTATGGTGTATGCAGTAGATGCGAAGCAAGATGTTCCCTCTATAGATCGGATGCCGGTGAACAATGAATTCAAGGACGTATTTCCCGATGATTTACCAGGAGTTCCGCCATCGAGAGAAGTAGAGTTTGAAATTAATTTAATACCCGGAGCCAAGCCTATATCTAAGGCACCCTACAGAATGGCCCCAGCTGAACTTAAGGAGCTTAAAGGACAACTTCAAGAGTTGTTAGACAAGAAATTGATTCGCCCCAGTGTATCACCTTGGGGAGCTCCAGTTCTATTTGTAAAGAAGAAAGATGGCAGTATGAGGCTGTGCATTGATTACCGAGAGCTGAACAAAATCACCATCACGAACAAATATCCTCTGCCAAGAATAGAGGATTTATTTGATCAACTAAAGGGAGCCCGATGGTTTTCAAAGATTGACCTTTGTCAGGGGTATCATCAGTTACTCGTGAAAGCAGGAGACGTACCTAAGACCGCTTTTCGGACTCGATACGGGCATTATGAATTTTTAGTGATGCCTTTTGGATTAACTAATGCCCCAGCAGCTTTTATGGATCTGATGAACACTGTATTCCGAGAACAGTTGGACCAATTCGTAGTAGTGTTCATCGATGACATTTTGGTCTACTCCCCCGACGAGCAAGCTCATGCTGAACACTTAAGAGTAGTGTTGCAAATTTTGAGGTAACAAAAACTCTATGCCAAATTCAGCAAGTGTGAGTTTTGGCTAAGAAGTGTAGCCTTTCTCGGTCACGTGATTTCGGAGGATGGGATTTCTGTACATCCTAAGAAGATAGAAGCCATCACAGAATGGCTCAGACCTACCAACGTGACTGAAGTGAGAAGCTTTCTAGGCTTGGCAGGCTACTACAAGAAGTTCGTTGAGGGATTCTCCACCATAGCAGTTCCATTAAGTCGACTTACGAAGAAGAAGACTAAATTCGAATGGACTGTTGAATGCGAACAGAGCTTTACTAAGCTCAAGAAGAGATTGACCACAGCTCCGGTGTTGGCACAACCCTCCAGCATCGACGGTTTTGTGATCTACAGCGACGCGTCCAAGAAAGGGCTAGGTATGTACGTCATTGCAATTAATACATTGTGTACACATATGCTAGTCTTAAGCTAATTTTCTGTTTATAGGATGTGTCTTGATGCAAAATGACCGAGTTATTTCGTACGCGTCAAGACAATTGAAACCATATGAGTAGAACTGCCCGACGCATGACTTGGAGCTCGCAGCTGTGGTATTTTCTCTTAAGATCTGGATGTAGGATCTGCAAGGCACCACTAGAAGGGGGGGTTGAATAGATGGTGCGGAAAATATGGTTTTTAAAATTTTTTTAAACCTAACCAATTCAAGTTCTGAAAACAGATTCTGTTTTCAGGACCAGTTTTAAAACGTTTTTAAAACTAGGTTAGAGGTCTCCAAAAATTATGAAATTTTGAGAGAACTTAGCCTCAGATGTTATGAGGGTCCCCTAAAAATTTCAAATCAAAATTCAACCTTTAACCCCTTCAAAAACCGTTGGCACTCAGATTGTGCAATTCTGCCAGAAACGGTAGATGGTTTTGAAAAATTAATTCTTATTTGTGTGAATGTCCAAATGATCTGAAAATTTGACCAATAACTCCTCACACATTATATTTAAATGGGTTGAAGCAGTTTTTTAAAATTCTTTTGGGAAGTAGGTCAAATACAACCAAAGTCTCAACCTTTGCAAGTCTGAAAATCAGACTGCACTAGTCTCAGAACTTTTGATGTTTGACTGACCTATACTTGTCCAAAAGGGTTGAAACTTGTGCCAAATTAACCCTAGAACGTTTATGTATGTTTCTGGAAATTTTTACAATGTTTGAAAATCTTTTACTATTTTTACGAACGTGAACAAGATGAGTAACCAGTGCAGAAACTGAAAAGTAAATGCTGAAAGTAAATTGCACCAAGAATTTTATACTGGTTCGATTATAAACAACCTACTCCAGTCTTCAACGAACACCTTCCTTGGTTCACACTAATCTCACACACGCATTACACCTTACCGCAGGGTTGATAGAGTTACACCTTAACTCCAACCGTTTACAAACCTTGTATTGCTAGTACAATTAGCACGAACACCACCACCTTGCTAGAATGAAGATTGATCACACATTGATCAATCTTTTACAAAGATGAGTGAATGGTGGTTTATATGAAGCCTATTCAAGATTGAAAGATGTAAAGTACAATAGGCTTTTACAAGAAAAGAGAGAAAGAAAGTGTAGGAGAAAAGAGGCTTGGCACTTTGATCACTTTAGAATGCAAATCTTGGTGTTGTATTTGTTTGTTCTTCTCTTCTCTCCTTATAGCATTGCAGCCGTCCCCCCTTGCCATATCCCCCTCTTGAAAATTTCCTTTTAAGTGCTTGAGAGAGTGTAAGACATCATGGTGACAATGCTTTGCTTACTTGGCATCATTCTATTGGACCATCATTTAGTCTTCGCTTACTTGGCACCTCTTTATTGGCTCAATGTTGTCATCATTTGATGACATGGAAAATCTGAAATAATCACTTAATATTTGCCAAAAAATCAACCATTAAATCATACCATAATTCACAAATTCTCTCATAAATTTCAAGACAAGAAAATATCTCCTTTCCAAGCTCAAGAAAATCGGCCAACACATATTTTCAATGCTGAAATTTTCAGCATTTACATCATGGAATAAATTCAGATTATTTGCCATTTTCCTTTGAATTTTTGTCATAAAAATAAATCAATTTCATATGGTAAGTCTAGCTAGCAAATGAAGAGTGAACTTGGACACAATGTGAGATAAATTTCGGCCAGCACACCCTTCACACATGCTGAGAAATTTCAGCATGTGTGATATGTAAAATATCACACTTAATTACCTTACATAATTTTCAAATTATTTCCATAACTCCTTCAATTAATCCTTTAAAAAAATTGACAAAATATCTTGTCTTAGCCATGAAGAATTCGGCCACCATGTGTGTAACATGCTGAAATTTTCAACATGTGACATAAGAGAGGTATATGTTGAATACTTACCTTTTGTAGCTTCTCTCTTTGATTCATCAACATTATATGATTGATCCTTGACCAATCAACATGCCAACAAGGCTCCACATATGCTTCAAACCAGCTGTAGGTGGCGTTTAGTGTGTTTGTACATGTGCTGAAATTTATTTTTGCTAACTTTGTAAAATAGTGCACATTTAATAATACACACATATAATATTCCAATCAGCCCTTAATTTAATTTTCTAGAACACTTTAAGATGTATATTATATGTAAAAAGTGTCTAGATATGTGTCACATGATGTTCAAGAAAAACGTTCCATGTTATGTGCGTAGAAAACCGAATTTTCGATATTTATCGATTACCCGATTTTTCTCTAATTTAAATTCCAACTTTTGCACATGATATATATATTATGTTATACATAATATATATAATATATACATTAAATTTCAGCAATTGGCTGATTTAAAGTGGTACCATAAACATGTGACAAAATTAAAATTGAAATCTTTACATTTTGGCCTAAATGTGGGGTGATTTGTGTGTGCCAACATGGAAAGTATTTTTGCCTGATTTTTCAGTGATGTGCACGAAATTTACATCAATTTTTGATGTATATGGGCTGGCCATTTGTTTATGGCAAGTACGTGACACATTGGCGAAGTTTCGGTATTCGTCCGATACGACAAATTTCGGTTTAGAACCTTTTATCGTGTCGTATTTAATTTGTCATCACCATATCTTATATCATATGATATAAGACCTGAATATACTCATAAATATGAGTTAAGTATAGTGGTGTGACGTTAACGTACGTACGTAAGATATATAACGTGTCGGTAGTACGTTGGAATACATGTGTATGTGCCTTTTTAAAAAATCTGAAAATATAGTATATATATGTATAAAAGGCGTGTGACATTGAATGTGGGGAGGAGGAGAAAACTTTCCTTCCTTAGCCTTGTTGCCTTTGTGCCTTTTCCAAATGAATCTTCCTTTAATGAACTACTTAGTTTATTAAACTAAGTACTTCACTTAATGAACTAATTTAGTTCATTAATGGTGGCACCTGAAAATAGTATAAACTCAACAAATGTTCGCCATATGATGTAAGCTTTAATGCTTCATGGCTCGTTAGTACGGAAACATAATATATAAGCTAAATAAGGCAAGTAATGACAAGTTATCATGCATACATGTACACACTTATACACGTTTGTATATATGTATATATATTTAACGTTTCTTATTTTGAAATCACTCAAACCCTCTTATTTCTACAATCTCCCCCTTTTGATGATTTTCAAAATAACTAGTGTACATGATTTAAGTGCTATCTCTCCCCCTTGAATTATGCACAGATTTGAAATTTGAATTTCGAATTTCAAATCCGGCTTCCCCTTGATTCATGCAATTAGGATCAATCAGTCTCTCTCTCCCCCTTAAATCATGCTTCTCTCTCCCCCTTTATTTTGGAAAGTTAATCAAAAGATCCCTGCCAAAAAGGAAAGTAAATCAAATAGTATCACATTAAATCACATCAACGGGAATCATGCCTAATTTAGAACGAAGAGATTCAAATGTGGCTTGATTTAAGGCCTTTGTAAATATATCCGCTACTTGTGATTCTGTGCGTACATGATCTATGACAATATTACCATTGTTAACGTGATCACGAAGAAAATGATAGCGAACTTCTATATGCTTAGCCTTAGAGTGTAATACGGGGTTCTTAGACAAATTTATTGCACTCATACTATCACAATATATAGGAATTTTATTTACGGTAATTCCAAAATCCGAAAGTTGTTGTTTTATCCACAACAACTGTGTGCAACAAAGGCTAAGAGCCATATACTCAGCCTCAGTAGTGGACAAAGCAACACTTGCTTGCTTTTTGGAAAACCATGAAATAAGGGAATTTCCTATAAATTGGCAAGTTCCGCTCGTGCTTTTTCTATCTATCTTGCAGCCACCATAATCTGCATCAGTGTAAGCATGTAAGTCGAATGTAGAATCCTTATCATACCAAATACCTAAGGTGGGCGTGTGCTTAATATAACGGAATATTCTTTTTACCGCATTTAAGTGTGACACCTTAGGTTGACTTTGAAAACGAGCACACATGCATACGCTAAACATGATGTCAGGCCTACTAGCAGTTAAATATAGTAAAGAACCTATCATGGATCGATATAATCCATTATCAACGTCTTTACCATGTTCGTCTTTGTCTAATTTAGTAGTAACACTCATAGGTGTGGGGGATGGTTTCAAATTTTCAAAATTGAACTTCTTGATCATATCATTTACATACTTAGCTTGGCTTATATGAATTCCTTTACTCGTTTGCTTAATCTGCAAGCCAAGAAAATAATTAAGTTCACCAACCATAGACATTTCAAATTCAGCTTTCATACAATTTTCAAAATCTTTAACGAGTCTATGTGAGGTAGAACCGAAGATAATGTCATCTACGTAGATTTGAATAATAAGTAAATCTGATTTTTCTTGTTTCAAAAATAGTGTACTATCTATAGTACCACGTTTAAAATTATTTTCTAAAAGGAAAGTAGCAAAACGATCATACCATGCTCTCGGCGCTTGCTTTAGGCCATATAGTGCCTTCTTTAGTTTGTACACGTGATTTGGATGTTTCAAATCTTCAAAACCGGGTGGTTGCTTCACGTATACTTCTTCTTGTATGAATCCGTTTAGAAAAGCACTTTTGACGTCCATTTGATACAATTTAAAATCTTTCATGCAGGCAATGGCAAGTAAGAGTCGTATAGCTTCTAAACGTGCTACGGGTGCAAATGTTTCATCGTAGTCTATTCCTTCTTCTTGATTATATCCTTGAGCTACGAGTCTTGCTTTATTTCTAACGACCTTTCCTTCTTCATTCATTTTATTCCTAAATACCCACTTTGTGCCTATAATTGTCTTATCTTGTGGTCGTGGCACTAAATCCCATACATCATTTCTAACGAATTGATTAAGTTCGTCATGCATAGCATCAATCCAAGATGAATCACTCAAAGCATCATGCACATTTTTGGGCTCAATTTCAGAAATCATAGCATGAAATTCATTTATTTCATCCGAAGTGATTCTTCTACGTGGTCGCACACCGTGAGTGATGTCGCCTATGATGAGATCATGTGGGTGATCTCTATGCCATCTTGGTTGATTATTTTCTAAGTTATCATGCATTTCTATATGATCATGCATTTCTAGTGTCTCATTCATCTCATGCATATCAAAAGAATCATTATCTTCATCCAAAACGGGTTTCAATTCAAAATCATCGTCATATTCCTTATCTTTATCAATCTCTCCAAATTCATTGAATTTAACATGAATAGATTCTATGATTTGTCTAGTGACAGGATCATAACATCTATATGCTTTTGAATTTATGGAATACCCAACAAAAATGCACTCAATTGATTTGGATTCAAATTTATCTAAATTATCCTTTGTATTCACGACAAAGCATTTGCATCCAAACACACGAAAATAATCAATCTTAGGCATGCGATCATTCAAAATTTCGTAAGGCGTCTTGTTTATTTTCTTTCTTATAGATAGGCGATTTATAATATAGCATGCACAATTTACGGCTTCCGCCCACAGAAATCTAGGCAATTTATTTTCGCAAAGCATGGTTCTAGCAATTTCTTGTAGTGTGCGATTTTTTCTTTCTACTACTCCATTTAATTGTGGAGTTCTAGGTGGTGAAAACTCATGTTTAATCCCTTTTTCTTCACAAAACGAAATCATCTCTTTATTTTTAAACTCACCGCCTCTATCGCTTCTTATTCTTTTCACATTTACACCGTATTGATTTTTGAGTTGTTTAATTAATTTAGCGATCTCTACGGCGCTATCATCCTTATGTGCAAGAAATAAAGTCCAAGTATAACGAGAAAAGTCATCAACAATCACGCATGCATAGTGACGCCCACCTAGACTTGTAGTGCGACTAGGACCAAACAAATCGATATGCAATAGTTCTAGTATTCTAGTCGTGCTTATTTCATTCTTCGGCTTAAGTGACTCACGTGTTTGTTTGCCTTTTTATGCAAGATTCACACAACTGAAAGTTGTCTAAATCAAGCGTAGGCAATCCCCGTACTAGGTTCTTTCGTTGCAATTTTTCTAGTGTAGAAATACCTATGTGTCCTAAACGTCTATGCCACAAATTCACATTGGGTTCATTTGACATAAAACATTTAACTTTAGCGTCTACTACATCATCCATAGATAGTGTAAAGATATTTCCTTCTCGTTTTCCTTTTAAACGGTTTCTCCATTTTTATTTATTATATTGCAATAAGGGTGAGTAAAACAAACATTGAAGCCATTGTCAACAAATTGAGAAATACTAAGAAGATTGTAGGATAAGTTGCTTACCAAAAATACGTTGGAGATTTGAAGTGTATTCGGATTGCCAATCGTACCTTTTCCAATGATCTTGCCTTCATTGTTGTCTCCAAAGGTCACAGATCCACCTTTTGTGACCTTCTTTAATTTGGAGAACAGGCTCGGGTCACCCGTCATGTGCCTCGAGCAACCACTGTCAAGGAACCACTTTATTGATGTGTCTTTTGATGAGTGGTCTCCCTGCAATGTGAAAAGGTGATTTAGGTACCCTTTTAATTTTGGGTCCTTTCGAGTTGGTTAATCACCTTTTGGTAAGGTACCTTTCGGTACCCATACTTGGGTGATCCTTCTCGGTCTATCAAATGGCAAGAATGAAGGTGCGATATAATATACATGTGGTGCATGTACTTTGGGTCTTTGCCCAAGGACTCCTCTATACTCATTGAATGAAGGACGCTTTTGATGTGTCCTTGTGTGCGTGTGCGTAGTGCGTGGATGATATGTATTTCGTGTATGCATTGTTCTTTTCGTCTCATATCTATATGGTACAACGTTATATTTCACATGATATGAGGGAGTGGGGCGTGTGGAAGGAGGTGCTTTTTGCGTCATCTTAGACGCCTCTTGATGCTTAGGGGTGTCTACTTTCTTAGACACAACAAACTTGGTTGGTTTGGTTGATACTTCGTTAGTATCAACGTATCCCAATCCAGTTTTGTCACTGTCATGCTTTTGCGATAATATGATGCGATGCAGCATGTTTGACCCTGTATCGAATTGTTTCATCATTTTCTCTAAATCTGTATTCCTTGATTTCAAATTTGAAATCTCGGATTTCATTTCATTATTCTGAGAAGTCAATGATGAGATCTCGGTTTTTAATGCAGTGATGATACATGAAGACTCTTTCTTTGAATCGCTTAATTGAGCGACAAGATTCTCGTTAGAAGATTCTAACAGTTTCTTGTCTTCAATTAAACGTTTCTTTTCTTTTGCGAGAGTCTTAGTAAATTTATGTAATTCAAGATACTGACTAAAAAGATCATCATAAGAAGGTTCAGAGTCAGAGTCAGAATCGGATGATACCTCATTAGACGCCTTTGAAGCGAAGCATACTTGAGCGGTCTCCTCTTCGGTCTCAGTTTTAGAGTCTGATGAGTCACTCCATGTGGAGGCCTTTAGTGCACGTTTCCTTTGTTTAGGATCTGAGACGAGTCTATTTTTGTTCCGCTCCTTGTCAGGGTATTTATTAGTTTGCTTTTCTTTGTTTGGGCAGTCATATGATAAGTGTCCGAGTTTGCCGCATTCATAACATTTAATATCCTTATCATTTGACTTGTTTTTAT
>AP025047.1:22362616-22434541 GCA_036186865.1 Eustoma russellianum | reverse complement strand
AGCACATGCAGAACACTTAAGAGTGGTGTTGCAAATCCTGAGACAACAAAAGCTTTATGCCAAATTCAGCAAGTGTGAATTTTGGCTAAGAAGCGTAGCCTTCCTCGGTCACGTGATTTCAGAAGAGGGGATCTCTGTGGATCCTAAAAAGATAGAAGCCATCACTGAATGGCCAAGACCTACCAACGTGACTGAAGTGAGAAGCTTCCTGGGCTTAGCAGGCTACTACAGGAAGTTTGTTGAGGGATTATCTACGATAGCAGTACCATTGAGTCGACTTACGCAGAAGAAGACTAAGTTCGAATGGACTGCTGAATGCGAGCAGAGCTTTACCGAGCTCAAGAAGAGATTGACCACAGCCCCGGTGTTGGCACAACCCTCCGGCACCGACGGTTTTGTGATCTATAGCGACGCGTCCAAGAAAGGACTAGGATGTGTCTTGATGCAAAATGAACGAGTCATATCATACGCGTCAAGACAATTGAAACCATATGAGCAGAATTACCCGACATGACTTAGAGCTCGCAGCCGTGGTATTCGCTCTTAAGATCTGGAGACACTATTTATACGGAGAAAAGTGCGCCGTATTTACTGATCACAAGAGCTTGAAGTACTTGTTTTCGCAGAAGGAGTTGAACATGAGGCAGAGAAGATGGTTGGAGTTACTAAAGGATTATGACCTGACCATCAATTACCATCCAGGTAAGGCCAACAGAGTGGCGGACGCATTGAGCAGAAAGTCTAGCCACGCAAGACAGTCCCCATTGGAAAGAGAGATTGAGGAGTTTGATCTTGAATTGATAGACTCAGTGGCGAATGTTCTTACAGCTTTGTCTGTCAGCCCAGACTTGGTAGACAGAATCAAAGAAGCGCAGTACGAGGACCCAGCACTGAAAGAAATCCGCGACAAATTATCCGCGGGGCCTGTAGAAGATTTCCAATTGCAAGGAGACGGAAGTCTATGGTTCCAGGATCGGTTGTGCGTGCTAGTTAAAACGAACTTCGAACGGAATTGCTCCGAGAAGCGCATAACTCAAGGTTGTCTATCCACCCTGGTAGCACTAAGATGTATAAGGACCTCAAAAGAAACTATTGGTGGATCGGGATGAAGAGATCTATAGCAGAGTATGTTGAAAGGTGTTTGGTCTGCCAACAAGTCAAAGCAGAACATCAACGACCTGGTGGTTTGATGAAGCCACTAGAGATTCCAGAATGGAAATGGGAGCACGTGACGATGGATTTCGTAATGGGACTACCCAAGACCAGAATTGGAAACGAGATGATTTGGGTAATTGTAGACCGATTGACAAAGACGGCTCACTTTATAGCTATGCCACATGGTACGTCTCATGAGAAACTTTCCAACATATACGTGGATAACATTGGGAGTCTACATGGAGTCCCAGTTAGCATTGTATCGGACCGTGACCCCAAGTTTACCTCTAAATTCTGGAGAGCATTTCAGAAGGCGATGGGTACCGAGCTGAGGATGAGTACCGCATATCACCCACAAACGGATAGACAATCCGAGAGGACCATACAAACATTGGAAGACATGTTGAGATCATGCACCTTGGACTTTAAAGGAAACTGGGATAGCATGTTGAAGCTAATGGAGTTCTCCTATAATAACAGCTATCACAGTGCAATTGGCATGGTGCCATTCGAAGCGTTATACGGGCGTAAGTGCAGATCCCCGGTTTGTTGGGATGAAGTTGGAGAAAGGGCAATCACTGCACCTGAGTTGGTTGAGCAAACAGTCGAAAAGGTCAAAGCGATAAGAGAGAAACTCAAGGTGGCTCAAGATCGCAGTAGAAGTTGGGCTGACACCAAGAGACGACCGTTGGAGTTTGAGGAAGGCGATAAGGTTTACCTACGAGTTTCACCCACCAAAGGAGTCACAAGATTCGGAGTGAAGGGCAAGTTGAGCCCTAGATATATTGGTCCTTACGAAGTTCTTGGTAAAGTCGGTGAAAGAGCATACAGACTCGCCCTACCTCCTAGCTTGTCACAAGTCCATAACGTATTTCACGTATCTCAACTACAGAAATACGTACCGGACTCGAGCCATGTCCTTGAAGCTCAACCCTTGGATGTGAAAGAGGACATCACTTACGAAGAACATCCAATAAAGATCGTGGATAGGAAAGATCAAGTCCTACGCCGACGCGTCATTCCGTATGTAAAAGTTCAGTGGGGTAACCATACGGAGCGCGAAGCCACTGGGAGCTCGAGGATCAAATGAAGGAGCTGTATCCACACCTCTTCTAATAAGGTACGCCAGTTTCGAGGACGAAACTTTTTGTAAGGGGGGTGGAATGTTATGCCCCGCACCCTCCGTAGGGTAATTAAAAGGCAAAGAAAGATTTTTACGGAAATTAATGACGGTCAACGAAAATTAATTAGACATTAATGAGGATTAATTAGAAATTAGTGAGGGGATTTAATATTAGAGTTTTTTATTTAATTTAGAATTAAATAATTAAGGATTTATCTTTTAAGATAAATCAATAATAGATATAATTTAGAAACACCAAGTTTTTCCCTTTTCCCATATAAAAAATGACAGAACGTCAGTTTTCCCTTCTCAGAACAGAAAAGGATCGACGCTTCCTTTCCTCTAGCCCTAGCCGTTTTTCCAACCACATAGAAGAAGAAGATAGCCTCCAGGAATCAATCAAACCCGCATCCTTCTTCGTTTCTCTGTCGAGTAATCAAAGGCAAGTAACTTTCTTATAAGTTCCTACGATTTGTGAAAAGAAAAACGGCCTATTTTGCTATTAAATTGGATCACCATGCAGTAGTTTTCGTTTGTGATTATTTGCATATGATTTATGTGTTTTGGTTTCAAGATTTGGCCAATGTATATGAAAAGGTGTTTGTTGATATTATTGATTACGTGAAATCCTGCAAATCCCTACCCCTGCATCCCTCCTTGGCGTGATTGCATGCTTGTGTGAGAGTTTGAGGAAAAGATGAGATTTTTGGTTTGATAAAGTCGGGGTAATTGCGTACTAGGCTTGAATCATTGTTTGTTATGTGCGTAGCATTTGAATCTGCAGTTTAAGCATGTGATTATAGCAGGGATTAGGCTTGGATTGAATTGGGATGAAGTTTGGATATGTGGGTGCATTTGGTTCTGCAATGGTTGCAGAAAACGCAGAGGAAGATTTGGAGTAACCGCAGACATCGATCGATCGATGTCAGAGATCGATGTCCCCAGTCGGACATCGATCGATCGATGTAGAGGGTTGCTGAGAGATCGATGTCCTCAGTAGGACATCGATCGATCGAAGTGGAGAGATCGATGTCCCCAGAAGGACATCGATCGATCGATGTGGGTAAGCCTGAGAGATCGATGTCCCCAGTTGGACATCGATCGATCGAAGTTGAGAGATCGATGTCCTCAGCCGGACATCGATCGATCGAAGCCTAGGGGATGAAGTCCATAAATTTTGTGGAAAATAGAGAAAGGAAGGGGGAAGTTCGGGGAGCTTTCGGGTGACTCTAGAGGCTTCTTAAGACCTGATTAAAGGTAGTCTAAGTCTTGGGAACATGACCTAGGATGATGAATCAATCTTGGTGACTTTAATGGGTTCTCGAATCGAGTTCCGGCGGGAATGACTTAGGCGGGTTAAGAGATGAACGTACGAGGTGTATGAGAGTTCCACGAGGAATGGTTAGGGATACTTGCCTTAGGTTATGAATCTTAGGATCATGACTAAGTGTTGACGCGATAGTCGAAGTCTAAGTAATGATGTGTAAGTTGGTGAGAGCTTGTATCTTGCTTATACGTGCGCATGTGTACATGAGTGACTTATATGAATGTGAATTGCATACGAGAATGAGAAATGAGAATGAAATGAGGAGTCTTACATCATGGCACGTGCATTGCATATGGTTTTGAAAAGAGAGGTGTTTCGGCACCGATTTGCGAAGGTGACCTACAGTGTTAACCGGGATGGAAATTTAAGTCGGGGTGCACTGTAGGGCACAAAAGACTGTAACGTTAACCGGGATAGAAATTTAAGCCGGGGTGCGTTACAGGGTATAAAGTCCTCTACAATGTTAATCGGGATAGAAATATAAGCCGAGGTGCATTGTAGAGTTTACGAGATCTGTGATGTTAATCGGGATGGAAATATAAGCCGAGGTGCATCACAGAGCATACGAGCTTGTAACGTTAACCGGGATGGAAATATAAGCCGGGGTGCGATACAAGGAAATGAGTACGAGACCGGACATTGTGCACGCATTGCATTGATTTGAAAAGAAACGGCTCATGCATATGTGATTGTGTAGTGTAGTGCATTATTTTGACATGTATCAGGAGAGTCGTTGTGGAATGTGTGCTTATGATAATTGATCGGTATTGAATTGATTATTTGCGATTTGAATTACTGTACTTGCTATTACGTAACTCATGCTATATTTGGAAGTTACAAGACATGTGCCCCTTAATTCCCTTGAATTACCTATTACTCATGTCTTGCCATGTGTTGATCCCGTATGTCTTATAAGCGGGTTACTTACTAGCGTTTTCGCTAAGGATACTACTTTTGTCATTGCAGATGAGCCTAGTTACGACATGATCTTTATTGAGGATGACGGCGAGTGGGCTGAATGGGATACCTAAACCTTGTTGGGAAGATTGATTAGCTAGTTGAAACTGTTTTCCATTTGTTCCATTTTATTTTTTTATTCATTGGGGGTTTTTAGATGGCTGCGACCATATACGTTTGACATTTACATTGTCATTGACGTACAGCTTTGATGGTTTAGATTGACATGATATGTTTCCGCGCTTATTTCTCTTACGTCATTGATGATGTGTATCCGAGAGATGAGACGTCTTGTAGTCTTCTCAGTAAGCTACGACGGGTGAACCGGTTCGGATTCCGCTGTCCGGGTCAGGGCACTACACAATGTTATCCACATATACGTTGGATAATGTCTCATATGAGGTACCATGTGGCATGGCTATGAAATGGGCTGCCTTCGTCAAACGGTCTACAAACATCCAAATCATCTCATTTCCATTTCTGGTCTTGGGTAATCCCATCACGAAGTCCATAGTCACGTGTTCCCACTTCCATTCTGGAATCTCTAGTGGCATCATCAAACCACCAGGTCGTTGATGTTCAGCCTTGACTTGTTGGCATACCAAACACCTCTCAACGTATTCTGCGATGCTTCTTTTCATCCCCCTCCACCAGTAATTCCCTTTGAGGTCCTTATACATCTTTGTGCTGCCGGGGTGGATAGGCAATCTTGAATTATGAGCTTCGCTTAGCAACTCTTTTCTAAGCTCATCATTGTTAGGTACACACAACCTATTTTGAAACCATAAACTTCCATCTCCTCGCAATTGAAAGTCTTTTACTGGTTCCGTAGTCGATTTATCGCGGATTTCTCTTAGTGCTGGGTCACCATATTGCGCTTCTTTGATTCTGTCTACCAAATCTGGGCTGATAGACAAAGCTGTAAGAACATTCGCCACTGAATCCACTACTTCGAGGTCAAACTCCTCGATCTCTCTTTCCAATGGAGATTGTCTTACGTGGCTAGACTTTCTGCTCAATGCATCCGCCACTCTGTTGGCCTTACCTGGGTGGTAATTGATGGTTAGGTCGTAATCCTTGAGTAACTCCAACCATCTTCTTTGCCTCATATTTAATTCCTTCTGCAAGAATAGGTACTTCAAACTCTTACGATCAGTGAATACGGCACATTTCTCTCCATATAAGTAGTGCCTCCAGATCTTAAAAGCAAATACCACAGCTGCGAGCTCCAAGTCATGCGTCGGGTAGTTCTGTTCATATGGTTTCAATTGTCTTGACGCGATGAAATAACTCGTTCATTTTTCATCAAGACACAACCTATAAACAGAAAGTTAATTCAAGACTAGCATATATATATACAATGCATTAATTGTAATGATGTACATACCTAGTCCTTTCTTGGATGCGTCACTATAGATCACGAAACCGTCGGTGCCAGAGGGTTGTGCCAGCACCGGGGATGTGGTCAATCTCTTCTTGAGCTCGGTAAAGCTCTGCTCGCATTCAGCAGTCCATTCGAACTTAGTCTTCTTCTGTGTAAGTCGACTCAATGGAACTGCTATCGTTGAGAATCCCTCAACGAACTTCCTGTAGTAGCCTACCAAGCCTAGGAAGCTTCTCACTTCAGTCACGTTTGTAGGTCTTGTCCATTCCGTGATGGCTTCTATCTTCTTAGGATCCACCAAAATCCCATCTTCCGAAATCACGTGACCGAGAAAGGCTACACTTCTTAACCAGAATTTGCACTTGCTGAATTTGGCATAAAGCTTTTGTTGCCTCAAAATTTGCAACACCACCCTTAAGTGTTCAGCATGAGCTTATTCGTCGGGAGAATAGACCAAAATGTCATCGATGAACACCACCACAAATTGATCCAACTGTTCTCGGAACAAGGTATCATCAAGTCCATAAAAGCTGCTGGGGCATTAGTTAGTCCAAAAGGCATCACTAGGAATTCGTAATGCCCGTATCGAGTCCGAAAAGCCGTTTTAGGCACGTCTCCGGCTTTCACAAGCAGCTGATGATACCCCTGACGAAGGTCAATCTTTGAAAACCAGCGAGCTCCCTTTAGCAGTTCAAATAAATCCTCAATCCTTGGCAAGAGATATTTGTTCTTGATGGTGATTTTATTCAGCTCTTGGTAATCAATGCACAGCCTCATACTGCCATCTTTCTTCTTTACAAATAGAACTGGAGCTCCCCAAGGGGATACACTGGGGCGAATCAATTTCTTGTCTAACAACTCTTGAAGTTGTCCCTTAAGCTCTTTGAGTTCAGCTGGAGCCATCCTATAGGGTGCCTTAGATATAGGCTCGGCTTTGGGAATCAAATTGATCTCGAACTCTACTTCTCTCGATGGCGGCACTCCCGGTAAGTCATCCAGAAATACGTCCTTGAATTCATTAATCACCGGTATCTGATCTATAGAGGGAACTTCCTGCTTCGCATCTACTGCATACACCATAAATCCCTCTGCTCCTTTCTGTAAGCTTTAAAGGCCTTAATCGCCATCAAGTATATCTTCTTTGGGGCTTTTGTTTACTTGACGTTTCCTTGTACCGTTATTTCATTCATCTCAGGGTTCTTAACAGTCACTTGTTTAAGTTTGCAGTCAATATTGGCATGATTCTTGGTCAGCCAATCCATGCCCAATAATATGTCGAAATCCTTTATCGGAATCGGAACCAGTGTCACCGAAAACAACTTCCCATTCAATTCCAATTCACAATCTTTGTACTGGTGGTGAGAAACCAGTACTTGCTCGCCTGCTGCCTGCACCCTGAAGGGGTTCTAAAGCCACTCGGGTAAGCAGTCGAGTCCTTTGGCGAATCGCTTAGAGATGAAGGAGTGACTAGCTCTGCTATCAAACAATACGTTTGCAGGTACTTTATTAACTAGGATTACACCTAAACACAAAAGTGTAGCACATAAAGGTTTCACATAAAACGCATTTAATCTCCAACTTAAAAGACTAAAATTCAACTTAAGCTACTATTATTGAACTTAAGTCGTACCTGTTACAACGTTGGCGTCCTCCTGTACCTCGACGTCCGTCATCGCATGGACTCTCGCATTGGGCCTGCCTCTCTGCTGCTGAGCCGGCCCTGCTTCTGCTTGAGGCTTAGGGTTCCATTCGGGGCAATCTTTGATCCTGTGGCCCACCTTTTCACACTTGAAGCACGCTCCAGTCACCTTCAAACATTCTCCCACATGTCTCTTCTGGCAGTGTGGGCATACTGCGGGTGCCTGACGATCAGGCTGATTCCGTTGCGGTGTTCTTTGGGCTGGCCCCGTCTGTCCTTTTCTAGGAATCTTGACCCAACGTCCGGGTCTACCACCACTTTGCTCTTCCCTTGGCCTCTTGCTCGACTCGTCACGAGCCTCCCTAGGCTATGACCTGTGCATGTGACACTCCATGCGGTAATGCATCCAACATCTCTTCAAAAGTCTCTAAGTTAGACCCCGCTATGGCCGTCTGTATGCGGGGGTTCAGACCTTCCTCGAACTTCAGCATTTTCATTCTGTTGTTTTCCAACACCATGGGTGTGAATTTTCCCAAGGCGTGTAATCTATCCACATAATCCGAGACGGACATCCTCCCCTGTTCAAATTTGTCAAACTGCCTCATCTTCTCCAAAATGGCAGTTTCATGCACATATTAGTCTTTGTCGGCCTGAACGAACAGTCTCCACTGTATAAGGGGAGTCATCTTTGGCAGAATCCCATTCCACCCGGCATTAGCTCTGCCGATCAGTAATGGTGTGGCTACATCCACCTTAAGTTCTTCCGGCACTTGCACAAGCCTGAAGCACTTTTCCACTTCATCCAGCCAAAATCCGGCCACCTCAGGGTCAATGGTCCCTTCAAAGTTAGGGGCATGCATATTCCGCATCTCCCCAATGTAGTATCTGATTCCTTGCTAAGGGGGCGGAGGAGGAGGAGGTTGCTGTTGCGCTGAGCAACTCCTTGCGCTATCACTGTGATAGCGTCTATCAACGCTTGGGGTACTAGGACTGGTGGTGGTGGTGGAGGGTTCTCGTTCCCATTACCACCGTTCCTTTGGTTATCTCTCCTAGGAGGCATTTTCTGCAAAATCAACGCTTATTAGCTTTCAGCAATTCCAAAGGTAAACACTGAAGGCCCATATCCGTTGTACAAGGTGGAATTCGTAAGCTAAATAAAGTAACATTTATTGATTAACTTTTATCGCGCACGCGCACACCCATCCCAATCAAACTTACATATAGGATCACATACTTAGACCTAAAGATCAACTTAGGTGAAAATCATAACTTAAGACTCTACATGTCATAACCTAGGTCTCCGAGGTAGATCTGAAGCCTAGGCTCTGATACCACCTGTAGCACCCCGACCCGGACAGCGAAATCCGAACCGGTGCACCTGTCGCAACTTAATGAGAAGACTACGAGACGTCTCATCTCTCGATTACACATCATCGATGACGTCGGAGAAATAAGCGCAGAAAGACGTATCTCACAAAACTAAACCATCAAAGAAGAACTTCAACGTATAACGTAATTACAAAAGAGTATTATGAAAACCGACTAAATCCTCAAACGATTAAAAAAACTGAAACAAATGGCAACAGCCTCAACTATCTCCCAATTGTGTCTAGATATCCCATTCAGCCCACTCGCCATCGTCTTCTATGAAGATCATATCGTAGCTAGTCTCATCTGCAATGACAAAGGTAGTACCCTTAGCGAAAAACGCTAGCAAGTAACGTGCTTATAAGACATACGGGATCAACACATTGCAAGACATGAGTAATATGTAATTCAAGGGAAATGAGGCACATGTCTTGTATACTTTCAAAAGCATAGATTTAACAATACAATAACATAAAACAGTAATTCATAACCACTAACAATTAACAATCTTTCAAGTCACATGACAATCATCCCAACTGACCCACGTGATGCATGACAAAATATGCACTACACTACACAGTCACAAATGCATGGGCAATTTCTTTTCAAAACAGTGCAATGCATGTCACAATGTCCAGTCTCATAACTTTATACCCTGTAACGCACCTCGGCTTATATTTCCATCCCGATTAACGTTACATACCTTTATACCCTGTAATGCACCTCGGCTTATATTTCCATCCCGATTAACATTACAGACAACTTTATACCCTGTAACACACCTCGGCTTATATTTCCATCCCGGTTAACGTTACAGAAAACTTGGCGCCCTGTAATGCACCTCGGCTTATATTTCTATCCCGATTAACATTACAGGCCACCTTCGCAAACCTGTGCCGAAGCACAGCTCTTTACAAAACAATATGCAAATGCAAGTGCCATGATGCAAGACTCCTCATTTCAGTCACATTCTTCGTTCACATATTCAACTCATGTTCACATATTCAATTTACATTCAGTAATAATACACCACACGAGATTCCCCTCACTGACACGTCAATACTTATGCTTCAAGCTAGATCGTCATCACTTAACCTTGATTCTAAAATTCACAAACCAATGTGAGAACCTCTACCTTCCTTTATTGAACTCTACAAAACCTCGTACGTTCATTTCCTAACCCTACTAGGTCATCCACGTTGCAATCAGATTAGAATACCCTCCACATTCTCCAAATTTGATTCACCATCTTAAGTCACGTTCCCAATACTTAGACTAGTCTCAATCAGGTCCTAAGAAGTCTCTAAGGTCACCCAAAGGGTCCCCTAGCTTCCCTCTTTCTTCCCCTATTTTCCCACAAAACTGATGGACATCATCCTCTTACATCGATCGATCGATATGACATCATATCCTCACATCGATCGATCAAAGTCCATCAGAGAACATCGATCTCTCAGCTCTCCTACATCGATCGATCGATGTCCATCAGAGGACATCGATCTCTGACATCGATCGATCGATGTCAGCGTCTCTCCAGAATTTCTTCTGCAAATTTCTGCAGAAAATGCAGGCCTTCAACCAACGTTTCCGTAATTTTCTTCCCATCATTCCAAGCCTAACTACACTAGCAATCCATGCTAAATTCATCAACGCAAAACCCCCACAAAACCGTCACGTGTTCAAGCCTAAAACGCACACGTTCATCACAACAAACCCCAAAAGATCTCACCTTTCCTTCCCCAAACCCTATCCAACAATGACGGCACATCAAGAAGGGTTTACGGGGTAGGAATTAGCAGGATCTCAAGTAGTCAACAACCACAAAATGATTTTCAACATATAATGGCCAAATCATCAACACCAAAACACATAAATCACATGTAGAATTCACGGAAGGAAACTACTACATGGTGATCCAATTTGATACCAAAACTAGGCCTTTTTCTTTCTCAAAACGTAGGAACTTATAAGTAGGTTACTTGCCTTTGATTACTCGAAGAAGAAACGAAAAACGGACGAAGATTGGATTAAGGATCTTGAAGAACTTCACCTAGGGTTGGAGAGGAGCCAAAAATCGCCTAAGAGGGGAGATAAGCGTCGGTTTTATCTGCGTAATGAGAAAACTGACGTTCTGTCAGTTTTTATATGGAAAGGAGAAAATTTGGAGTTTCTAAATTATATCCTATTTTCTTATTTATCTTAAAGGATAAATGTTTAATATTTGATTCAAAAAGTAGATACTAATTAATTCCAATATTTAAACTCTCAATTAATTCCCATTAATCCTATTACTTAATTCGAAATTCATTACCGTTGACCGTCATTAATCTCATCTAATTCCTTCTTTATCTTTTAATTATTCTACGGAGGGTGCGGGGCATAACATCACAGACCCACAATCAGAGTGAAGATATCCAAAACATAGATCAATAGACTAGAGGGTTGTAAATACCCGCTGCTAATATCTGAAAATAGCAGCAAAACAAAATATGCACCTGAATTTAACGGACCAGTGGACTATACTACGACAGGAGGATTGCCGAAGATGCGAGCTACGACGGTGTTTGTTAATTCTGGGTCTGCCGGAGCACCCCTGCTGGAGGCTCCTCCGCCACTGTTCGAATGCTGCCGAAGCACGCTTGTGGAATCCATTGGTTCAAAATACGTTTCTGATTGCGAATCCAATCTCTTCTTGGTTTTTTTTTTGAACAAATCTCTTCTTGCTTTGCTGCGAATTCTTGAAAGAGAGAAACATTTGTCAACTTTTCTACTCTGTAGGATGCCAGAAGAAGTATTGCACAAGATAAAATGATCTATTTTTATTTTTCCTTTTGTTTTACTTAGTCATACATAACCTAAGTAGCAAAATGACCAGAATGCCTTCGCAATTATAGAAATATATAGGAATACACACTCTGTACTATTGAAATAAATAGTTAAATACATACCGTATACATGTAAGATACATTGTACACTTGTAAAATACACATACATACATTTACTGTACACAGATATATAAGTATATATTAGAAATAGTTTAAATATAACTGATTTAGTGATATAAGGCATATATAGCCCTTGGCTACATTCTAGCCGTTAGACACTCTTTCAGCCGTTGTAACACTCTCGTGTTTCCTTATAAAGGAGCAACTTTTATACATTAAAATTAAGTCTGAATAATACTTGAATTCAGCCTCCAATATGTTTGTTCTTCAATATTTCTACATGGTATCAGAGTCATGAGCTCAAGAAGAAGAAGCTGTAACTTGTGAAGAAGACATACCTCAACTTCAGCCTTCCAATCAGAATGCTCCTGCATGATGTTCAAGTTGTTTCATCATTGCAGTTGGTGCTATTTTTCGCTGCAGATTAACAAAGCTGGCGAAGTTATTGTGCTTGAAATACTTGAGAAGTACGTCGGCAGCAAAATTGTGAGCATCCCAAATGACGAAGCTGGTACCAGTGTCACTCTCTTCTCCTCTGCAACAACAAGGAAAAAAGAAAAAAGTTGCAGAATCCAAAGGCTAAGAGCCATAAATTTATTCTAAGACTAGCACATCTATAAACTTTCAAAGACCAATAAGTCTATAAACTTTCAAGGCCTCTGAGTCTAAGGATAAAATTCCACTGAGCCAAAAGTCTTGCAATTTATTCATAGCTATTAAGTTTCAAATTTTTCGATACGCTACGAAGAGTCATGTCATAAAGCCGGAATCTTTTTCAATAGGCTATGAAGAGCCTTGGCATAAAACCGGAATCTTTCTCAATAGGCTATGAAGAGCCTTGGCTAAGCCGGATTCTTTGCTTCAATGTGCTAAGGCCATAGAGCCATGAACCTTTTTTTTAACAAGACCAAAGAGTCTTTAAGGTCATAAAGCCACAAATCTTTTAAAGGCCATAGAGCTTTTTTTGAACAATACCAAAGAGTCTTCAAGGCCATAGATCCATAAATCTTTCAAAGTCCATAGAGCCGTAAATCCTTTAAGGCCAGAGCCTAATCTTTATCGAAGACCAAGTCAAATCCTTTTGAGTCATTTCATGAAAAACAAAATAGACAAGATCCCGTTAAGTCATAAACATGGACTCCTTTGAACCAAAATCTTTTAATGGGCTATAGAGCCGAAAAGTTCGTGAGGCCACAGAGTCGGAAAATTTTTTTATTAAGACCATAGAGTCTTCAACCGGCCATAGAGCCGAGAAATTATCAAGAGGCCATATGATTGGAGACGAATACAAGTTCCTTTGAGAAAGCTCCAATTATATATGATATACAAATTTCTTTATGAACATACTTCCACTCCGGGATTACCTCAGGAGGAGGGCATTATTCCACCCCTTGAGAATAGAATCAGCCTTTTTGAAATACACAGGCACTTGAAGTTGGAGAAATTGAAGTAAATTGGAAAAGTTTGGCAAGTGGGTTTGTCAAAAGTTGACAACCACCATACTTTGAGCTTAATTATGATTAGTGTTTGTTAATAAAAAACGAAAACTAATAATTTCTGAATTATCTACGTGACAAGTAGATGACTTTAGGCTTTTGAATCACTCGATTCCGATACTGGGTGAATGAGAAATTAATGCTCAAAGTTAGAGTAAAATTGAAAGGAAATTGGAAAAGTGGTGATGTGGCCTCTTGAGGAGTGAACACATCACCCCTTAAGTGGAATACCACATTGGCCACTTGATATGAAAAGGCCACCATATATAGTTTTAGTTGGAGCTTTCTAAAATGTGCCCTTGGGCATGAGAAGTTTTTGACAGAGTCAGGACGCAGCTCAGGGAAGGTTCACCACACGCGCGCACCGCCGCCAACCCGTCCGGCCGGCTCGGGCTCGTGGCTCGTGGCTCCGGCTGATTCTTGTCTTTTTGGAGAAATTTTCTTTTACATTTTTCGAAAAAAATAAATCAAGTGATCCAACGGTTGAAATATTTTTGATCATAACCGTTGCAAGATCTAACGGTGTAGATCCTAGTCTACACGGATTATGATCTAACGGCTGAGATCATATCTGCCAGCAGTTTCTTCATCTAGATCTAACGGCTGTGGATCGTAGTCTACACGGATCATGATCTAAAGGCTGAGATCGTATCTGGCAGCAGTTTTTCATCCGACGGTCTACGTTTAAAACTGCTGCAGCTTATGATCTAACGGCTGTGGATGAAAACCGTCTGATCCGACGACTGCGGTTTAATCTGGAGATTAACCGCTTAATCCTTCCCGCCTATAAAACAGCTCCTTTCTTCTTCTTCAAGCACCGATCGCCTACTGCTGCACTGTTTTGATTTCTTGCATACTGCTCCACTTTTTTGCACACTACTGCACTGTTCTTACGATTCCAGTTCGAGAAATCAAAGCATCCCACAGGTTCGCCGAGTTCTTTACGTTGCTGTGCCGCTTCGTATGAACTGTCACCTGTTGTATCCTGGGAGACATTTGCTGTTTCTGGTTGGGCACTTCACCGGAGCAAATCGTCTTAAGGACAGAGTCCTTAGACTCGCCTCGGTTCTGTTGTATTTCATCAATTTACACAATCGCACACAGTACACTGGTTTTGATTACAGTTTCTAACATTCTTAAGACGATTTGGTATATATACTGTAATCTGTTTCGGTTTTCTGGTTGCATTACTACATCTATTTGAAGAGACTAATCGGTTTCGTGTTCTGTTTCTGATTCACAGAATCTGAAATGGAGAACGAAAGTTCGAACTCCTTCAATGGCGTGCACCTTGGTCCGTCCGAGGAAGTGAACAATGCTGTTCCAGTTGCACCCGCTGCCATTCCTGCTCCTGTTCCGTGTTGGACAGGCTGAGAAACCGGAGAAGTTTGGAGGCAGTTACTTCAAACGTGGCAGCAGAAGATGCTGTTCTTTTTAACAACTCTGGGGCTGGCAAAGATGCTGACCGAGGATCCTCCAGTGGTGATACCAGTCGAGGATCAGAACGTGAATATGCAGAATAGCTTGATGGCTGAAGCATGGAAATATAGTGATTATGTCTGTTTGAGTCATATTTTAAGTTGTCTCGATAATTCTGTATGGACTGTATAGTACCTTTAAGACTGCAAAATCTTTATGGCAGGCTTTAGACAAAAAATACAGGACAGAGGATGCTGGTGCGAAGAAATTTATCATTGGTAAATTTCTTGATTTTAAGATGACTGATTCAAAACTGTTGTTTCTCAGATTGAGGAACTTCAGATGTTAGTGGCTGAAATGGAAGAAGAGGGTATGTCCCTTAGTGAATCTTTCCTTGTTGCTGCTGTGATTGAGAAGCTACCTCTTTCGTGGAGGGAATTCAGGAGCTATCTCAAACATAAGCGAAAGGAGATGTCCTTGGAAGATCTGATTGTTCGATTGCGTATCGAAGAAGACAACGCAGATCTGAGAAAAATTTGCTCAATTCTGGTCAGCAAAGGCTCATGTCGCAGAGGCGACGAAGAAAAAGAAAGGCAAGTTGGGAGTGAACAACAAAGGCAAAGAGATCGCCAAAAAGTTCACAGGAAAATGCTACAATGTGGCATTCAGGGGCACCGGAGCAGTGACTGTCGCAAGCCAAGAAGAGGCAAGAGAAAGCGAAGGCGAATCTGGTTGGTGCAATGGAAGATCTGGATCTTTGTGCTGTTGTGAGTGAATGCAACATTGTGGGAAATCCGCACGCATGGTGGCTGGACACGGAGCTACGAGACATGTTTGTGCAAACAAGGCAATGTTCACAGAATACAAGCCCGTTGATGGTGCACAGCTTTACATGGGAAATGATGCTTCATCAAAGATTGAAGGTGAAGGAAATGTTGTTTTGAAGTTGACTTCTGGAAAGTTTCTGACTCTGCAGAATGTTCTGCATGTTCCTGATATTAGGAAGAATTTGATCTGGCGCTTTGATGGTGATGCATGGGTTTAGACTTGTGTTAGAGTCTAACAAAGTTATTATTTCAAAGAATGGGTTGTACTTGGGAAGGGGTATTGGCAGATAGAATGTTTAGGATGAATGCTATTACCATTGTACCCAAGAAGAAAAAGTTGTGCCCGTAGTGGCTAATGAATGCATCTACTTCTGCTTATATGCTTGAGTCTTCTTGTTTATGGCATTTACGTTTGGGACACGTTAATTACAAATCAATTCAAAGAATGATTAATCTTGATTTGTTGCCTAAACTGAATTTGACTAAGAAAAAATGTCAAGTTTGTGTTGAAGCGAAAATGACTAAGGCTCCTTTTCCTTCGATTGAAAGAAACACTGAAGTTAGATTTAATTCATACAGATGTGTGTGATTTAAAGTTTGTGCAAACAAGAGGTGGTAAAAAGTACTTTGTAACTTTTATTGACGATTGCACTAGATACTGTTATGTTTATTTGCTAAGTAGCAAAGATGAGGCCGTTAATGCTTTTAAGGATTATAAGAATGAAGTTGAAAATCAACTTAGCAAACGAATTAAGATAATTCGTAGTGATAGAGGTGGCGAATATGATGCACCGTTTAATGAATTCTGTTCAGAACATGGCATTATTCATCAAACGACTGCGCCATACTCACCTCAATCCAATGGTATTGCTGAACAAGAATCGAACTCTTAAAGAGATGATGAATGCTATGTTGATAAGTTCGGGTTTACCTCAGAACTTGTGGGGGGAAGCAATTCTCTCCGCCAATGTCATTCTAAATAGAATTCCATCTAAAAAGATGGATAAAACCCCTTATGAACTTTGGAAAGGTTATAAACCTAGTTTCAAATACTTAAAAGTGTGGGGGTTCTGGCTAAGGTAGCAGTACCTAAACCAAGACAAGTCAGAATAGGGCCCAAAACAATTGATTGTATATTCATAGGATATGCAACAAACAGTAGTGCATATCGATTCTTGGTGCACAAGTCTGACATCCCTGACATACATGAAAATGTTGTCATGGAGTCAAGAAATGCAGTGTTTTTTGAAGACGTCTTTCCAAA
Source organism: Eustoma russellianum (assembly GCA_036186865.1). Taxonomy (NCBI): domain Eukaryota; kingdom Viridiplantae; phylum Streptophyta; class Magnoliopsida; order Gentianales; family Gentianaceae; genus Eustoma; species Eustoma russellianum. The sequence continues at coordinate 22,417,637 of AP025047.1, read as the reverse complement.
GAAAGATAGAAATGATAAAGAAGCCAGCACGAGTAAGCGAGCTCGGGATACAACGGCTCAAGAAATTGACGAACCCCGTCAAGCAAACGAGCCAAACCCACTCTTTGGACCAGATTTTCTAACCTATGGTAGAGAATGAGCCAAGGACCTTTTCAGAGGCATGTCAACACCAGAAGCTCCATTCTGGAAAGAGGCAATAAACAGTGAGATAGAATCTATTCTTCAAAATCACACTTGGGAGCTGGTCAATCTTCCACCAGGAAGTAAACCACTCGGATGCAAGTGGATTTTCAAGAAGAAGTTAAAGAAGATGGATCTATCGACAAATACAAAGCGCGGTTGGTAGCCAAAGGTTATCGACAAAAAGAAGGGTTTGATTTCTTTGACACTTACTCACCAGTGACAAGGATTACATCAATCAGAGTGCTAGTCGCGATTGCAGCAGTCTATAACTTAGAAATCCATCAGATGGATGTTAAGACGGCTTTTCTGAACGGTGATTTGGAGGAGGAGATATACATGGAACAACCAGAAGGGTTTGTTGTGCCAGGACAAGAGAAGAAAGTTTGTAGACTTGTTAAGTCTTTGTACGGACTTAAACAAGCACCAAAACAATGGCACTTGAAGTTTGATCAAGTAATGATGACAAACGGCTTCAGGATCAACGAGTGTGACAAGTGTGTTTACATCAAAAACACACTTAATGCCTATGTATAGTATCTATGTAGATGACATGTTAATCATGGGCAGTACTCATGACATCATCTTGAATACCAAGAAGATGTTAACACGGAATTTTGACATGAAGGATATGGGGGTTGCCAATGTTATTCTAGGAATCAAGATTTCTAGGGTAACTGAAGGATTGATCATGTCACAAAGTCATTATATTGAGTCCGTTCTCAAACGATTCAATATGTTTGATGCAAAACCAGTAAAAACCCCACTTGACTTAAGTATGCACTTAAGGAAGAACCGAGGTGAACCAGTAGCTCAATTGAAGTACTCACAAGTGATTGGAAGTCTAATGTACATAACGAACTGTACAAGACCAGACTTAGCTTGTTCAGTAAACAAATTGAGCAGGTTTACCAGTAATCCAAGTGAAGATCATTGGAAAGCTCTAAATAGAGTGATGAGGTACCTTAAGTACACAATGAATCTTGGATTACACTATACAAGATATCCACAGTATTGGAAGGATACTGCGATGCAAACTGGATATCAGATTGCAAAGACTCTAAATCCACAAGTGGATATTTATTCACTGTTGGTGGTGGTGCTGTGTCATGGAAATCCACTAAGCAAACATGCATAGCTCGATCCACAATGGAAGCCGAGTTTATAGCATTAGACAAAGCTGGAGAAGAGGCTGAATGGCTTCGAAATTTTTGGAGGACATTCCATGTTGGCCTAAGCCAATTGCTCCTATTAGCATACACTGTGATAGTCAGTCAGCTATAGGACGAGCTCAAAGCAGCATCTACAATGGTAAGTCACGACACATACGTCGGAGACATAATACCATTAAGCAATTGATCTCTAATGGCGTGATTTCCATTGATTACATAAAATCAAAGGAGAATCTTGCGGATCCGCTTACAAAAGCTTTGCCTAGAGATCAGATGTCTAAATTGACAAACGGAATGGGACTTAAGCCTACAAAGCAAGAATCTTTGTAACGGTAACCCAACCTTGTTGACTGGAGATCCCAGAATCTAGGTTCAATGGGAAAACTAAGTTATAAGGGTTCAGTTAGCACTTACTCATTCCGTTAAACAAAAGTGCTGTCTGCAGAGAATAGTTAGGGTAAGCTAGAGTTTTAATGATGTCCTATATCTTGATAAATCAAGTGGGGTATGGCAGAATACTCTTGATAGGAATCACCTATGTAAGTGTGAAGTGGGGCCGCTTCTATGAGATTCTGAGAGGCAAGAATTCTCTAATACACTTTCTGAAACCAGGTTGTTCATGGCCAAAATGAACACAACCATGAGAACCAATAAGGGGTGTCAAAGGAAATGTTGTGTGAGTATCATTGTCTAGGTTCACAATAAAGGCTGATAGTTCAAGACATCAGGTCACTAACCAGCTGAGTGGATCCGATGGTATATCACTAAGAAAGGTTCAAAGCCAGAAGCTACCTCTTCTGATGCAACCACCATACTTTGAGCAAGTGGGTTTGTCAAAAGTTGACAACCACCATACTTTGAGCTTAATTATGATTAGTGTTCATCCATCAAAAACGAAACTAATAATTTCTAAATTATTTACGTGACAAGTAGATGACTTTAGGCTTTTGAATCACTCTATTCCGACACCGGTGAATGAGAAATTAATGTTCAAAGTTAGAGTAAAATTGGAAGGAAATTGGAAAAGTGGTGATGTGGCCTCTTGAGGAGTGAACACATCACCCCTTAAGTGGAATACCACATTGGCCACTTATGAAAAGGCCACCATATATAGTTTTAGTTAGAGCTTTTTAAAATGTGCCCTTGGGCATGAGAAGTTTTTGACGGAGTCAGGACGCAGCTCAGGCAAGGTTCACCACATGCGCGCGCGCGCCGCCACCGCCGCCCGCCCGTCCGTCCGGCTCGGCTCGGGCTCGTGGCTGATTCTTGTCTTTTTGGAGAAATTTTTTTTTACATTTTTCCAGAAAAATAAATCAAGTGATCCAACGGTTGAAATATTTTTGATCAGAACTGTTGCAAGATCTAACGGTGTAGATCGTAGTCTACACGGATTATGATCTAACGGCTGAGATCATATCTGCCAGCGGTTTCTTCATCTAGATCTAACGGCTGTGGATCGTAGTCTACACGGATCATGATCTAACGGTGGAGATCGTTTCTGGCAGCAGTTTTTCATCCGACGGTCTACGTTTAAAACTGCTGCAGTTTATAATCTAACGGCTGTGGATGAAAACCGTCTGATCCGACGGCTGCGGTTTAATCTGGAGATTGACCGCTTAATCCTTCTCCCTGAAAAAGACTCCTTTCTTCTTCTCTCCAGCACCGATCGCCTACTGCGCTGCACTGTTTCGATTTCTTGCATACTGCTCCACTTTTTGCATACTACTGCACTGTTCTTACGATTCCAGTTCGAGAAATCAGAGCATCCCACATGTTCGCCAAGTTCTTGACGTTGATGTGCCGCTTCGTATGAACTGTCACCTGTTGTATCCTGGGAGACATTTGCTGTTTCTGGTTGGGCACTTCGTATCGGAGCAAATTGTCTTAAGGACAGAGTCCTTAGACTCGCCTCGGTTCTGTTTGTATTTCATCAATTTACACAATCACACACAGTACACTGGTTTTGATTACAGTTTCTAACACTTGATAGTAAGCATTACATCAAATATCTAGAGCGCAATTCCTCTTTGTCTATCACCACTCCCAATTTCCCCACTGTACTGCCTGATCCTAAGCTTAGGATTCATTGTAAATCCTACTCTCACGATCACTCCTAGGCGTCGCACTTCCGAAGCACTTTAAGTCCTCTACTTTCAAACTTCTCTTTTTCAAATAATCAAAGTAGCTTCCTCGTCTTTTTACTCTGAGATTACGTCAGCGCCATGACCGATGAGCTCAAAGATGATCCAGTTGTTATGGCAATTCTGGAAGGAAGAATTCTTCGATTGATACTGGAAGATGAGGATGATTTTTTGCAATATTAGTAGAGAATCTTTCCATTGATTTATATACAGAAGATAAAGGAAAGATAAAGAAACGTATAACAGAATGCTTTACTTCATATGGGCGTCGAAATGGTATTCCTTTTCAGGACTTTCTTAAGTAAACTCACTTTACAGAGACACGCTGTTGAGGGAGGAGGAGAGATAAGATTAGGTTGTGAAAAGAAGTTATTTGTGAAGTGGCTCATCTCTTTGATGAGGGCTGAGTTCTCCCCCCACCTGTACCAGAGGCTCCTTAGCCAGGTGAGATTTAAATCGAGTGATGTGTTCCACCGGCAGTTCTGCAAAGGTAGAGGACACACGAGACTCAGCCAGCCCAGAGGCAACTCTTGTAATATTTCAACAAAGATTGTTCTCCACAGACTCGAACTCGGGAATCGAGGTTCTAGCCCTAATCATCTTTGTCACTTACCACTGGACTATGTCTCTGGGGCGAAATGGCTCATCTCTGTGATTGCGTGTTGTAGTTTTAAGGTGTACATGTGATGCACAATTTACAATATCACAAATCAGAGAAAAAACGTGGTGAAACTGAAGTGGATCGATGCTGACCATTCCATGTCACATTCTGGAGCCATCTAGGTGATTCTAGTGGGAGGAAAATTGAGAAACATATTATAACTGGGTTGCGGTATTAATTGGACTTCTGTGTTAACGTTTTGGGCCTGCTATATGGGCTAGTTGATTCCACTTAAAAAAAATCATGTGGCCTTTGAGGTGTTCCATTTCTTTGTCCAGGGCCTACTTCTTGAATTGAAATTTTTGTAGTTCTTTAAGTGCGGAGAGAAAACCCCCTTCTTATATCTCCATTTTTCGCACTCAACACAACTGTTCATCCAAGTGTAGTCATGAAAGGAGGCAATGTTGGGATTAATTCGAGATACGTGTGATGCGCAGCACGTTGATAAGGTTTATACGAATTAATCATAAGGTGGACGTTATGTATGATAATATTATATGTCACATATGTCACGTAATAATACTAATTATTACGTAAAACATCCACACTTTAAGTGATCATCGTGTATGTTCGTGGATGTATAGTGTGGTCTAAATGGAAACCCCAAATATGTAGACAGTCATATGGTCAGAGACCGCGATGGATGGGCTCAAAGTGCAGCGACCATAAAGTACGACATCTGGTCCCCGAGGGACGACAACCCACGTGTGGCTAGTAGATAATTATTGGCACAATAATTAAATATTTGATAATATTTAATAGGAAGATAGGTTGAGTTTTAAATTTAGATTTAAATTTAAAACCTATCCTATCAGATCCTTCCATCTCTCTCTATAAAAATAAGACGCACGTTCAGTAGCACATCAGCGGCCATATACAGTTGAGAGGGAAGGTGTGCCAAATTTTCTATAAAGCCCACACTGCCTAGCCTCTCCATCGGGTAAAGCAGTGAATTGTTGATTCCGTTCAAGGGGTATATCAGCAATTGGTGGGAGGTCAAATCCTTGGATCACGCCAGATCTTCATCAACCGGAACAGTTGCAGCATACGTGATCAGATTAACACAGCAATGGAGCAAGGTATATTTTCCGCATTTTGTTACTTTGTTCATTGATTCGATTAAACGGTCCTATTCAGGGGTTTATTAAATTAAATCCAACAAGTGGTATCAGAGCAGGCCTAATCGAATCAATTTTGTTAATCTGTTCATGCTGAAAAACGGAATTTTTCTAGTCAAAAATCGCTTTTGGGAAAAATTTTGGTTAAGAAAAGGTTCTGTTTTTGGTATAAACAAAACGCTCTCTGCAATTTAGCAAAAACGTCACTGGCGCTGGTGGCCATCGCGTCAGATTCTGAAATCAGAGGCGCAGGTTCAAACCTTGCTGCCGAATATTTCGGATGTTTTGTTTTTCTGGAATTCTTAGATTTAATATATAAATAAAACCTCCTTCGATACAGCACAAAAGGCTGCTGGCCTAGTGGCCAGCGCCTAGGCAGAGAGAAGGAGGTCCGTGTTCGAACCTACCTCCTAAAATTCGGTGTTTTTTGTTGTTCTGAGATTTTTTTTGGTCTTTTTAATAAATATAAGAGCTCCCTTAAGTTAACACAAAAGGGGTGCTGGCCTACTGGCCAGAGCCAGTGACACCGAATGGGAGGTCCAAGGTTCGAAACCCCCTAGCGGAAATTCTGGAGCAATTTTTGCTCCTGACAGATTTGGGGCTGGCCTGGCGGGTTGGGCCATCCGTGTTCAACCCGGTTTCCAGTAGGGCTTCGGCCCAAATTCGGATTCAATTAAAAAAAAAGGAAATCAGATTCGGGCCAGGCTCCTAACCCGGCCCTGACCAGGATCAGAAAGGGCTTCGGCCCACTACAGTATTTAACAGAAAAAAAAGGAAAATTTGGAATTCAGTAACTGGGCCGGGCGGGTCTGACCCGACCCGACCTGCGCCCCAGCCCCTTTATTTTCAATTTTATTTATTTATTTGGCTTATTATTATTGTTTTGGATAAAGTAAATAATAATAATTCTATTATTATTATTATTTAAAGTTTGGAAAATAGTAATAATAACTAATTGTTGTTATTATTATTATTTTAAAGTCTTCTTTTAAAGAAATAATAATGATGATGATAATTATTATTATTGTTATTATTAAAGGAAAATAGTAATAATAAAGTAATTATTATTATTATTATTTTAAAGTCTTTTAAAGGAAAATAAGTAAAATAATGATAATAATTTGATTATTGTTATTATTTAAAATTTAAGGAAAATAGTAATAATAATAAAACTTGTTATTATTATTATTATTTTAAAGAAATCCAAAATAATAATAATCAAGTGTTAAGTTTAATTTCCGGTTATTGCATTATTTGTTTATATGCAGCAGTTATTTGTTTATTTATTTATGCCTTATGTTTATGCATGTTAATAAATAAAAATAAAGTTAAGGAACTTAACCCAATAAGGATCCGAATCTTGTTTGACCCGGTTTGACCGAGTTCAACCAAGTTAATTCGATGGGCTAAGTTGACTGAATTAACCAACACTTATCAATCAATGCGGTTTATACTCGTGATAGATGACTCATTGAGTTGTGATAAAAACACCGTACACATAGTTTTGTCTAAGAAAGCCGGTACTTAAGCGAGACCATTGTGACTCCACCGGTGGCCTGGAAATTATGTGGAATGGTAATACACCCTTATGGCAAGTGGGTATTGCTGAATCGGTTCACTTCACACTCAATGTGACCCATCATAAGGTTATATCACTTGTTAAATTGATTGATAAAGATATTGTTTTCTTATACCGTAAGGAGAACTGAGCTTGGTTCAAGGTGGTTCTTATTTGAGCCGTAAAGGGAATCAAGCTAGTTCAAATTGGTTTAAGTAAAACAAAACGGATGTTGGTGTTAAGTATGCACGGTCGTGCAAAAGGGTCAGTCAGGAAACTGCGGATCATTTAGAACCATAAAGTTACGCGACTTAGCAAATGTAGGGCTTTAATATGATCCCCTTAAAGTGCGGCAATCATATCATCGCCACTATATTTGTTATGATCGTGAAGGGCATGTATGTGTTGGAGGCAATCATTGACCGGCCCAAAGGAAGGTGTGATTGTCGAAGACACATATGAGCATGGTAGTGGACCCAAATAGGGCCGGCGGCGAAGCTTTAAAAGCGTAGGTTAACTCATCGGCCCAAAGGAAGGTGGTTAACCTGTGCTTGGAGAGCCGTCATATTGACCACTACACCCAATTGTTGGAAGGTATTGGGATGACTCCAAAGAGCCCCAATATTGGAAGACAATTGGTAGATGGAATCGGGGTTCTATTTTGATATTTGTTTTTATGCAGTTTAAAGATTACATGTGTTGTGTATTTAAGTCCGTTTCTTGTTTGCTTTTCAGCAATAATGTCTAACATTAAGGATATTCCTACAATGAACGGTTCAAACTGTAAGCAATGGAAAGATCAATTTGAGATCTTTATGGGATTGCTGATCTAGACAATGCATTACAGATAGATCGTCCAGCTGTGCTAACAGACGAAAGTACCAGTGAGGAAAAATCTCACATGGCACGCTGGCTACAATCAAATCGCATGTGTCTTATGGTCATGCAAAAGACTATCCCCAAATGCTTCAGGGGACACGTTTCTGAGTCCACGACGGCTAAAGAATTTTAGCCGATCTCGAGCAAAGATATGTAAAGAATGAGAAAGCCGAGGCAGGCAATCTCTTAAAGAAACTTTGCTCGAAACAGTACCGTGGAATAGCATAAGGGTGCATAAAGTTATAAATGCTGTCGCCACCAAGGTTTCGGTGGTAAGAAACGCAAAGCTACGGAAATGGTTACTGTGCAAAGGCAAGTCAAAAGGAAAAGGAGGTGGCCTACCTGCTGGCACACGCAAAAGCATGACTTGTTTCTTTTGCATAAGGAAGGACATTTAAGGAAGAATTGTAATCAGTTATATATCTTGTCTCAAGAAAAAGGGTACATTCTTAGTTTGTTCTGAAGTTAATTTTGTTTCGGATATAGCCACTTGGTGGGTCGATACGGGAGCCACGACTCACTTATCTGTGACTATGCAAGGTTGCCTAAGCCATAGAAAACCAAGAGACGATGAAAGATATGTCTATTGGGAAAATGGCAGCGGCATAAAGGTTGAAGCCATCGGGCATTTCAGATTGCTTTGACATCTGGTTTCTATCTAGATTTGCATGACACTTTTGTAGTGCCATCGTTTAAACGAAATCTTATTTCGTTTTATCGATTGGATAAAAGTGGATATTACGGTTATTTTGGAAATGGAAATTTCCAACTTTATCAATGCTTCTAGATTGATTGGTCACGGTATAATGTCCGAAATTGATAAACTTTATTAAATAAATGTTGCTTCACATCAGGAAACCTTGCATGTTTGTAACGCGAAACGTTAAAGCAAAATTAACTCATGAGAATTCAGGATCACTTTGGGCATCGACGTTTAGGACACGTGTCTAAAAACAGAATAGAACATCTGTCAAAACAGAAATTCTCAATCCTTTAGACTTAACCGACTTAGAGTCGTGTGTATTTTGTGCTAAAGGAAAACAATCTAAAGTACGAAGATATGAAGCAAATCGTGCAAATAGTCCATTAGAGTTGATTTCATACCGATATTAGTGGCCCATTTCATCCGGTTTACTCGAAATGCCACTCTTATTTTATCACCTTTATTGACGACTATTCGCGATATGGCTACGTATTCTTGATTAAAGAAAAAGCACAAGCAATAGACATGTTCAAATCCTTAAAGCTGAAGTTGAATTACACCTCAACCAAAGGATTAAAGCCGTCAGATCGGACCGTGGGGGTGAATACTACGGTCGATATGATGGATCAGGAGAACAGTGTCCAGGACCATTTGCTAAATACCTAGAGGAAAACGGAATCGTCTCTCAGTACACCATGCCTGGGTCACCAAGTATGAATGGTGTAGCTGAAAGACGAAACCGTACACTTATGGATATGGTGCGTAGTATGATGAGTCAAACTATACTACCATTATTCCTCTGGGGAGAAGCGCTTAAAACCGCAGCTTACATCCTCAACCGAGTACCAACTAAAGCAACGATAAGGACCCCTTATGAGTTATGGATTAAGCGTAAGCCTAGCCTTAACCACATAAGGGTTTGGAGTTGTCCAGCAGAGGCGAAGCCTTACAGACCAAATGAAAGAAAGCTGGACACCAAAACAGTTAGTTGCTATTTTCGTTGGTTACTCGGAAAGGTCACGAGGGTATAAATTCTACGATCCCACAAGTAAAGTGTTTTTCGAGACAAATTCGGTAAAGTTCTTTGAGGATACTTTGGTTCCGGGGGGAATGATTTGCATCAGCAGATCATCGAGTTAGTATGAGGCACACTCAGATGCGACAGAAATGCGAATCAAACCATCTTTTGGGGAGATAGCATCAGCGATACCCGCACCTGAGGTACCTCATCCCAGTAGTGACGCTCCACAGGAACAAATTCATGTTCCTGAGGAAGTTACTGAAGAACCCGATGAATTATCGGCTGATGCAGTCCAGGAACCTACAGTATCTCAAGAACAAGTGCCCCTAAGGAGATCCACTCGTGAACGGAGAAAACCCCCATACCTAGCGACTATGTGGTGTATCTCCAAGAAACACGAATTCGATATTGGTATGTTGGACGATGATCCCGAAAACGTCCAACAAGCATTACAATGTCGAAATAAAGAAAAGTGGATAAAAGCTATGGAAGAAGAAATAAAGTCTATACACGACAACAAGGTATGGGATGTCGTCTCGTTGCCTAAAGGTTCGAAACCCGTTGGTTGCAAATGGATATTTTAAAACCAAACAAGATTCACAAGGCAACGTAGAACGATATAAGGCTCGACTTGTTGCTAAAGGGTTTACCCAAAAGGAGGGGCATAGACTATACGGAAACCTTCTCTCCAGTATCTACGAAGGATTCCTTCCGGATAATCATGGCTTAGTGGCACAACTTAGATCTTGAGCTACATCAGATGGATGTTAAGACTGCGTTTTCTAAACGGAGAACTCGACAAAACCATTTACATGGTTCAACCGCCTCAATTCGAGGTGGGAGATCCAAAAGGCATGGTTTTTTTGACTAAAGAAATCCATCTATGGGATCAAGCAAGCGTCTCGATAGTGGTACTTCAAATTTGCCAAAGTGGTTGCCTCCTTTGGTTTTGAGGCAAACCAAATTGACGAATGCGTGTATCACAAGTTTAGTGGGAGCAAGTTCATATTCATGATCTTGTACGTAGATGATATACTGCTGCAACAAACGATGTAAACATATTGAGCGACACCCAAAGCCTTTCTGAGAAAGCATTCGATATGAAAGACCTTGGTGAAGCTTCATATGTGTTGGGACTTGAGATACGAAGGAATCGTACCAAAGGTATCTTAGCTCTCTCACAACAAGCATACATCGAAAATGTGTTGAAGCGGTATAGCATGGATAAGTGTAAACCACTTAGTACCCCTGTGGCAAGAGGAGACAAGTTTAGTCTGAAACAATGTCCCCAGACTGAGTTTGAACGTTCGGAAATGAGGAATACTCCCTATGTTTCGGTAGTAGGGAGTATAATGTATGCCCAAGTATGTACATGACCAGTCTTGGCATTCATTACGGGAATGTTAGGCAGATACCTCTTTGATCCGAATAAGGATCACTGGACCGTAGCAAAGAGGGTGCTGAAATATTTACAAGAACGAAACAACACGTACTGACGTATCGGAGATCTGATAAGTTAGAGATCACTAGATATACAGATTCCGATTTTGCTGGATGCAATAATAGCATGAATCGACCTCAGGTTAGTGTGTTTAACCCTAGTCGGAGGTGCGATCTCATGGAAAAGCACGAAACAGGACCTTATTGGCATTCTCCACTATGGAGGTGAAATTCGTAGCTTACTTTCATGCATCCAATCAGGCGATATGGCTTCGCAATGTTGTCATAGGGCTGCGGGTATTGGAGACTATCTCGTCTCCATGAGGATTTACTGTGACAGTAAAGTTGCGGTGCTATATTCAAATAACAACCGGAGTTCATCTAAAGCGAAATACATAGAGATGAAGTATCTGGCTGTTAAAGAAAGAATTCTGAGTGGTCTGATCAGTATTGAGCATATCAGTACAAACTCTATGGTGGCCAACCCTTTGACTAAGGCCGTGACCGGTAGTGTTTCACAAGCATGTTAGCCGTATGAGTCTTAGTCTAGTTGATGATGTTTTATCCTAGTGGGAGTCTGTAAGGTTTTTCTTGTGTTCAATTAGGTTGTTTATTTCAGACTAACAGTATAATGTACATTCCGGTTATATTAAAGTTTTTCTGCAGAAGTAACGTACATTAAGCAGTTACGGCATACATTCTGAATTCTATTGATCTCGCTAAAGAGGGCCAAGTTGGAATTAAATATGTATGATCACCTAGCATATTAATTCCACACTACATTATCCATTTCAGTATCCATGTCATTCAGTAGAATGTTAGCATCATGATTTAAGAGGGACAAGTCACTAATTCAATGTGGCGGCGTGCGGCTTAAGTCTTTTGCTAACATTTGCTGATGGACCGGAAAAGGAAAGACACACTAAGGGACATACGGTATATGAGCTCAAAAGGGTGACATATAATCTTTAGATACATACATAGTCCAAGTAGGAGATTGTTGGGATTAATTCGAGATACGTGTGATGCGCAGCACGTTGATAAGGTTTATACGAATTAATCATAAGGTGGACGTTATGTATGATAATATTATATGTCACATATGTCACGTAATAATACTAATTATTACGTAAAACATCCACACTTTAAGTGATCATCGGGTATGTTCGTGGATGTATAGTGTGGTCTAAATGGAAACCCCAAATATGTAGACAGTCATATGGTCAGAGACCGCGATGGATGGGCTCAAAGTGCAGCGACCATAAAGTTACGACATCTGGTCCCCGAGGGGCGACAACCCACGTGTGGCTAGTAGATAATTATTGGCACAATAATTAAATATTGGATAATATTTAATAGGAAGATAAGGTTGAGTTTTAAATTTAGATTTAAATTTAAAACCTAACCTATCAGATCCTTCCATCCGTCTCTATAAAAAATAAGACGCACGTTCAGTAGCACATCAGCGGCCATATATAGTTGAGAGGGAAGGTGTGCCAAATTTTCTATAAAGCCCACACTGCCTAGCCTCTCCATCGGGTAAAGCAGTGAATTGTTGATTCCGTTCAAGGGGTATATCAGCAATTGGTGGAGGTCGTGAATCCTTGGATCATGCCAGATTCTTCATCAGCCGGAACATTTGCAGCATATGTGATCAGATTAACAACAGCAATGGAGCAAGGTATATTTTCCGCATTTTGTTACTTTGTCCATTGATTCGATTAAACGGTCCTATTCATGGGTTTATTAAATTAAATCCAACAGGCAAATCTGAAGCAAAACCTGATACTAAACTTTTTGTGAAAAAAAAAAGGTGCTCCTGCTGCTGGAAAGAAGCCTGCGAAGGGGAAGGCTTCTAAGGATCCGAACAAGCCTAAGAGGCTCCCAGCGCTCTCCTTGTTTTCTACAATTCTATAACAAATTTGGTACTCGGGTACATAAAATCACATGATTGGTAATGGTAAATTCTTACTCAACTATTTTTTCTCTCTCTCAAAATGAATTACGAGGTAAGGTTATCTGATTGAAGAATTACCAGTTACATAGAAGTGTCTGAAATTTTGACATATGTTTTTTGGTGTTAGAATTGTGTTTAAGCCTTTATTTGTAAATATACCGATGAGATAGCATACATTTGGTAGACTAAACAATGACGCAGAAGGATGTTGCACAGAGTGCTAAGGAAACACGTGAAATAAAATCCCAGATCTAATGAATTAAGACCACTTTCTAATGCATGAACTCCCTCGAGCTTTTGAGCACTAGTAGGTAAAACAACTCCAATTGTTGAATGCCCTGAACAGGAAGAAATATTTAGAATTTATGTTTCGCACTCTGAACCTATCACCTATCTTTAATGTTGAATGCATCTGAACACATGGAAGTGAATCTATCGCCCATTTTTAATCTAAATTAAATTTCAATTCCACTAGAGAGTGATTCATTAAATCAGTTTTCTGTATAGAAGATTTAAATAGGAGGATATATGTTTTTTATCCATAGACAAGTACATCAATTCTCTAACTGAAATGTGTCACGAAAGAACCAAAACTGGTCCATACACCCCATCAAACTCCTCCTTAAGGGGTCAAAGTAAGTGATTAAAATCCTTGCTTCAACTGAACACTATTTCTTGTTGGAATTACTTTCTCTCTTGTAATGCATTAGATCTGAGAACTTTAATGGCAACTGAGGTATAGTCAAGTCTGTATTTGAAAACAAGACCATAAACACCTTCTCTAATTTTTGAGGGCATTGCGCAATTGTTATTGGCAATTTCTTCTAAGGTGTACTTTAGATAGAGAACATCATTCTGAAAAAGGGAAAAAGACGGTAGTTTATACTTCTCTTATGCCTGGCGTTCTCTTCAGCATTTTTTATTTTCTGTTCTTCTATATCATCCAATGTTTGCATCTTTTCTGCAACATTATTCGTAGCTTTGCATTTTGCTGTATCCATCTCAAATTTTGAGCTTCCGCCAATTGTCCATGATATATATCCATTTATCAATCACAAATATAACCAGAAATAGTTCAAATATCTGGTTGGTTTTGTTGGCTTTGTGTTGCAAGGGTGCTTCCTTGCATGCTGAGTTATACATGTCCATCGTTTGCTTGAGCTCAAGTTGAATTCAGCCATCATCTGATTAATGATAGTATCACATTTTCATTTACTATGCTTCTGCAGAGCCATGATAACGACAACTCTTCTTGCGTCATCATTTTGACCCATTCGCTTAGTTCCTTTACTAAGTATAAGCTATTTCATAGAGCCAAGAATCTTTTATAGAAAGTATATCTATAAGGCATTAAGTGAGCTTGTGACAAATCCTCTAATAATTCAAGTCCTTGGGATCATCTGTTAAGCTCTTCCTTGATCACTTTGCTTTTGACAAAGTGACATCACTCTTAGTCTTTGCATTTGCTGGAAATCTTTGTAGCTCAAATTGGTGAATATAGCTTAGGTCATTTACCGATTAAAGTAAAATTTTATCGAGTTCATAAACTGTAGGTTGAGAAATATGATCAAGAATTCACAGTTTACTAAAATAAGCATCTTTAGTTTGCTATGGGTCAACCTTTTACATAGTTTTATCATATTACAAACCTTCATTTTGAAGGGTTTTTTTTCTTTTTATTACATTCTGCTTAGGATTTCACTTGAGAAAATGTGTAGTGAGGAGTTACAAAATTTTTTTTTAACATTCTGCTTAGGATTTCACTTGAGAAAATGTTGTAGTGAGGAGTTACAAAAATTTCTTTAGATTTCACTAGATTTAATAACTATTATTTTTTTTTTTGAGTGATTCTACTAATGAAAATTTCAAGTCTACTTTAAGGTTCTTTTTAGGTATCTGAAGTTAACACTAAGTCAAGGAATATCAGAGACAACATCATACAAAGTTTCTAAAGGTAGAGACAGAAGCATACAAGGTTTCTAAAGGAAGAGACCGAGGAGGCTATCAAGATTGAAACATGTCTCATCAAGCAACCAAATTGTAGATATCTTCATCAAAACAGTGACTACAAGAATATTTCAGACACTTGTTGTCAAGCTTGGCTGTATAAACATATACGCCAAGCTTGAAGGGGAGTATAGAAATATATAAAAATACACACTGTGTACTATTGCAATACATAGCAAATACATACCGTATACATGTAAGATATATTGTACACTTGTAAAATACACATACACACATTTACTATACACCGTTATATGTAAGTATATATTAGAAATAGTTTAAATATCATTGGTTTAGTGATATAAGGCATAAATAGCCGTTGGCTACATTCTAGCCGTTAGACACTCTTTTAGCCGTGGTAAGAGTCTCTTGTTTCCTTATATAAAGAGCAACTTTTGTACATTAAAATTAAGTCTGAATATTTGTTCTTCAATATTTCTACAATGATCATTTCGTAACGCATGCAGTTAGAGGAGTTTTCCCCTATCTTCTAGGAGTATCATAATTGTTGACCCGTTACAGGTTTTTTTCTTCACATTCCCAATTAAAACCTCTAGCTTTCTTTGCAGTCTTATATTATCATTTCCTTGGTTGTAGTCCATATACCAAGTCCGTTTCCTAGAATGTCCTCCCTCATGTCCTCAGTGCACTTTGAAATCCATAACTCTAAAAAACATTCTTGAATTTATAGTAAAATAGGGCAACGACACAAGCAGGAATCAGCATAGAAATAAATAAGCTTGGAAAAATCGCAAAGATAGTCACCAATCATTTGTCAAACAAGTTACCCCCACGTTCAATCACTTTCTTAGAGGCGCCATGTAGAAAATAACCTAATAATTTTTGGTACAGCAAACATAGCTTCCACGACTGAGGAATAAGAGTAGAGCACTGCTAACTTTCTTTCCTATAGTCTTTTTTAGTTCTTGAAAGGTCAGCATCAGCCCTTTAGCCAATCATTACTCGCTAACACACTTGGCATTATCAAGCTCACATCTAATGATCAACCTTTCAATCAAATTTATCGGAAACAAATTAATCAGCTTTCCATCTAATGTCATTCGTGGGTACTATCATAATTCACGTACGTTCTTTTTCGCACTGATTTTCTAAGCACACTATGTGGGCATCTGAGGTGCACTAACAAGTATTCTTCAACTACGATGTTCTTTAGTGTTTAGCGACCCAGGTTTGTATGATGGAACCAGGAAGAACCTATCAAAGGTTTGTTAACTTAGCGAGACGGTCATGAACTGTTGGCATGAAGACAAGTTTAGGAATATAATTTACAATAGGATTCAAATATTTAATTTCGGGTATGACTCTTATCCTTATCTTCTTTTGTATAGTATCCTAGTTGTGGTTTTTGAGCCGGCCAAAGGGCTTTTCCATAGGAAATTTCGTGGTCTTCTTATTGCGTTTTTGTTTTGTCGTTCAGTTATTCCTTGTATATATTCTTGGTTTATCATCGAATGGTGTCAGAGCTAAGATTCGGGTTATCAACATGGAGGACGGCAAGGTGAATATTCGATTTTTGACATAAAATACTTCAGTAATTGGAAATTACAATTAACCGATATGTTGTACGCAAAGGAGTTATAGGATCGAGGTGAAGGGGGTGTTTTGGCCTTAACCATTCAAAGGGGGGTGAGATACCCAACGAATGGATAGTCGAGAAAGGAAATCAAAGGGATCCAGTAATGTCATAGCAAGGCCGAATGTTGGAATTGTAGGAAGAAGAGCCACGTGAATCACGAGTGTAAGGCACCAAAAAGGATGAAAAAGAAAGGGGATATGCCTAGTCCAATGAATGTGAAGACAAAGGAGGATTCCGATTGTGTTCTAGTCCTTTGTGTCGACAACCCTATTGACATGAATTCTTGATTCGGGTGCATCATTCCATTCAACCTCATGTAAAGAATAATGAAAGATTTTGTATTCGAAAAATATGGCAAGGTGTTCCTAGCAGATGGAAAGCCTTTGGTGATCACGGGCAAATGCAATGTCCACATCAAGTTGAGGCATGGTGGAAGATGAACATTACGTGATGATCGAAATATTTCTAGGTTGAAGAAAAATCTATCTACGTAAGTCAATTAAATGATGAGGGATGCAAAGTTAATTGGGTGCTGGAAAATCGCCAAAGGTGCCATGATTGTAGCACGAGGAACCAAGAGGGGCAAACTTATTTAATCGACCATTGTGCGAACCTAATGGCAGCAACGGGGGCCGAAACAAGTCCATTTTATGGTACATATATTGAGACACATGAGTTTGTAAAGGGTTGAAAGTGGTGGCCTCTAAAGGTTTGTCGCCGAGCATGCCGACGATAGAAATGGGTTTTTGCAAAGATTGCGCATTCGACAAACAAAACAAGTGCTTTTTAGAAGGGCGACCGAGAACGCGAGGAAGGAAAAGCTAGACCTTATGCACACGGACGTGTGGGGCAGCCGCGGTATGTGTTTATTTTCTTCAACATAAATCCGAAGTATTTGAAGTTTTCAACAAGTGGAAGGTAGAAGCCGAGAACTAGACAGAACCGAAAATTGAAGTGCTTAAGGTCGGACAATGGTGGCGAGTATAATGATAAACTTCAAGTCGTATTATGCAGAGCAAGGAATACGACTTGTGCGAACTATCCCCAATCGGCCGTAACAAAATGAGACGGTTGAGAGAATGAACCACACCTTAAGCGAGCGGGCAAGGGCGATGCGGTTCCATACAAAAATCCTAAAAATTTTCTGGCCAGAGGCAGTAAATATGGTGGCGTATCTTATCAAATCGAAATCCCTCGATAGCCCTAAATCTCAAGCTACCCGAGGAGAAATGGATGGGTAAGAAACTATTCTTATTGCACTTACGAGTCTTTGGATGTACAAACTATGTTCATGTAGATTCCGAGAAGAGGGATAAGTTGGATGCAAAGGCAAAGAAGTGTATTTTTTGTTGGATATGGATCAAATTATTCTGGCTATAAATTTCAGGATAAAAGGGCCCCGATCGCAAGATGCCACTTTCAATGAAGGTGATAAAAGCTTTCGAATTCAAAGGAGGATGAAGTGAGAAAGATTGAGTTAGACGAAACTCAAGTTTCGGATGGTGAAAGCCGAAACCAGGAGGGCTGAGTATGAAGACGCCAATGAGGCTGAGAAAGATGAAAGAAGTCTGCAAGAATCGGGGCTGAGGAGATCTAGACGTATTCACTAGCTAAACCACACAGTACTTACGTTCTTTAAATTACTTACTCTTGGCCGACTCAGGAGAGCCCAAAGATTATGACAAGGCCATAAGTTTAAGTGACTCAGTCAAGTGGGAGCAAGCAACGAAGGAGGAGTTGCGATCGCTAGAGAAAAATAGCACATGGACCGTGACTAGACCGCCAGAAGGAAACAGACATTGAAAATAAACGGGTCTTCCGAATCAAAGAGGAGGCGGATGGAAGTAAGTGGTATAAGCGGGTGTTGAGATATTTGAAGGGTACTTCCAATCTTGCTTGTGTTTCAAGAAAAGTAGTATGTGATTTGAAAGCTTTTTTGATGCAGACCTGGGTGTTGACACGGATAGATGGAAGAGTACTTCCGGTTAAATTTTGACGTATGGTGGTACCACAGTAGTTGGATTTTGAGATTGCAAAAATACATAGCGCTTTCTACAATGGAAGCAAAATATGCTGCAATCTCGGAGGTCGGAAAAGAGATGGTATGGTTACTTAATTTTCTGGAAGAAATCAGAAAAGATCAAAGTAGTAGAACGCTCTACACCAGTAGCTTAAGTACTTTGTGTCTCGCGAAGAATCTAACATATCGCTCGAGAACGAAGAATATTCAACTAAAGTATAATTACATATGTGAGTTAGTGGACGATGAAACTTTATATTTGAAAGAAGATTGCAGATGCAATAAATCCTACGGACATGTTCACGAAAGTCGTCACCATGGAGAAGTTGAGCTATGCAAAGCCATGGTCGGACTACCGTGTTAGCCGAGTGTCGCCAGCTTTGTTTGATTGGAGTGGATAAAAATGCAATAAGGAGGATTATTGTTGAGTTACTAGTGTCGCGAACTCGTCTTCAAGTGGGAGATTATTAGGATAAAGATAAGTTTAGGAATATGAATTACAATGGGATTAGGATACTGAGACTTACCAGACATTCTATCTATACGTTCCTGAACATACAACAATGTAACCAAACATACTGTTTGTTGGAATATGAATTATTTGATGCCGTTTAATAGACTTTTGAAAATAGATTGAAAAGTCATTTTATACTTTAGAAATAACTAAGGCTTGAACAAATAAGAAAGTGGTGTCGATCTCTACGTAGATCTCTAAAACAGAGATCAAAATATATGCCATACCCTATACAGATAGATCTATATATACATAGATATCTCAGAATTGATGCCAATTGATTGATGAATAGAGTGTGAAACATTAGAAGTACAATGTCTAACGTCGATCTCACAAAGTGAAGCACATCAATTGATTTTTGTATACAACATTCTCTGAAAAGGGAATCGATTGATTGATGTAGGTAAGCTGCAAAACTAAAACTAACCTATCTAATGTTGATATCTTAGTCTGAAGGACATCGATCGATCTATGTCTATATCATTCTATAAAATAGAAACATAAATCGATACACGTTATAATGAATTTAAATTTTATAGCCGCTGCAGACAGATTGAAGCAGATTTAAAATGTTTTCTTTCTCTAAACTTTCCTAAATTGATTGTCCTTTCTCCCAACATCCATAATGCTATCTTGACTATTAAACCTATCTATGCTTCTCTAGAGTGGCTATGAATATTCAAGTACAGGATGGTAAAAGACATGTTTGACTTCTCCAAAGAATCAATAGGGTGTAAGACTTCTATAGAGGCTACAAAACGAGTGTATATTGAAGAAGTTCAAAGAAGACATGTATGTACTTTCATCCTCTTCAAGCTCTACCTCCTATTGGTATAAAAATCTCTCAAAGTATAAAAGTGTTTAAAGCTTATTATGCTCTTATTGCTTGCTTACATTGTTGCATTGTGAGAGTTAAAGTCTATCACAAGAGGAACTAAACATGTTTGATATCTTGCTTTGGTAGACTTGTTTGAAAGTATCATTTCACTTCTTTCCCAAAATACATCTGGTGAAAGTTCTTCAATAGAACTTTATTAGTGCGATAGTTGATGATGTTTCATTTTTGTTGCATAAGTTATTGTTGAAAATAGTGTAAAAATATTTGAATGATTTTCCAAAGCATGATTTTATGCTAAAAGAATATCAAGTTATAGTATAAAAATATCAAAATGTTGAAATAAATCAAACAAATGAAAAAGTGACATCGTTCTCTCATGTTAAGACATATGGATCGACCGATGTACATCATCCCCTAACATCGATCAATCCACGTCTGATATAATAAAACGTACATGATCCCCTAACATCAATCGATCTATGTTGGACAGAATAAAGCCAAAACCTTACTATAAGACATCGATCTCTCAACCTGAGATACCTCGATCGATCGATGTATATCATCTCCTACATCGATCGATTGATGTCACATAGAATGAAAAACAAAATCTCACCTTGAGACTTCAGTCTCTCAACTAGAGGTATATCAATTGATCGATGTCAACGTATTTTTGAAATTTCTTTAACATGTGACAAAATAATACTTACCATTAATATATATCATCCTTCGTACATGTTTATTATGATGTTTGATGCTTGAAATTGATAAGTATGTATGTGTTTTTTGACTAACATGCTGTGGAAGTTTGAATAACTTACCAAAAAGGGTAAAGAGGCTTTTTAGTTTTTGTAGGTATGTGTCAAAAGAAATTTATACAAGGAATTATATGTGATACTTCTATTATTATTACAAAGGAATTCTTATGATTATATCTGGACGACAAGATATCCTCGCTGTTTTCTATCTTCATGTGTATTTTTGTCATTTCTCCCGCTAAGGACTTATGCTCTTTTTACTCAAGCGTATCTTCCGAGCATATTATTATCATCATTATGGAGCTACTATATGATATTTTTGAAGATTATCTTGCGGTTATATATCTTCTTATTCAAGGTTGAAGAACTTATCGGGATCCTCTAAATATGTGACGGTTTTCTTGTCATATCTTATTATCATCTTTTGTATTCTTATATCTTATTTTTGGAGCCTCTTATGTACAATGGTGCAGAGGTTTTAAGGGCATTATTGGAACAAAATATGCCACAACTTACAAGAAGAAAAATGTGAGAATTTTGAACCATGTGTTACCAAGTCATAACAACTATTATCTACTTGATTCTCTTCATTGAATCTGATTGCCTACACATATTTACACATAGAAAATGATCTTTAATATGTGGTAATGATGTTTCAATCATATTTTTGACTTGTGTACAAGACTATGCCACAAGGATCAACCAAAACACAACTTGGTGGCAAAAAGTTGCCAACATGGCAACAATAGAAGATGGTGCAATGACTATTAGGATTAAAAAGGAGCTATTTGAATTCAAAAATTATATACTCTCACATGTCCTATGTTGTTGCAAGAAGTTGAGTTAAAATTAGAGAGAATGTGCCATTCTATCTTCATGATATTATCTTCATTTCATCATAAAAAAATTATCAGAATTTCCAAATCGTTTGTGTTGAAAATTTTGGCCAAAGAAGAGTGGCCTAAGTGGACAAATCATGTTGTTTGAAGATGCCAAGTGTGCAAGGTGCTAAGGTGGCCATCAAATAAAATGAAGACACACAAACCTTGGTGATGTTGAGGGTGACAAAGTGGCACTCTTATCCTCTAAGGGGTGCCTCACACTATAAATAAAAGCATATGTGAAGAGAAGAAGACACACCCTTGCTCTATTCTTCTATCTTCTCCTTTGTTCTCATTTCATTTGTGTAGCTAAGGTGCTTTATTGTGAGTTTTCTTTGAGCTACATTATACATCTCTTGTGTTGAATTTGTAAGATTGATTAGCCATTATCCAAAGACTAAGTCAATTGGTGGTTGTGGCGTTGTTGTATTAAAAGTTGCATTGAGGGTCTGAGCTAAGTCTTGATTAGGTTGGTGTATAACCAAGGTTAATGCAAGACGTTCTTGGTAACGGTGATCATTCATAGTGAAACTCCAAGTAAAGGTGTTCTTTGGAACTAGAGTAGGTCACATTGACCAAACCAGGATAAATTCTGGTGTCTTTGTCTTTTTACTTTTCTGCCCGCTTTTCATAGTTTCACCACTCCATTTTGCATGGCTGTTTAACATAGCAAAACATTTTCAAAATCATTGATTTTCGGTGGAGATAAAATTAGACTGTTAGATTTCATGTGTGAGAAGAGTCATTGGATTTGAGCAAAAGAAAGTTTGTCTTTCAGTCCTTGGAAGATTAGTGCTCCATTTTGACAACAGTTTGACTAGTTCTAAAGAAACATGTATTTTCATTTTTTTAAGCATTGTTTCTAAAGAAACATGTATTTTCATTTGATAGATCTTCCATTGCGCCGACCAGATTCGCTTTTGCTTTGTTTTGATTCTGATTCTTTTTGGACTTACAGCAATCACTGCTACGGTGCGCTGGTTTTCCACAGTTATAACACTTACATATGAACTTCTTTGCAACCTCCTTGCTCTTGACGTTCACGCCCAAAGTGTTTTTTTTCTTTTGTTCTTCGCCTCAGCAACATGAGACTTGGTCTGACCCGACGGAGTGGTTGGCTTTCTCTCGGCACGACGATTGTCCTCTTCAATTCAAAGCCAGATCCATCTTCATTTCATTCTTTTGTGTTTGAGATAGCTCTTAATTCCTCCACGAAGGAGGCAACTTCTCAATCACAGCCGCAACCTGGAAAGATTCACTGAGCGTCATGCCCTCCTCTTCCATTTCAGATACCAACATCTGCATTTCCTCAACCTGCGAAATGACAGTTTTGGAATCTAGCATTTTATAGTCGAGAAATCTACCAACTATCGATTTTTCGTGCTAGCATCTTCTGTACGATACTTTTTATCTAAAGCTGACCACAATGCTTTTGCAGTTTTATAAGTACAAAACACGCCATAGATAGTATTATCTAGACATCTCAGAATCAAATTTAAACAACAAAAATTTGTATACGCCCATGCTTCAGCACCCAAGGCATTCTACATGTTCAGATTTTGATCCTCCACTGGTTCTACTACTGGCGGATCCTTGCTTAGCATCTTGGCCAATCCTAACGTTGTGAGATAGAACATCATCTTTTGCTGCCACCTCTTGAAGAAACTGCCGGCGAACTTTTCCGGCTTCTCCACATGTGCAGCTGTGGCAGCCGGATTCATTTGAGGCCCTCCGGTAGGTGCCAACGGAACCGTATTGAACGGCACACCGGCAGCGACGTTATTAGCCCCGTCAGGTGCAGACACGGAGTGAGCACCGTTAAAGCCTTGAACAAAGTTCGAGCTTTCGTTTTCCATTCTTGTTCAGTTCGATCAAAAACGTAAAGATCAGAACAAAATCGGATATAAGAAATGGGTAGAAGCAGACTGCAAATCAGTATGAACGCTGCTTTGCGTAAAAGAAAAACAGTACAGAAATTAATTGAATCTGAATACGTCTTAAGATTGTTGGTAACAATCAATCCTGTACTAAGACGCAGTCGTTCAATGTGTGCGTATGGAAACAGTAAAATAAACCAAACCCGGGGCAAGTTGAGGACTCTGTCCTTAAGACGTATTGCTCCGGTATACTGTGCCTAACCGGCTTTAGCAACCGTCTCCCAGGATACAACGGGTACCTGTTCAGTTGAGCGGCACTGCTGAACTTGAACTACTGCGAACCTTCGAATGTCCTGACTCCTCTTGGACGTTATGCAGAGAGCACTAATATGGATGCAGAAAGCGACGAATGCAAATGATCAGTGTGTGTAGAACGCACACCCTGCCACTGTTTATATAGAGGAGTCGGTTGGAGAATCGTTATGCAGATGGAATCGTGACCGTCGGATCATAATCGTAGATCGATTAGAGCCGTCAGATTAAAACCTCCTGGCGGTTTTGGAAGGTTTAAATTACAGCCGTTAGATGGAAAAACCGATTCACAGGATTAAACCTGGAGCGTTAGATGAAAACCACATTCGGTTGGGCGGTTAGGTAAGTTTGAATCTCAGACGTTGGATCAAAGCTGCCTTTCCGTCACCGTTAGATCAAAACCGTTTGATCTTATCGCATACCGGAGGAAGACCCTTTAAAAATAACCGTTCAATTTAAACTGTAACCGAATAACCGAATGCAACTGAAACGCGTTATCTGTTACTGGACGCGCACATAGGAGTACTGGACCGGACCGCACACGTAGGAGAGCATTTGGGCCGCTACGCACATAGGAACCCGCCCGACACACGAGCCATGAGCCCGAGCCAAGCCGAGCCGAGCCAGCTGGGCGGCGGCGGCGCACACGCACGTGCGCGTGTGCACGCGTTTGTCACTTTCTCGGTCTTTCCCTCGGGTCAAAAACTTCTCATGCCCCAAGGGCACATCTAAAGTGTCCATTCTAGCCATTTATAAGGTGGCTAAACATGTCCAAATATCCAATGTGGTATTACTCCAGAAGGGTGATGTGGCCTCCTAAAAATAGGACACATCACCCTCTAACTCATGTTTTTCCATCCACTTTGAGCATTAATTCTCATTCACTCGGTATCGTAATTGAGTGATTTCAAAGCCTAAAATTAACTACTCGTTACGTAGATAATTAAGGACCCATTAGTTTTCGATTTTCATTATCGAAAACTAATCATAATTAAGCTCAAAGTAAATTGCTAAACCAAGTTTTGCAACATTCTTTAATGGGCCAAAGCCCAAACCTTTTAATTCTCCAACAGGCACTCAAACTAGTAAAGTTATGCACAGTATTACCATCATTATGTAGCCAAACAACAAGTAAAGAATGAATCTTGAAAGAGCTCACAGACCCACAATCAGAGTGAAGATATCCAAAACATAGATCAATAGACTAGAGGGTTGTAAAAAAACCCGCTGCTAATATCTGAAAATAGCAGCAAAAAAAAATATGCACCTGAATTTAACGGACCAGTGGACTGTACTACGACCGGAGGATTGCCGAAGATGCGAGCTACGACGGTGTTTGTTAATTCTGGGTCTGCCGGAGCACCCCTGCTGGAGGCTCCTCCGCCACTGTTCGAATGCTGCCGAAGCACGCTTGTGGAATCCATTGGTTCAAAATACGTTTCTGATTGCGAATCCAATCTCTTCTTGGTTTTTTTTTGAACAAATCTCTTCTTGCTTTGCTGCGAATTCTTGAAAAGAGAGAAACATTTGTCAACTTTTCTACTCTGTAGGATGCCAGAAGAAGTATTGCATAAGATACAATGATCTATTTTTATTTTTTCCTTTTGTTTTATTTAGTCATACATAACCTAAGTAGCAAAATGACCAGAATGCCTTCGCAATTATAGAAATATATTGGAATACACACTCTGTACTATTGAAATAAATAGTTAAATACATACCGTATACATGTAAGATATATTGTACACTTGTAAAATACACATACATACATTTACTGTACACAGTTATATATAAGTATATATTAGAAATAGTTTAAATATAACTGATTTAGTGATATAAGGCATATATAGCCCTTGGCTACATTCTAGCCGTTAGACACTCTTTTAGCCGTTGTACACTCTCTTGTCTCCTTATAAAGGAGCAACTTTTATACATTAAAATTAAGTCTGAATAATACTTGAATTCAGCCTCCAATATGTTTGTTCTTCAATATTGCTACATGATATCAGAGTCATGAGCTCAAGAAAAAGAAGCTGTAACTTGTGAAGAAGACATACCTCAACTTCAGCCTTCCAATTAGTATGCTACTGCATCATGTTCAATTTGTTTCATCATTGCAGTTGGTGCTATTTTTCGCTGCAGATTAACAAAGCTGGCGAAGTTATTGTGCTTGAAATACTTGAGAAGTACGTCGGCAACAAAATTGTGAGCATCCCAAATGATGAAGCTGGTACCAGTGTCACTCTCTTCTCCTCTGCAACAACAAGGAAAAAAAGAAAAAATAGTTGCAGAATCCAAAGGCTAAGAGCCATAAATTTATTCTAAGACCATCACATTTATAACTTTCAAAGACCAATAAGTCTATAAACTTTCAAGGTCTCTGAGTCTAAGGATAAAATTCCACTGAGCCAAAAGTCTTGCAATTTATTCATAGCTATTAAGTTTCAAATTTTTCGATAGGCTACGAAGAGTCATGTCATAAAGCCGGAATTTTTTTCAATAGGCTATGAAGAGCCTTGGCATAAAACCGGAATCTTTATCTATAGGCTATGAAGAGCCTTGGCTAAGCCAGAATCTTTCCTTCAATGTGCTAAGGCCATAGAGCCATGAACCTTTTTTTTAACAAGATCGAAGAGTCTTTAAATTCATAAAGCCACAAATCTTTCAAAGGCCATAGAGCTTTTTTTAACAATATCAAAGAGTCTTCAAGGCCATAGAGCCACAAATCTTTCAAAGTCCATAGAGCCGTAAATCCTTTAAGGCCATAGAGCCGAATCTTTATCGAAGACCAAGTCAAATCCTTCTGAGTCATTTCATGAAAAAAACAAATAGACAAGATCCTGTTAAGTCATAAACATGGACTCCTTTGAGCCAAAATCTTTTAATAGGCTATAGAGCCGAAAAGTCTGTGAGGCCACATAGCCGGAAAAATTTTTTATTAAGACCATAGAGTCTTCAACCGGCCATAGAGCCGAAAAATTATCAAGAGGCCATATGATTGGAAATACAAGTTCCTTTGAGAAAGCTCCAATTATATTATGGTCTACAAATTTCTTTATGAACATACTTCCACTCCGGGATTACCTCAGGAGGAGGGTATTATTCCAACCCTTGAGAATAGAATCAGCCTTTTGGAAATACACAGGAACTTGAAGTTGGAGAAATTGAAGTAAATTGGAAAAGTTTGGCAAGTGGGTTTGTCAAAAGTTGACAACTACCATACTTTGAGCTTAATTATGATTAGTGTTCGTTAATCAAAAACTAAAACTAATAATTTTTGAATTATCTACGTGACAAGTAGATGACTTTAGGCTTTTGAATCACTCGATTCCAATGCCGGGTGAATGAGAAATTAATGCTCAAAGTTAGAGTAAAATTGAAAGGAAATTGGAAAAGTGGTGATGTGGCCTCTTGAGGAGTGAACACATCACCCCTTAAGTGGAATACTATATTGGCCACTTGAGATGAAAAGGCCACCATATATAGTTTTAGTTGGAGCTTTCTAAAATGTGCCCTTGGGCATGAGAAGTTTTTGACGGAGTCAGGACACAGCTCAGGCAAGGTTCACCACACGCGCGCCGCCGCCGCTGCTCGCCCGCCCATCCGGCTGGCTCGGCTCGGCTCGGCTCGGGCTCGTGGCTCGTGGCTCGTGGCTCGTGCTGATTCTTGTCTTTTTGGAGAAATTTTCTTTTACATTTTTCCAGAAAAATAAATCAAGTGATCCAACGGTTTGAAATATTTTTGATCATAACCGTTGCAAGATCTAACGGTGTAGATCGTAGTCTACACGGATTATGATCTAACGGCTGAGATCGTATCTGGCAACAGTTTTTCATCCGACGGTCTACGTTTAAAACTGCTGCAGTTTATGATCTAACGGCTGTGGATGAAAACCGTCTGATCCGACGGCTTGCGGTTTAATCTGGAGATTAACCGCTTAATCCTTCCCGCCTATAAAACGACTCCTTTCTTCTTCTTTCAGCACCGATCGCCTACTGCTGCTCTGTTTCGATTTCTTGCATACTGCTCCACTTTTTGGCATACTACTGCACTGTTCTTACGATTCCAGTTCGAGAAATCAGAGCATCCCACAGGTTCGCCGAGTTCTTTACGTTGCTGTGCCGCTTCGTATGAACTGTCACCTTGTATCCTGGGAGACATTTGCTGTTTCTGGTTGGGCACTTCGTACCAGAGCAAATCGTCTTAAGGACAGAGTCCTTAGACTCGCCTCGGTTCTGTTTGTATTTCATCAATTTACACAATCGCACATAGTATACTGGTTTTGATTACAGTTTCTAACATTCTTAAGACGATATTGGTATATATATTGTAATCTGTTTTGGTTTTCTGGTTGCATATACTGCATCTATTTGTACGAGACTAATCGGTTTCGTGTTCTGTTTCTGTATCATCCCACAGAATCTGAAATGGAGAACGAAAGTTCGAACTCCTTCAATGGCGTGCACCTTGGTCCGTCCGAGGAAGTGAACAATGCTGTTCCAGTTGCACCCGTTGCCATTCCTGCTCCTGTTCCTGCTGTTGGATAGGCTGAGAAACCGGAGAAGTTTGGAGGCAGGTTACTTCAAACGATGGCAGCAGAAGATGCAGTTCTTTTTAACAACTCTGGGGCTGGCAAAGATGCTGACCGATGATCCTCTAGTGGTGATACCAGTCGAGGATCAGAACGTGAATATGCAGAATAGCTTGATGGCTGAAGCATGGAAATATAATGATTATGTCTGTTTGAGTCATATTTTAAGTTGTCTCGATAATTCTCTGTATGGACTGTATAGTACCTTTAAGACTGCAAAATCTTTATGGCAGGTTTTAGACAAAAAAATACAGGACGGAGGATGCTGGTGCGAAGAAATTTATCATTGGTAAATTTCTTAATTTTAAGATGACTGATTCAAAAACTGTTGTTTCTCAGATTGAGGAACTTCAGATGTTAGTGGCTGAAATGGAAGAAGAGGGTATGTCCCTTAGTGAATCTTTCCTTGTTACTGCTGCGATTGAGAAGCTACCTCTTTCGTGGGGGGAATTCAGGAGCTATCTCAAACATAAGAGAAAGGAGATGTCCTTGGAAGATCTGATTGTTTGATTGCGTATCGAAGAAGACAACCGCAGATCTGAGAAAAAGTCTGCTCAACATTCTCGTCAAGCAAAGGCTCATGTCGCAGAGGCGACGAAGAAAAAGAAAGGCAAGTTGGGAGTGAACAACAAAGGCAAAGAGATCGCCAATAAGTTCACAGGAAATGCTACAAATGTGGCATTCAGGGGAACTGGAGTAGTGACTGTCACAAGCCGAAGAAGAGGCAAGAGAAAGCGAAGGCGAATGTGGTTGGTGCAATGGAAGATCTGGATCTTTGTGCTGTTGTGAGTGAATGTAACATTGTGGAAAATCCACACGCATGGTGACTGGACACGGGAGCTACGAGACATGTTTGTGCAAACAAAGCAATGTTCACAGAATACAAGCCCGTTGATGGTGCACAGCTTTACATGGGAAATGATGCTTCATCAAAGATTGAAGGTGAAGGAAATGTTGTTTTGAAGTTGACTTCTGGGAAGTTTCTGACTCTGCAGAATGTTCTGCATGTTCCTGACATTAGGAAGAATTTGATCTCTGGCGCTTTGATGGTGATGCATAGGTTTAGACTTGTGTTAGAGTCTAACAAAATTATTATTTCAAAGAATGGGTTGTACTTGGGGAAGGGGTATTTGGCAGATAGAATGTTTAGGATGAATACTATTACCATTGTACCCAAGAAAGAAAAAGTTGTGCCCGTAGTGGCTAATGAGAATGCATCTACTTCTGCTTATATGCTTGAGTCTTCTTGTTTATGTCATTTACGTTTGGGACACGTTAATTACAAATCAATTCAAAGAATGATTAATCTTGATTTGTTGCCTAAACTGAATTTGACTAAGACAAAATGCCAAGTTTGTGTTGAAACGAAAATGACTAAGGCTCCATTTCCTTCAATTGAAAGAAACACTGAAGTGTTAGATTTAATTCATACAGATGTGTGTGATTTAAAGTTTGTGCAAACAAGAGGTGGTAAAAAGTACTTTATAACTTTTGTTGACGATTGCACTAAAAACTGTTATGTTTATTTGCTAAGTAGCAAAGATGAGGCCATTAATGCTTTTAAGGATTATAAGAATGAAGTTGAAAATCAACTTAGCAAACGAATTAAGATAATTCGTAGTGATAGAGGTGGGGAATATGATACACCGTTTAATGAATTTTGTTCAGAACATGGCATTATCCATCAGACTGCGCCATACTCACCTCAATCCAATGGCATTGCTGAACGCAAGAATAGAACTCTTAAAGAGATGATGAATGCTATGTTGATAAGTTCGGGTTTACCTCAGAACTTGTGAGGGGAAGCAATTCTCTCCGCCAATGTCATTCTAAATAGATTTCCATCTAAAAAGATGGATAAAACCCCTTATGAACTTTGGAAAGGTTATAAACCTAGTTTCAAATACTTAAAAGTGTGGGGGTATCTGGCTAAGGTAGCGGTTCCTAAACAAAGACAAGTCAGAATAGGGGCCAAAATAATTGATTGCATATTCATAGGATATGCAACAAACAGTAGTGCATATCGATTCTTGGTGCACAAGTCTGACATCCCTGACATACATGAAAATGTTGTCATGGAGTCAAGAAATGCAGTGTTTTTTGAAGACGTCTTTCCAAAGAAAGATAGAAATGATGAAGAAGCCAGCACGAGTAAGCGAGCTCGGGATACAACGGCTCAAGAAATTGACGAACCCCGTCAAGGCAAGCGAGCCAGAAGATCCACTTCTTTTGGACCAGATTTTCTAATCTTGATGGTAGAGAACGAGCCAAGGACCTTTTCAAAGGCAATGTCAACACCAGAAGCTCCATTCTGGAAAGAGGCAATAAACAGTGAAATAGAATCTATTCTCTAAAATCACACTTGGGAGCTGGTCAATCTTCCATCCGGAAGTAAACCACCCGGATGTAAGTGGATTTTCAAGAAGAAGTTTAAAGAAGATGGATCTATCGACAAATACAATGCGCGGTTGGTAGCCAAAGGTTATCGACAAAAAGAAGGGTTTGATTTCTTTGACACTTACTCACCAGTGACAAGGATTACATCAATCAGAGTGCTAGTCGCGATTGCAGCAGTCTGTGACTTAGAAATCCATCAGATGGATGTTAAGACGGCTTTTCTGAACGGTGATTTGGAGGAGGAGATATACATGGAACATCCAGAAGGGTTTGTTTTGCCAGGACAAGAGAAGAAAGTTTGTAGACTTGTTAAGTCTTTGTACGGACTTAAACAAGCACCAAAATAATGGCATTTGAAAATTGATCAGATAATGATGTCAAACGGCTTCAGGATCAATGAGTGTGACAAGTGTGTTTATATCAAAAACACACTTAATGCCTATGTAATAGTATGTTTCTACGTAGATGACATGTTAATCATGGGCAGTACTCATGACATCATCTTGAATACCAAAAAGATGTTAACACGGAATTTTGACATGAAGGATATGGGAGTTGCCAATGTTATTATTGAGTCCGTTCTCAAACGATTCAATATGTTCGACGCAAAACCAGTAAAAACCCCATTTGACTTAAGTATGCACTTAAGGAAGAACCGAGGTGAACCAATAGCTCAATTAAAGTACTAACAAGTGATTGGAAGTCTAATGTACATAACGAACTGTACAAGACCAGACTTAGCTTGTTCAGTAAACAAATTGAGCAGGTTTACCAGTAATCCAAGTGAAGATCATTGGAAAGCTCTAAATAGAGTGATGAGGTACTTGAAGTACACAATGAATCTTGGATTACATTATACAAGATATCCAGGGGTATTAGAAGGATAGTGCGATGCAAACTGGATATCAGATTGCAAAGACTCTAAATCCACAAGTGGATATTTATTCATTGTTGGTGGTGGTGCTGTGTCATGGAAATCCACTAAGCAAACATGCATAGCTCGATCCACAATGGAAGCCGAGTTTATAGCATTAGACAAAGATGGAGAAGAGGCTGAATGGCTTCGAAATTTTCTGGAGGACATTCCATCTTGGCCTAAGCCAATTGCTCCTATTAACATACACTGTGATAGTTAGTCAGCTATAGGACGAGCTCAAAGCAGCATCTACAATGGGAAGTCACGACACATACGTCGGAGACATAATACCATTAAGCAATTGATCTCTAATGGCGTGATTTCCATTGATTACATAAAATCAAAGGAGAATCTTGCGGATCCGCTTACCAAAGCTCTGCCTAGAGATCAGATGTCTAAATTGATAAACGGGATGGGATTTAAGCCTACAAAGCAAGAATCTTTGTAACGGTAACCCAACCTTGTTGACTGGAGATCCCAGAACCTAGGTTCAATGGGAAAACTAAGTTATAAGAGTTCAGTCAGCACTTACTCATTCCATTAAACAAAAGTGTTGTCTGCAGAGAATAGTTAGGGTAAGCTAGAGTTTTTAATGATGTCCTATATCTTGATAAATCAAGTGTGGTATGGCAGAATACTCTTGATAGGAATCACCTATGTAAGTGTGAAGTGGGGCCGCTTCTATGAGAATTCTGAGAGGCCAGAATTCTCTAATACACTTTCTGAAACCAGGTTGTTCATGGCCAAAATGAACACAACCATGAGAACCAATAAGGGGTGTCAAAGGAAATGTTGTGTGAGTATCATTGTCTAGGTTCACAATAAAGACTGATAGTTCAAGACATCAGGTCACTAACCAGCTGAGTGGATCCGATGGTATATCACTAAGAAAAGTTCAAAGCCAGAAGCTACCTCTTCTGATGCAACATATCCTTGTCTGATTTCTCGATAGAGTTTGCATCTGCATCTGCATTAATTTTCATTCATGTGGGGGATTGTTGGAGAAATTGAAGTAAATTGGAAAAGTTTGGCAAGTGGGTTTGTCAAAAGTTGACAACCACCATATTTTGAGCTTAATTATGATTAGTGTTCGTTAATCAAAAACGAAAACTAATAATTTCTAAATTATCTACGTGACAAGTAGATGACTTTAGGCTTTTGAATCACTCTATTCCGATACCCCGGTGAAATGAGAAATTAATGCTCAAAGTTAGAGTAAAATTGGAAGGA
The DNA here is from genome assembly GCA_036186865.1 of Eustoma russellianum. Taxonomy (NCBI): domain Eukaryota; kingdom Viridiplantae; phylum Streptophyta; class Magnoliopsida; order Gentianales; family Gentianaceae; genus Eustoma; species Eustoma russellianum. The sequence continues at coordinate 22,384,872 of AP025047.1, read as the reverse complement.
AATTGAAAAAGTGGTGATGTGGCCTCTTGAGGAGTGAACACATCACCCCTTAAGTGGAATACCACATTGGCCACTTGAGATGAAAAGGCCACCATATATAGTTTTAGTTGGAGTTTTCTAAAATGTGCCCTTGGGCATGAGAAGTTTTTGACGGAGTCAGGACGCAGCTCAGGCAAGGTTCACCACACGCGCGCGCGCGCCGCCGCCTGCGGCCGCCCGTCCGTCCGGCTCAGCTCGGGCTCGTGGCTGATTCTTGTCTTTTTGGAGAAATTTTCTTTTACATTTTTCCAGAAAAATAAATCAAGTGATCCAACGGTTGAAATATTTTTGATCATAACCATTGCAAGATCTAACGGTGTAGATCGTAGTCTACACGGATTATGATCTAACGGCTGAGATCATATCTGCCAGCGGTTTCTTCATCTAGATCTAACGGATGTGGATCGTAGTCTACACGGATCATGATCTAACGGCTAAGATCGTATCTGGCAGCAGTTTTTCATCCGACGGTCTACGTTTAAAACTGCTGCAGTTTATGATCTAACGGCTGTGGATGAAAATCGTCTGATCCGACGGTTGCGGTTTAATCTGGAGATTAACCGCTTAATCCTTCCCGCCTATAAAACGACTCCTTTCTTCTTCTTCCAGCACCGATCGCCTACTACTGCACTGTTTCGATTTCTTGCATACTGCTCCACTTTTTTGCATACTAATGCACTGTTCTTACGATTCCAGTTCGAGAAATCAGAGCATCCCACAGGTTTGCCAAGTTCTTTACGTTGCTGTGCCGCTTCGTATGAACTGTCACCCGTTGTATCCTGGGAGACATTTGCTGTTTTTGGTTGGACACTTCGTACCGGAGCAAATCATCTTAAGGACAGAGTCCTTAGACTCGCCTTGGTTCTGTTTGTATTTCATCAATTTACACAATCGCACACAGTACACTGGTTTTGATTACAGTTTCTAACACTTGATAGTAAGCATTACATCAAATATCTAGAGCGCAATTCCTCTTTGTCTATCACCACTTCCAATTTCCCCATTGTACTGCCTAATCCTAAGCTTAGGATTCATTGTAAATCCTACTCTCACGATCACTCCTAGGCGCACTTCCGAAGCACTTTAAGTCCTCTACTTTCAACCTTCTCTTTTTCAAAAAATCAAAGTAGCTTCCTCGTCTTTTTACCCTGAGATTACGTCAGCGCCATGACCGATGAGCTCAAAGATGATCCAGTTGTTATTGCAATTCTGGAAGGAAGAATTCTTCGATTGATACTGGAAGATGAGGATGATTTTTTGCAATATTAGTAGAGAATCTTTCCAGTGATTTAGATACAGAAGATAAAGGAAAGATAAAGAAACGAGTAAAACAGAATGCTTTACTTCATATGGGCGTTGAAATGGGTATTCCTTTTCACCACTTTCTTAAGTAAACTCACTTTACAGAGACACGCTGTTGAGGGAGGAGGAGAGATAAGATTAGGTTGTGAAAAGAAGTTATTTGTGAAGTGGCTCATCTCTTTGATGAGGGAGTGTGTTCTCTTCCTATCTATACCAGAGGCTACATAGCCAGGTGGGATGTAAATCGAGGGATGTGTTTCACCGGCAGTCCTGCAAAGGGAGAGGATACACGAGACTCAGCCAGCCCAAAGGCAACCCTTGTAATATTTCAACAAAGATTGTCTCCACACGGACTCGAACTCGGGACGTCGGAGTTCTAGCCCCAATCACCTTTGTCACTTACCACTGGACTATGCCCTAGGGGCGAAATGTCTCATCTCTGTGATTTCCTGTTGTAGTTTTAAGGTGTACATGTGATGCACAATTTACAATATCACAAATCAGAGAAAAAATGTGGTGAAACTGAAGTGGATCGATGCTGACCATTCCATGTCACATTCTGGAGCCATCTAGGTGATTCTAGTGGGAGGAAAATTGAGAAACATAGAATAACTGGGTTGCGGTATTAATTGGACTTCTGTGTTAACGTTTTGGGCCTGCTAAATAATGGGCTAGTTGATTCCACTTAAGAAAAATCATGTGGCCTTTGAGGTTGTTCCATTTCTTTGTCCAGGGCGTACTTCTTGAATCGAAATTTTCTGTTGTTCTTTAAGTGCGGAGAGAAAACCCCCTTCTTATATCTCCATTTTTCGCACTCAACACAACTGTTCATCCAAGTGTAGTCATGAAAGGAGGCAAATCTGAAGCAAAACCTGATACTAAACTTTTTGTGAAAAAAAGGTGCTCCTGCTGCTGGAAAGAAGCCTGCGAAGGGGAAGGCTTCTAAGGATCCGAACAAGCCTAAGAGGCTCCCAGTGCTCTCCTTGTTTTCTACAATTCTATAACAAATTTGGTACTCGGGTACATAAAATCACATGATTGGTAATGGTAAATTCTTACTCAACTATTTTTTTCTCTCTCTCAAAATGAATTACGAGGTAAGGTTATCTGATTGAAGAATTACCGGTTACATAGAAGAGTCTGAAATTTTGACATATGTTTTTTGGTGTTAGTAAAGAGTTTGAGTCAATGTAATGTCTTGTGTATTCTCAACCAAAGATCTCCTAATATACAACATAAAATAACTTAGTTGACTAAATATCTCAACTTCTTCTATCTATCTAGAATATACTATCCTTATCTAGGATTCTAGGATATGTAGTTACAACAAATATAATATTTAGCAATATCTAATAATATCTAATACTCCTCCTCAAGTTGGAGCATGAATGTCAAGAAAGCTCAACTTGCGTAAATGGTGATGAAACCGTTCCGGGCCCAATGGTTTAGTGTACATGTCAGCTAGTTGAACATCACTGGCAACCTTGCGAGGAAGGACAACATGAGACTGATAATGTTGACGCACAAAATGACAATCAATCTCAATGTGTTTTGTGCGTTCATGAAAAACAGGACTAGCAACAATATGCAAAGCAACCTGATTATCACAGAGAAGGGGGATGGGTTCCCCAAGTGGGACACGCAAATCAGTAAGTAATCGATGTAACCAAACAATCTCACTAGAAGCATGAGCCATGGTGCGATACTCTGCCTCAGCAGAAGAACGAGAGACAACATGTTGTTTCTTGGATCGCCATGAAACAAGTGAAGAACCCAAAAATATAACATAGCCAGTGGTAGAACGGCGCGTCGTGGGACAACCAGCCCAATCAGCATCACAATAAGCAGTGAGGCGCAAGGTATTATCTGTAGGAAAATATAAACCTTGCCCGGGAGCATGCTTCAAATAACGCAATAAGTAAAACATGGCATCAAGGTGACATTTACGTGGAGCATGCACAAACTGACTCAAAAGATTGACAGCAAAACAAATATCAGGACGCGTAACAGTGAGATACAAGAGACGGCCAACAATACGACGATAAAAATTAGGATCGGAGAGCAAAGGGGCGTCTTCAGAAAACCGAATGTGCTGGTCCATAGGGGTGCGCACGGGACGACAACCGAGAAAGCCACAATCTTGTAAAATGTCGAGAACATATTTGCGTTGATTAAGAACAATACCTGAAGGAGATCGAGCAACCTCAATGCCTAAGAAATACTTGAGTGGACCAAGATTTTTGATTTTAAACTGATCATCCAAGTATTGCTTCAAAATGGTAATACGGGATAAATCATTGCCTGCTACAATAACGTCATCAACATACACCAAAACAGCAACAAAAGAAGAATCGGAGGCATAAATGAAAAGAGAAGGATCAGCAGTAGATTGACAATAACCAAGCGTGGTAATGGCCTGAGTAAACTTAGAATACCAGTTGCGAGAGGCTTGACGAAGACCATACAAAGATTTACGTAGTTTGCAAACACGCGTCTCCCCCTTACGAGCAAAACCCTGTGGGATTTGCATGTAAACATCTTCCTCAAGATCCCCATGAAGAAATGCATTGTTAACATCAAGTTAATGAATATGCCACTGTTTTGCAACAGCAAGTGCAAGAATACACCGAACAGTAACCAATTTGGCAACTGGTGCAAACATTTCATGAAAATCCACGCCCTCGACTTGCGTATAACCACGCGCAACCAAGCGAGCCTTATAACGTTCAATTGTACCATCAGGATTGTACTTAATTTTATAAACCCATTTTGAACTGATGGTCCGTTGTCCAGGGGGTAGAGGGACAAGAGACCACGTATGGTTGGCTTCCAAAGCATCGATTTCGCGTTGCATGGCATCTCGCCAATGAGAACTTTGAACTGCCTGTCGGAAAGAAGAGGGCTCATCTGTGGCAGAGATGGCCGCGAGAAACGCAGAATGACTTGAAGATAACTTAGAATAAGAAAGATAATGTGATAAAGGAAATACCGTAGAGTTGGTTGCCGGAGAGGGGCGCAACGATGGCACAAGAGAGGATGGAAGATCAACTTCATAGGCATCCAAGCGGGACGAAGGATAACGCACCTGAGTACTGCGTGAAGGTGGCGGAGGCGCAGCACCCGGCGATGGGTCCGAAGCTGGCGTGGGTGGCGATGAGTCCGAAACTGGAGTGGGTGACGACGGACCAGGTGAGGACTGGGCGGTGGACTGGATGACGTCGTCCCAACAAGAAACTGGGGAAGGGGGGACGAAGGAGGAGGGGTCGGACTAGGGGGCACACAAGCAAAAGGAAATATATTTTCATGAAAAGAGACATGTCGAGAAACATATATACGATGAGTAGTTAAATCATAAACTCTATAACCCTTTTGCCCAGAAGGATACCCAAGAAAAATACCTGGTGACGAGCGAGGAGAAAATTTATCACGGGAACTAGAAGGTTGATAACCATAACATAAACACCCAAAAATGCGTAAAGAAGAATAGGATGGCAAATGACCAAACAAAAGTGCATATGGAGTCTTATGAGCAAGAACAGTTAGAGGCATGCGATTAATAAGATAAGTGGCAGTCAAAACACATTCCCCCCAAAACTGAATAGGTAAACTGGCTTGAAACCGAAGTGCACGAGCAACTTCAAGAATATGGCGATGTTTACGCTCAACCACCCCATTTTGTTGCGGAGTATAAGGACAGGACGTTTGAGAGACTATACCATTAGCAGAATAATAGGCAAGAAGATCAATACTAGTAAATTCCAAACCATTATCAGTGCGGACAGTTTTAACAGAAAGATTAAACTGTGTACGGACCCAGTTAAAAAAATGCATCAAGTAGCGGTAGGTCTCAGATTTATATGCCATCAGATATACCCAAGTATAGCGACTTTTATCATCAACAATAGTTAAAAAATAATGAGCACCTGATAAAGAGGGTGTTTTATAAGGGCCCCAAATGTCACAATGTATAAGATCAAAATTATTAGCAGAAACAGTAGAACTTAAAGGGAATGACAAACGAGTGTGTTTCGCTCGACAACAAGCATCACAAGAAATACTGTGTCGAACACGAAAATTACAATCTGAAATAAAGCGAAAACGAGACAAAGGTAAATGACCAAGGCGACAATGCCAAAGAGTCGCGTCGTTATTCTGGGCAACGGTCAAAACAGAGGGCGATGTGTGCTCCAAATAATACAGGCCATCGTGCAACCTACCCACTCCAATCAGCCTCCTCGAGGGCATTGTCTGTATAACACAAACATCCAACCAAAAGGTTACTGCACAACTCATGTCCCGAGATAATTGACTGATGGATAAAAGATTGAATTTAAACTCAGGAACAACTAAGACATGCTGCAATAAAAGACCATTTGGGAAAGAAACAGAACCCATAGCGCGGACTGGAACAAGAGAACCATCAGGCGTGGTGACATGGCCGACCTCAGTGATGCGGTCAACAGCAGTCAGAAAGGCCGGATCATTGGTAATATGCACACTCGCGCCACTGTCCAAAACCCAAAGAGAAGACGCATCAGAAATAACATGAGGCTTACCCGGATCTAACTGAGGCAATGGCGCAGAAGAGACAGCTGGAGGTGTGGGTGTGGCCTCCTTAAACTGCTCAAGCAAATGAGTGACCTGATGTTGTTGAGCAACAGTCAAACCAGCAAAGACCGAAGGAGCACCCGTGAGCGTCTCATTGACCACGGTTGGCGGCTGGGAGGACTGGGCCGCCGAGGAAGAGGGGCCGCGCGTGCGCCTGGCACGCCAGTCTGAAGGAAATCCAATCATGTTATAACACTTTTCACAAAAATGACCAGTCTTACCACAGTGTGTACAGCGAGGACGCTCCCCTTTGCTAGCAGCAGGCGAAGATGAACGACGCTGAAGATGCATGGGTGCGGCAGCCATAGCCGCGGCTTCCAGTTGCGGGAGGAGATTCCGGGCCACCGAGCGCTGTTTCTCCTCTTGGGCGACTAACGCATACACCCTGCCAATACTCGGTAAAGGATCGATGCTAAGAACATGAGACCGAATGGTGTTAAAAGTCTCATCAAGGCCCATGAGAAAGTCAAACACCATCTCCTTTTCACGAAGCTTCTCAATCGACTTGGTGATTTCACACGTGCACTTGCCACAATTACACACAGGCAGGAGTTCAAAAGAATTCAACTCACCCCAAGCGGCCTTGAGTCGGCAATAGTAGGCAGAGACCGTGCTGTGCTCTTGACGCAGACCAGTAATAGTGCGCTGGAGCTCATAGACGCGAGCATCTACGCCTTGAGAAAAGCGCTCTTCCAAATCAAGCCAAACAGTGCGAGCAGTGTCGGCATGTGCCGCTGCCCCTTGAAGCTCTTTCGACAACGCATTAGATAACCAAGACAAAACGATGGCATTGCATTGTTGCCACTGTGCATGTTCAGTGGACGACGAAGGCGGGGGAACAATGGTACCATCAATGAAACCAGCCTTATTCTTGGACTTAAGGGCATTAAGAAAGGCTTTCTTCCACACAAAATAATTATCACCTTCATCACTCAGAGGTTGAGTGACAAACACAAGACCCAGATGATCAGAAGGATGAAGATAGTAAGGGGACTTAGGATCGACAGTAGAGGACGAGGACTGAACGGGTTGTGAAGCAGTGGCCATGTGGGACGCCTGGAAGAAATGAGCGAAAAGGAAAAAGGAAGCAACGTTGGAAGACAAAAGAAGCAGGCAAAATCGATTGCCTCAACCTGACGAAACCAAAAACGATTAACCAGAAAAACATGTGACTAATTCCTGCTCTGATACCATAAAGAGTTTGAGTCAATGTAATGTCTTGTGTATTCTCAACCAAAGATCTCCTAATATACAACAACAAAATAACTTAGTTGAGTAAATATCTCAACTTCTTCTATCTATCTAGAATATACTATTCTTATCTAGGATTCTAGGATATGTAGTTACAACAAATATAATATCTAGCAATATCTAATAATATCTAATAGTTAGAATTGTGTTTAAGCCTTTATTTGTAAATATACCGATGAGATAGCATACATTTGGTAGACTAAACAATGACGCAGAAGGATGTTGCACAGAGTGCTAAGGAAACACATGAAATAAAATCCCAGATCTAATGAATTAAGACCACTTTCTAATGCATGAACTCCCTCGAGCTTTTGAGCACTAGTAGGTAAACAACTCCAATTGTTGAATGCCCTGAACAGGAAGAAATATTTAGAATTTATGTTTTGCACTCTGAACCTATCACATATCTTTAATGTTGAATGCATCTGAACACATGGAAGTGAATCTATCGCCCATTTTTAATCTAAATTAAATTTCAATTCCACTAGAGAGTGATTCATTAAATCAGTTTTCTGTATAGAAGATTTAAATAAGAGGATATATGTTTTTTTATCCATAGACAAGTACATCAATTCTCTAACTGAAATGTGTCACGAAAGAACCAAAACTGGTCCATACACCCCATCAAACTCCTCCTTAAGGGGTCAAAGTAAGTGATTAAAATCCTTGCTTCAACTGAACACTATTTCTTGTTGGAATTACTTTCTCTCTTGTAATGCATTAGATCTGAGAACTTTAATGGCAACTGAGGTATAGTAAGGTCTGTCTTTGAAAACAAGACCATAAACACCTTATCTAATTTTTGAGGGCATTGCGCAATTGTTATTGGCAATTTCTTCTAAGGTGTACTTTAGATAGAGAACATCATTCGGAAAAAGGGAAAAAGACAGTTGGTAGTTTATACTTCTCTTATGCCTGGCGTTCTCTTCAGCATTTTTTATTTTCTGTTCTTCTATATCATCCAATGTTTGCATCTTTTCTGCAGCATTATTCGTAGCTTTGCATTTTGCTGTATCCATCTCAAATTTTGAGCTTCCGCCAATTGTCCATGATATATATCCATTTATCAATCACAAATATAACCAGAAATAGTTCAAATATCTGGTTGGTTTTTTTTGGCTTTGTGTTTCAAGGGTACTTCCTTGCATGCTGAGTTATACATGTCCATCGTTTGCTTGAGCTCAAGTTGAATTCAGCCATCATCTGATTAATGATAGTATCACATTTTCATTTACTATGCTTCTGCAGAGCCATGATAACGACAACTCTTCTTGCGTCATCATTTTGACCCATTCGCTTAGTTCCTTTACTAAGTATTAAGCTATTTCATAGAGCCAAGAATCTTTTATTGAAAGTATATCTATAAGGCATTAAGTGAGCTTGTGACAAATCCTCTAATAATTCAAGTCCTTGGGATCATCTGTTAAGCTCTTCCTTGATCACTTTGCTTTTTGACAAAGTGACATCACTCTTAGTCTTTGCATTTGCTGGAAATCTTTGTAGCTCAAATTGGTGAATATAGCTTAGGTCATTTACCGATTAAAGTAAAATTTTATCGAGTTCATAAACTGTAGGTTGAGAAACATGAGCAAGAATTCACAGTTTACTAAAATAAGAATCTTTAGTTGGCTATGGGTCAACCTTTTACATAGTTTTATCATATTACAAACCTTCATTTTGAAGGGTTTCTTTTTTTTTTTTTTACATTCTGCTTAGGATTTCACTTGAGAAAATGTTGTAGTGAGGAGTTACAAAAAATTCTTTAGATTTCACTACATTTAATAACTATTATTTTTTTTGAGTGATTCTACTAATGAAAATTTCAAGTCTACTTTAAGGTTCTTTTTAGGTATCTGAAGTTAACACTAAGTCAAGGAATATCAGAGACAACATCATACAAAATTTCTAAAGGTAGACACAGAAGCATACAAGGTTTCTAAAGGTAGAAACCGAGGAGGCTATCAAGATTGAACATGTCTCATCAAGCAACCAAATTATAGATATCTTCACCAAAACAGTGACTACAAGAATATTTCAGAGACTTGTTGTCAAGCTTGGCTGTATAAACATATACACCAAGCTTGAAGGGGAGTATAGAAATATATAGGAATACACACTGTGTACTATTGCAATACATAGCAAATACATACCGTATACATGTAAGATATATTGTACACTTGTAAAACACACATACACACATTTACTATACACAGTTATATGTAAGTATATATTAGAAATAGTTAAATATCATTGGTTTAGTGATATAAGGCATAAATAGCCGTTGGCTACATTCTAGCCGTTAGACACTCTTTTAGCCGTGGCAACTTTTGTACATTAAAATTAAGTCTGAATAATACTTGAATTCAGTCTCCAATATAGTTGTTCTTCAATATTTCTACCATGATCATTTCGTAACGCATGCAGTTAGAGGAGTTTTCCCCTATCTTCTAGGAGTATCATAATTGTTGACCCGTTACAGGTTTTTTTTCACATTCCCAATTAAAACCTCTAGCTTTCTTTGCAGTCTTATATTATCATTTCCTAGGTTGTAGTCCATATACCAAGTCCGTCTCCTAGAATGTCCTCCCTCATGTCATTGAAATCCATAACTCTAAAAAACATTCTTGAATTTATAGTAAAATAGGGCAACGACACAAGCAGGAATCAACATAGAAATAAATAAGCTTGGAAAAATCGCAAAGATAGTCACCAATCATTTGTCAAACAAGTTACCCCCACGTTCAATCACTTTCTTAAAGGCGTCATGTAGAAATAACCTAATAATTTCAGGTACAGCATGTTGGATTTAATTTAATAAATCCCTCAATAGGACCGTTTAATCGAATCAATGGACAAAGTAACAAAATGCGGAAAATATACCTTGCTCCATTGGTGTTGTTAATCTGATCACGTACACTGCAACTGCTCCGGCTGATGAAGAATCTGGCGTGATCCAAGGATTCACGACCTCCCACCAATTGTTGATATGCCCCTTGAACCGGAATCAACAATTCACTGCTTTACCCGATGGAGAGGCTAGGCAGTGTGGGCTTTATAAAAAACTTGGCACACCTTCCCTCTAATACGCTATACTGTATGCGTTCCTTTTTGATTTGATAATATGAGGAGGTGAAGCCTCCTCCTTTATATAGAGGGGTGGAAGTATCTGATAGGTTAGGATTTAAATTTAAACTTAAATTTAAACTTAAATTCAAATTTAAATCTGAATTCAAATTTAAATCTGAATTTAAAACCCAACCTTATCTTCCTTAATCTTTAATTATTGTGCCAATAATTATCTACTAGCCACACGTGGGTTGTCGCCCCTCGGGGACCAGATGTCGTAACTTTATGGTCGTTGCACTTTGAGCCCATCCATCGCGGTCTCTGACCATATGACTGTCTACATATTCGGGGTTTCCATTTAGACCACACTATACATCCACGAGTATACCTGATGATCACTTAATGTGTGGATGTTTTACGTAACAATTAATAATATTACGTGACATATGTGACATATAATATTATCATACATAACGTCCACTTTATGATTAATTCGTATAAACTTTATCAACGTGCTGCGCATCACACGTATCTCGAATTAATCCCAACACAGCAAACATAGCTTCCACGACTGAGGAATAAGAGTAGGGCACTACTAACTTTTCTTTCCTATAGTCTTTTTTAGTTCTTGAAAGGTCAGCATCAGCCCTTTAGCCAATCATTACTCGCTAACACACTTGGCATTATCAAGCTCACATCTAATGATCAACCTTTCAATCAAATTTATCGGAAACAAATCAATCAGCTTTCCATCTAATGTCATTCGTGGGTACTATCATAATTCACGTACGTTCTTTTTCGCACTGATTTTCTAAGCACACTATGTGGGCATCTGAGGTGCACTAACAAGTATTCTTCAACTACGATGTTCTTTAGTGTTTAGCGACCCAGGTTTGTATGATGGAACCAGGAAGAACCTATCAAAGGTTTGTTAACTTAGCGAGACGTCATGAACTGCTGGCATGAAGACAAGTTAGGAATATAATTTACAATAGGAAATTTCGTGGTCTTCCTATTGCGTTTTTGTTTTGTCGTTCAGTTATTCCTTGTATATATTCTTGGTTTATCATCAAATGGTGTCAGAGCTAAGATTCGGGCGATCAACATGGAGGACGGCAAGGTGAATATTCGATTTTTTGACATAAAATACTTCAGTAATTGGAAATTACAATTAACCGATATGTTGTACGCAAAAGAGTTATAGGATCGAGGTGAAGGGGGTGTTTTGGCCTTAACCATTCAAAGGGGGTGAGATACCCAACGAATGGATAGTCGAGAAAGAAAATCAAAGGATCCAGTAAATGTCATAGCAAGGCCGAATGTTGGAATTGTAGGAAGAAGAGCCACGTGAATCGCGAGTGTAAGGCGCCAAAAAGGATGAAAAAGGAAGGGGATATGCCTAGTCCAGTGAATGTGAAGACAAAGGAGGATTCTGATTGTGTTCTAGTCCTTTGTGTTGACAACCCTATTGAATCATAGATTCTTGATTCGGGTGCATCATTCCATTCAACATCATGTAAAGAATTAATGAAAGATTTTGTATTCGAAGAATATGGCAAGGTGTTCCTAGTGGATGGAAAGCCTTTGGTGATCACGGGCAAATGCAATGTCCACATCAAGTTGAGGCATGGTGGAAGATGAACATTACGTGATGATCGAAATATTTCTAGGTTGAAGAAAAATCTATCTATGTAAGTCAATTAAAAGATGAGGGATACAAAGTTTAATTGGGTGCTGGAAAATCGCCAAAGGTACCATGATTGTAGCACGAGGAACCAAGAGGGGCAAACTTTATTTAATCGACCATTGTGCGAAACTAATGGCAGCAACGGGGGCCGAAACAAGTCCAATTTTATGGTACAATATATTGAGACACATGAGTTGTAAAGGGTTGAAAGTGTTGGCCTCTAAAGGTTTGCCGCCGAGCATGCCGACGATAGAAATGGGTTTTTGCAAAGATTGCGCATTCAACAAACAAAAACAAGTGATTTTTTAGAAGGGCGACCGAGAACGCGAGGAAGGAAAGCTGGACCTTATGCACACAGACGTGTGGGGCAGCCGCGGTATGTGTTTATTTTCTTCAACATAAATCCGAAGCATTTTAAGTTTTCAACAAGTGGAAGGTAGAAGCCGAGAACTAGACAGACCGAAAATTGAAGTGCTTAAGGTCGGAGAATGGTGGCGAGTATAATGATAAACTTCAAGTCGTATTATACAGAGCAAGGAATACGACTTGTGCGAACTATCCCCAATCAACCGTAACAAAATGAGACGGTCGAGAGAATGAACCACACCTTAAGCGAGCGGGCAAGGGCGATGCGGTTCCATACAAAAATCCTAATGGAAGCAAAATATGCTGCAATCTCAGAGGTCGGAAAAGAGATGGTATGGTTACTTAATTTTCTGGAAGAAATCAGAAAAGATCAAAGTAGTAGAACGCTCTACACCAGTAGCTTAAGTACTTTGTGTCTCGCGAAGAATCTAACATAGCGCTCGAGAACGAAGAATATTCAACTAAAGTATAATTACATATGTGAGTTAGTGGATGATGGAACTTTATATTTGAAGAAGATTGCAGATGCAATAAATCCTACGGACATGTTCACGAAAGTCGTCACCATGGAGAAGTTGAGCTATGCAAAGCCATGGTCGGACTACCGTGTTAGCCGAGTGTCGCCAGCTTTGTTTGATTGGAGTGGATAAAAATGCAATAAGGAGGATTATTGTTGAGTTACTAGTGTCGCGAACTCGTCTTCAAGTGGGAGATTATTAGGATAAAGATAAGTTTAGGAATATGAATTTCAATGGGATTTAAGTGTTTGATTTTGGACATGCCACTTATCCTTATCTCCTTTTATATAAGTTTTCTAGTTGTACTCAATGTCTAATTCCTTGTAGTTGCATTGTAAAATATCTCCTATAAATACAAGCATAAGGGCCGGCTATGTGTGTGGTTTTTGAGCCGGCCAAAAGTGCTTTTCCACAATTTAATGTTCTTCCTATTGCGTTTTTGCTTTGTCGTTCGATTATTCCTTGTATGTGTTCTCGGTTTATTATCATGAACGATTCACATCAGTGTCCCAAACTTAGACGCGTGGGCGTGACACAACTAACAAGTATTTCTGTTTATAGCACAAGCGGCATAAAGTCATACCCCTAGGTACCTGTTAGTCTTGCACCCTAGCATTGTTTCTAGGACAGTCACGTAATATGTCCCTTTTAGCCCACCGGAAACAGTCTTTCTTTGAGCTCTCCCATGCGCCTCTTGTTGCAATTGTCACAAGGCCATTTGATATATCCTGTACTTTAGCCCTTCAATTTTCTCTCTTTTTTTTTTTGATCCCTTTCTTCCGAGCTGTTAGCTTGATCACCCGATCTCTTGAAATGTCTCACATTGTTCCCCCTTTCTTCATAGTCTTCACCTCTATAGTTCCATCGAGTAAAGCTCTCAGCAGATCAATTACTTCTTCTTGCCTCTTCACCAGGACATCTATTTGTCGTAAGATACGTGATAATTTTGTTGGTCCCTCATCCATTACTAGGGGCGTCGATCCTTGTCCCTGATGTGACAACCCTCCTCTAAGGCTGCATATGTAGCTGCCGCTTGAGTTAAAATTGCCTGTTTCCTACATTTAAGTGCTAACAAATAATAAAGCAAATAATCAAGTTGAACAGTAACAGATCATAATCGAACATTCGTCCAACACCTGACAACATCATCATCTACTCAAGCCAGAAGCAAATACGATTCATCATGGATAATCATATCCTAATACGCAGTCAATGTGAACATATAATAAATCGTAACCTAAAACAATTCCAATGCTCAATCATATCATCACTTAACGAATTCATAATTTTACATCATCTCATGTATGAATGCAAACTTAGCATGTTAGAATACTTAAACAACCATCAAAGCATAATCAACAAGCAAGCAATCATAACATCATATTCATACATATACACCAATCATCTCAGTCCCCAAACGTAATACTAAACTTATACTGAATGAGAAATCATAAATCGTCTATATTCTTCAAATGTTTCTCCTTAAATGTTCCCAAATGTATTGCTAGGATATTAAGACTTACCATACGTTCTGCCAAGCATTTTCAAACATACAGTTGGGATATTAAGACTTACTATATATTCTATCTGTACATTCTCAAAAGTACGGTTCGGATACTGAGACTTACCAGACATTCTATCTATACGTTCCTGAACATACAACAATGTAACCAAACATACAGTTTGTTGGAATATGAATTATTTGATGCCGTTTAATAGACTTTTCAAAATAGATTGAAAAGTCATTTTATACTTTAGAAATAACTAAGGCTTGAACAAATAAGAAAGTGGTGTCGATCTCTAAAACAGAGATCAAAATATATGCCATACCCTATACAGATAGATCTATATATACATAGATCTCTCAGAATTGATGCCAATTGATTGATGAATAGAGTGTGAAACATTAGAAGTACGATGTCTAACGTCGATCTCGCAAAGTGAAGCACATCAATTGATTTTTGTATACAACATTCTCTGAAAAGGGAAATCGATTGATTGATGTAGGTAAGCTGCAAAACTAAAACTAACCTATCTAATGTTGATATCTTAGTCTGAAGGACATCGATCGATCTATGTCTACATCATTCTATAAAATAGAAACATAAATCGATACACGTTATAATGAATTTAAATTTTTATAGCCGTTGCAGACAGATTGAAGCAGATTTAAAATGTTTTCTTTCTCTAAACTTTCCTAAATTGATTGTCCTTTCTCCCAACATCCATAATGCTATCTTGACTATTAAACCTATCTATGCTTCTCTAGAGTGGCTATGAATATTCAAGTACAGGATGGTAAAAGACATGTTTGACTTCTCCAAAGAATCAATAGGGTGTAAGACTTCTATAGAGGCTACAAAACGAGTGTATATTGAAGAAGTTCAAAGAAGACATGTATGTACTTTCATCCTCTTCAAGCTCTACCTCCTATTGGTATAAAAATCTCTCAAAGTATAAAAGTGTTTGAAGTTTATTATACTCTTATTGCTTGCTTACATTGTTGCATTGTGAGAGTTGAAGTCTATCACAAGAGGAACTAAACATGTTTGATATCTTGCTTTGGTAGACTTGTTTGAAAGTATCATTTCACTTCTTTCCCAAAATACATCTGATGAAAGTTCTTCAATAGAACTTTATTAGTACGATAGTTGATGATGTTTCATTTTTTGTTGCATAAGTTATTGTTGAAAATAGTGTAAAAACATTTGAATGACCAAAGCATGATTTTATGCTAAAAGAATATCAAGTTATAGTATAAAAATATCAAAATGTTGAAATAAATCAAACAAATGAAAAAGTGACATCGTTCTCTCATGTTAAGACATATGGATCGATCGATGTACATCATCCCCTAACATCGATCAATCCACGTCTAAAACGTACATCATCCCCTAACGTCGATCGATCTATGTTGGACAGAATAAAGCCAAAACCTTACTATAAGACATCGATCTCTCAACCTGAGATACATCGATCGATCGATGTATATCATCTCCTACATCGATCGATTGATGTCACATAGAATGAAAAATAAAATTTCACCTTGAGACTTCAATCTCTCAACTAGAGGTATATCAATTGATCGATGTCAACGTATTTTTGAAATTTCTTCAACATGTGACAAAATAATGCTTACCATTAATATATATCATCTTTCGTACATGTTTATTATGATGTTTGATTGCTTGAAATTGATAAGTATGTATGTGTTTTGTGACTAACATGCTGTGGAAGTTTGAATAACTTACCAAAAAGGGTAAAGAGGCTTTTTTAGTTTTTGTAGGTATGTGTCAAAAGAAATTTATACAAGGAATTATATGTGATACTTCTATTATTATTACAAAGGAGTTCTTATGATTATATCTGGACGACAAAGATATCCTCGCTGTTTTCTATCTTCATGTGTATTTTTGTCATTTCTCCCGCTAAGGACTTATGCTCTTTTTACTCAAGCGTATCTTCCGAGCATATTATTATCATCATTATGGAGCTACTATATGATATTTTTGAAGATTATCTTGCGGTTATATATGTTCTTATTCAAGGTTGAAGACATTATCGGGATCCTCTAAATATGTGACGGTTTTCTTGTCATATCTTATTATCATCTTTAGTATTCTTATATCTTATTTTTGGAGCCTCTTATGTACAATGGTGCAGATGTTTTAAGGGCATTATTGGAACAAAATATGCCACAACTTACAAGAAGAAAAATATGGGAATTTTGAACCATGTGTTACCAAGTCATAACAACTATTATCTACTTGATTCTCTTCATTGAATCTGATTGCCTACACATATTTACACATAGAAAATGATCTTTAATATGTGGTAATGATGTTTCAATCATATTTTGACTTGTGTACAAGACTATGCCACAAGGATCAACCAAAACACAACTTGGTGGCAAAAAGTTGCCAACATGGCAACAATAGAAGATGGTGCAATGACTATTAGGATTAAAAAGGAGCTATTTGAATTCAAAAATTATATACTCTCACATGTCCTATGTTGTTGCAAGAAGTTGAGTCAAAATTAGAGAGAATGTGCCATTCTATCTTCATGATATTATCTTCATTTCATCATAAAAAATTATCAGAATTTCCAAATCGTTTGTGTTGAAAATTTTGGCCAAAGAAGAGTGGCCTAAGTGGACAAATCATGTTGTTTGAAGATGCCAAGTGTGCAAGGTGCTAAGGTGGCCATCAAATAAAATGAAGACACACAAACCTTGGTGATGTTGAGGGTGACAAAGTGGCACTCTTATCCTCTAAGGGGTGCCTCACACTATAAATAAAAGCATATGTGAAGAGAAGAAGACACACCCTTGCTCTATTCTTCTATCTTCTCCTTTGTTCTCATTTCATTTGTGTAGCTAAGGTGCTTTATTGTGAGTTTTCTTTGAGCTACATTATACATCTCTTGTGTTGAATTTGTAAGATTGATTAGCCATTATCCTAAGACTAAGTCAATTGGTGGTTGTGGCGTTGTTGTATTAAAAGTTGCATCGAGGGTCTGAACCAAGTCTTGATTAGGTTGGTGTATAACCAAGGTTAATGCAAGACGTTCTTGGTAACGGTGATCATTCATAGTGAAACTCCAAGTAAAGGTGTTCTTTGAGACTAGAGTAGGTCACATTGACCAAACCAGGATAAATTTCGTGTCTTTGTCTTTTTACTTTTCTGCCCGCTTTTCATACTTTCACCACTCCATTTTGCATGGCTGTTTAACATAGCAAAACATTTTCAAAATCATTGATTTTCGGTGGAGATAAAATTAGAATGTTAGATTTCATGTGTGAGAAGAGTCATTGGATTTGAGCAAAAGAAAGTTTGTCTTTCAGTCCTTGGAAGATTAGCGCTCCATTTTGGCAACAGTTTGACTAGTTCTAAAGAAACATGTATTTTCATTTTATTAAGCATTGTTTCTGGTCAAGACCTTTTGAAAATATAAACTAGACATCTTAAGGAGTATTTTGGCACAAGAATCAAAATTTTTGGCTCAGTATACAAAAAATTATAATCTTTCAAAGTTTGCTAGCTTCTGGTCCAAAACAGTTCAAACTGACTTTCTGAAATTTTAAACTTGTTTGAAGGGCCAAACGTTTTTTGGTTTTGTTTATTTTTGGATAGAGTGAACATAACTCTTTGAAGTTTATTTTTGCAAAGTTTTGCAAGTTTTGGAATTTTGTACTGAGAATTTCAATATTTTCAAAAAACGGTACATATTTTTGAAAACTTTGTAGAATCAGTTTTGAGAGAAATTTTCAAAAGGTTTAAAAAAATAGTGTAATTTCTGCTAACAACTACTGTAGCGCCCTGCCCCAGACTAGGGTCTCGGCACGATGCACCTATGGTACTCAACTACGAGAAATACAAGGCGTCGATACCATACATATGCATGTCGACATAATCATAGATCGATATAGCAGAAGTGACATGAGCATAAGCAATTTACAATCTACTTGCATTACATTATATTATCAATCTATACAAGTCATAGTGTACTAAGTCTTGAATATTCTGATACATTATGATCAAATGTCTAACATCTCCAAAAGATAAACTCTCGGCATACTTCGTCGATCCTGAATAACCTATTTGAACTCATCCTCAATAAACCTTTACCGTGGTCCATGTTCTCTGCAATGTGATAAGACAAGTATGAGCGATAATGCTAAAATCACCCATCAAGTAGTCCGTCTAGATATGTCATGTGGATCATACACGGGGAGACGGGGTAATAAAGTAATAATGCATGAATAAGAACATAACATGTCACATCTCCATTTTAATAAATAAAGTGCATAACATAAATGTAACCAAATAATATATAACACATCTATGATTAACATCATCATCAAAGTAACCATTCATATACTATGAAGTCTATAGGAATGCCATCTCTACATGTCCATACTTAATGTCTACACTCAAGGTCTACGACAATCCTCATACTTAGTCTTATTATCTATATGGATTATGTCAATCTATGAAATATGTCAACGCGATATTCAACAACGGAATGTCCTTAAAATCAATGTCGTAAAACCGTATTAATGATGAAAGTTTAAATCATGATATCCATATCCATTTTCCGTAAACATGTCATAACATATCATTTCCATAAACATTTAAATATGACATTTCATATGACGGCTATAGCACTTATCATAACGTAAAAACGATACCGCATGACATACCAAATGCTTCTATATATAATCTTGTGTACATTTAGGTATCCCAGAGTTCCAAACATGGTGTTACATCTTATGCACACGGCATCTAATGGTGACGTCGATAGAGCGAAAATCCTTTGTCCCAAACAAGGTGTTACACTCGGCCAACATAAGGGTAGGGTACACATGCCCCTGACAACAACCTCTCACAGGTTCTAGAGCCATGCCGGCGCTTCGGTCATCGATACCATATTGTATGCCTATGACACCTCCACTCCGGATTTATGTCATAACGGCGCTCTATGATCATAACATAACATAACATATCATAAAAAATGTCGATGGAATCAGTCGTCTCGTCATTATGGTTCATTACGCATAAAACCTTTAAAAACATACGATGCGATAAAACATTTTGTTTCAAAGCTTTTGGTTCATGGGTTCACGTATGTATGCTCGATTTTGGATACCTTTAATCATTCTAAAATTTCATCCTCATAAATCCATGACTTATCTATATCATGTATGGCATAACTTAAGGAAAATATCATTCTTAGCCCCAAAAATGTAGCTCTCGGCCACACCTTTAAAATAACCTCATTTTTGGGCAATTTCATCCATCACCACATTCTTTATTTATATATATCCTACATAAAAACTTGTAGCTTACACTTAAGCATTTAAGACACATATTTCCTAGATTATGTAACATGTCACAAGGAAATACGTAACATAGTCATAATTTCTATCTTGCTATATTTTATACACACATACATCAATAAGCATGTACCAAGATTGTTTCCTTCAAAAATAGGCCTTGTGACCGTGTGATGTATATATATATATATATATATATATATATATATATATATATATATATCTTTTACAACATGTAACCATCTTGTTTATTCCATTTAATTCCTTATGGACAAATACCAACTTAGGCACATACACATATATATCTTCATAATATGTCACAACTTATTTTACTTCACTTTAAGGCCTTAAGGCTGAATGATACCCTATGCCTACAATCACATAAATCTTCTTTTTTTCACATATCATATACATATATCTTGATTTTAACCTTTATTCCATTTTCATGCGTAATGGCTTCCACCAAAATGATGATTTTCAAGGTTAAGAACAACATAAAAAATACATATAGCATAAGTATGATGGAAACCATGAAAAGTTACCTTCTTGAGCCATGAACATGATTAATATACATCATCATCAATATGGATGATCAAGCTCAAGTAAGACACCTACAACAACTCTTTAGCCGTGTGGTTATATATATAAACATAATGATATGATCATCAAGAAGCAACATTTGTTATCTATCATTATAGCCATGAATATGATGCATCATAAACATGCTAAATCAAAACCAACAAAGCCTATTAAAACCAAAACTCATGAAAATACATACAAGATGATCATCATTGAAAATACATAAACATATGAATCCAAGTTAGATTCTTAGTGATCTTTTCCTATCTCAACACAAGATTTATTTTCTTTTATTTTTTCCTAAATTCCTCATAAAAGTGTTGTTCATTTAATTTCCCTTATACATTTAAATCTATATTATTATTATGTTGGTCGATTTTTGTAAGATCATATATTAAATATGTACATCACATAGAACATAAATTTTACATAACTTGCTATTAAAACCTTGAACATACTACATGAATGATCCAAATTTTATATAAACATATATACTTAGCCTTTGGAAATCCATGAAGGATCTTGGAATAGTACTTGCCTTTCTTACTTATTTCTTACTTAAAGTAAAGCTTCCTTCACTTAGTTTGAAAGCAAAATCCTTCTTATTCTTCTTTGTAGCCACAGTTTCAAGAACAAAAATGGAAGAGTTAGTGAACAACATATGGAAGTAGATAGATGGAAGAACTTAACTTATTTTACCTAAAGTTCTTACCTTGTTCCTTCTTGGTTCTTGGTTCTACAACTTTCTTAGTCATTACTGAGGAGAAAATGTTGAAGTGTAAAATGGAAAGACGAGATAGGTTTCTTCCCTTTTCAAGACAAGGGGGCGGGTGGAGCTTGGTTGGGGGACAAAAGACTTTCATGATGGAGTTTGGTTGTATTATGTTTAAGTTTCATGATGGTGGGGAGAAGAGTGTAAGAAAAGAAAGTTGTCTTCTTTCTTTGGGAGTGGGTTTGGCTGGCCTAAAGAGGGGTAGGGGGAGTGAAATGATTTTGGCTTTTAGAAGGTGTAAGAAGGTGATAGAAAATATAATCATTGGTATCAAAAGTGTGCATGATTTTGCGGTGCAGTTAAAGACAAAATAGAAGAAAAATCTTCTCTTTCCACTTTTGTAGAGGGGGCGGCCAAAAGAGGTTTTGGGTGAGTAGAATAGGACAAAATATCATCATTTGGTTTCTACACAATTTTTTACGTTTGGTATTTTGTTGGGGTATTATTCTCACCATAATTTTTTCTTCTTTTTTCTACCTTATGGCCGCCTATTATATATATATATATGTGTGTGTGTGCATATATATATATATATATGTTTATTTATTTATTTTTCTTTTCCTTCTACCCAAAGTATCTTGTCATGTCTTGTTTTATTTTTCCTTTTGTTTATGTAGTGAAAATTCTTGTGGCATGTATTTTTGTTTGATTTAATGTAGCCTAATAACTTAAGTTGTTACTGACTAATTTTATTTAAATTTTATCATATGTTCTAAAGTGTTCATTACCTAGTTTAGTCATATATCGATATGTCGGGTGATTTATCGTTTGACTCTTTTTCTGAGCGTCTATCTTAGTTTACTTTATATTATCGAATGATAATAACATTAAAAGTGTGACCTAATGATATGAACTCGTTATATATATACGATCGATATCCAAATACATTTCTATTCAGATTTTTATTCGATGGTAATTTTTATTGATACTCAACCTTTATTTTCTTTCCTATTATATTGTTTCCTTTTTCTACTGACCCGGAATTGTAGGTCGTAACAACTACTCACCCCCCTTCTAGTGGTTTTTTGTAGAGATTACGATCCAACAAGTGCTATCAAAGACAAGGTCACACCATTATAAGAACATACGAATACAAGGTAAATTCTACATTATATTATGGCCATAGTTCCTCACAAAGTTGAGTTGGAAGGTATGTCCACTCAATGTCCTCCTCTCTTTTTATTGTAGTATTTTTGTTCACTGAAAACTTAGGATGAGACTATTGTTAAT
>AP025047.1:22295840-22357438 GCA_036186865.1 Eustoma russellianum | reverse complement strand
CTGAGAATTAAAGTTTATATTATATATATTATGTGTAACATAATATATATAACATGTGCAAAAAGTTGGAATTTAATTAGAGAAAAATCGGGTAATCGATGAACATCGAAAATTCGGTTTTCTACGTACACAACTCATGGAACATTTTTGGCACATCATACGACACGTATCTAGACACTTCTTACATATGTAATACATCTTAAAGTGTTCTATAAAATTTAAATTAAGGGCTGATTGGAACATAACATGTGTGTATTATTAAATGTGCACTATTTTACAAAGTTAGCAAAAAATGAAATTCAGCACATGCATATACATGTATACACGCCCCTACAGTTGAGATGGAGCATATGTGGAGCCTTGTTGGCATATTGGTTGGTCAAGAATCAATCATACAATGTTGTTGATTTAAAGAAAGAAGCTACAAAAGGTAATGTTTTAAACTTTAACTCATTTGTAACACATGCTGAAAATTTCAGAATGTGCACTATATGGTGGCCGAATTTCCTCTTCAAATTAGACAAGTTTTGTGTCTTGAATTATGTGATTGATTGAAGGAGAATTGGAATTAATTTGAATAAGATACAAAGCCATGAAATGTGATATCTTGAATATCACACATGCTGAAATTTTTCAGCATGTGTGGAAATGTACATTGGCCGATTTTGTGGCCTTATTATTGTCCAAATTTCATTTCCAAAATGATGAGAATATTTACTACCAATTGGTGATTTATTTTAAAAATAAAAATCAAAGAAAATTGGAAATAATTTGAATTAAGGAGCCATGTATCACATGCTGAAATTTCAGCATGTTAACTCCTCATTATGGCCGAAAATTTTACCTTGTGTGGAGAAATTTTGTCTTACTTGATTTGGATGATAATCTTATGAATTATGGCAATTATTCTATGATGATTTTGGCACATGTTTTTAGTGAAATATTCAGATTTTCTAAGTCATCAAATGATGACAACATTCAACCAATCTTGAAGTGCCAAGTAAGCAAAGATTAAATGATCATCCAATGAGAAGGTGCCAAGTAAGCAAGATCATGTCACAATGATGCCACACATTCTCCCAAGGACTTAGAAGACAATTTTCAAGAGGGGAAAGAACCTAGGGGGGGATGGCCATAAGCATAAATGGAAATGACAAGAGCAAAACAAAAGACAAGAACAAGCATTGCAAATTAAGTGATCAAAAACGCCAACCCTTCTCTTCTTCTACACTCTCTTTGTTTCTTCTTCTTGAAAGCCTATTGTATTTATATTCTTATTCTTGAATAGGCTTGTAATATACCACCACATACTCTATATCTTTGTAAAAGATTGATCAAGGTGTGATCAATCTTCAATCTTGCTAGGTGGTGGTGTTCGTGCGAATTGTATTCATCGTACAAGATTTGTAAAGGGTTGGAGTTGATGTGTAACTCCATCAACCCTGTGGTAAGATGTACTTGTGTGTCTGACTAGTGTGAACCAAGGAAGGTGTTCCTCGAAGACTGGAGTAGGTTGTTTATAACCGAACCAGTATAAAATTCTTTGTGTCATTTACTTTCAGCACTGATTTTCTATTTCTGCACTGGTTACTCTTTTTGTTTACGTTCGTAAAAATAGTAAACGATTTTCAAAAATTACGAAAATTTCCAGAAATATATCCAAACGTCTTAGGATTAATTTGGCACAAGTTGCAACCTTTTTGGAGAAGTATAAGTCACTCAAACATCCAAAGTTCTGAGACTAATGCAGTCTGATTTTCAGGCTTACAAAGGTTGAGACTTTGAGTGTATTTGACTAAATTCCCGAAAGAATTTTTCAAAACGGTTTCAATACATTTAAACACAACATATAAGGGGTTAGTGGTTAAAATTTCAGAGCAATTGGAGTTAAGAACAAATAGGAATAAATTTTTCAAAACAGTCTACCGTTTCTGGCAGATTCGCGCAATCTGACCACCAATGATTTATGAAGGGGTTAAAGGTTAAATTTAAATATGAAATTTTTAGGAGACACTCTAACATCTGAGGCTAAGTTCTCGCAAAATTGCAGAATTTTTGGAGACCTACAACCTAGTTTTAAAAACGTTTCAAAACGGGTCCTGAAAACAGAATCTGTTTTCAGAAGTTGAGTTGTTTGGTTTTAAACAAATTTTAAAAACCACACTTTCCACACCAACTATTCAAATCCCCCTTCTAATGGTTCCTTACAGATCCTACACAAGGTGTGATCAAACCTTCATTCGGTGAGGTGGTTCTGATTGGTGCCGAGAGTTATTGCTTGTTGGTGTTTGAACATTGCAAAAAGGTTGGTATTGAAGGATTTGGCGTATAATTCAAGACATCCTTGTTCTAAGGTGACTTTGGTGATTAGTGAATACCAAGGAAGGTGTTTTTGAAGACTGGAGTACGCCACATTGGCCGGACCAGCATAAAAATCTTGGTGTTCTTACTTTCATCATTCTTTACTCTCATTTTCTGTTTTTGCATCGTATTCATAGCCATGGTAAAAATAGCAAAAAAATTTCAAAAATCATAAACCTTTGCCAAAACATGGCCTTACGTCTCAGGTTTCATTTGCAACAAGTTGCATTGCATTTGGATAAGTATAAGTCATCCAAACATTCAGAGTTCTGAGACTAATTTTTTCAGATTGCAGAGGTTGAGAAAATGAACGTGGTTGAGATAGTTTCCAAAGGAATTTTTCAAAACTATTTCAACTGAGTAAACTAGACACACTAAGGAACACCTCATAAAAGTTTCAAACCATTTAGATTTGTCATTTATTAGGAATAAATTTTTCATTACAAGGAACAGTTTCTGGCTGGATTGACATAGTCAGGTTAGAGACATTGTTTCAGGGCCTTAAACTTTGAGTTTTTAATCTGAAATTTCTATGACACATTTATAACATCTGAGAGTATATTTTAACCAAGTTTCATTATTTTTGGAGGTCTAGAACTTAGTGCTTCAGATAATCAAAAACAGGGTCTAAAAACAGAATTAGTTTTCAGAAGTGAGTAATTGGTAACGAAGAGTTTTAAAAACCAATTTTTCTACACTCACTATTCAACTCCCCCTTCTAGTGATGATGGACAGGCCCAAAAAAATATTGGGATTAACTGTTTTACATCATACAACTTTGATTTAAATTTATGGCATAGACTATTAGGACATATAGGAATTTCAACAATTAAATAATTATTTAGAAAGAAAATTATAAGAGGCTTGCCTAACCTAGACTTAGATAATTTTCAAATATGTGAAACTTATATTAATGGAAAACATTGTAAAGAAACATTAAAGCCAGAGCATGAAGTGAGTACTAGACACATATTAGAACTACTACACATAGACTTATTTGGTCCAAATAAGACAAAATGTATAGGTGGACACTACTATGTATATGTTGTAGTAGATGATTACTCATGATATACATGGACACTATTTTTAACACATAAAGATGATGCTTAATTCGAAATCAAGAAGCTTGTAAAACAACTTAAAAATTTTTATGAAGAAAGTGTTAAAAGAATTAGAAGTGATAGAGGTGGAGAATTTAAAAATAAATATGTAATTAAATTTTGGGAATAAATGGAATCAAACATGAATTTTCACCACCTAAACATCACAATTTAATGTTGAAGAAAAAAAGAAAAAAAGAAAAATGCATGAAATAGCTAGAACTATGTCATGTGAAAATAAAGTACCAAGATATTTGTGGGCTGAAGACGTAAGTTGTGCTTGCTAAGTAATTAATAATCTTTCTATTCGAAAGAAAATAAATAAGACGCCTTATAAATTATTGAATAATAGACAACCTAAGATAGATTATCTAAGGGTATTTGTATGCAAGTGATTTTTTACTTAACACAAAAGATAATCTAGATAAGTTTGAAGAAAAGTCTATTGAATGCATTTTTGTTGGATATTCTACTAACTCAAAAGCATATAGATATTACAATCTTGTATCTAGAAAAATAAATGAGTCTATACATGTAAAATTTAATGAGAATGTTCATGTTGAGACTTTTGGTAAAACTCAAAAGAAACAAGATAACAATGCTGAATATGTATTTGATGATGATAACTTTGTGCTTGAGCCTATATGTGATCATCTAGATTCTCTTCCCCCTGAACATGATGCGCATGAACCTTTAGGAGAAGTGAATCATGAGAACCTGCAATTAGAAGACTATACGTCAACCTTGCAAGACGTTCCAATAGTTTATGATAATATACATAAAAATGAAATTTACGAGCAGGAATTAGGCGAACCTAGTCAACGTAGAAATTGGTAGCATATCAAAAATAAACCTAAACACCTTAAGTAATTAATTTTTTTGATTTGAGTGAAGGAGTAAGAACTTGAAGGAATCTAATCAAGCAAATTATGCCTAGTGGCATGCCTTGATATCACACTTAGAACCCACGAATGTTAAGAAAGCATTAAGTGATATATCTTGGATGGATGCCATGCATGAAAATTAAATCAATTTACAAGAAATGGTGTGTGGGATTTAGTGCCAAAACCAAAAAAATAAATCTATAACAGGTACAAGTGGGTATTTAGGAATAAAATGGACAAACAAGGAAATATTGCATGAAATAAAGCTAGACATGTTGCACAATGGTATAATCAATAAGAGGGGATAGATTATGAAGAAACTTTTGCACCTGTTATACGAATAGAAAGTATAAGACTATTACTTGTATTGTTAGTCTAAGTAAAATTAAACTCTTTCAAATGGATGTTAAGAGTGCATTTTTAAATAGATTCGTCCAAGAAGAAGTTTTTGGTAAACAACCCCCTGGATTCGAAGATCAAAAGTATCCTAATCATGTGTACAAGCTTAAGAAAGCTTATACATGTTAAAACAAGCTCCAAGATTGGTATTAGAGATTTGCAAACATTTTTATTGCAAATCATTATCAAAGGGGAACACTAGACAATTATATGTTTCTAAAAAGAAAAGACAATAAATTACTTATAGTTCAAATATATGTAGACAATATTATCTTTGGATCTACTAATCCCATATTACTTAAAGAAGTTGAAGCTTGTATAAAGTCAGAATTCGAAATGTGAATAGTAGACGAGACAAAATACTTTTGAGGACTTCAAATTAAGCAAACTCCTGTGGAATTCACATAAGCCAAATCAAGTATGTAAATGATAATATGAAAAAGTTTGGGTTTGAAGACTTAAAACCCTCAGCTACACCCATGAGCATGAGAACTAGGTTTGAAAAGGATGAAAATGGAAAACCTTTTCCTCATGCCAGGTATAGATCTATGATAGTATCGTTGTTATATTTAACAACATCCAGACCTGATATCATGTTCAGTGTATGCATGTGCGCTAGGTTTAAATATTCCCCAAAAGTATCTCAGTATAATGCTGTAAAGAAAATTCTTAGATATACAAAGCATACACCTCACTTAGATCTTTGGTACGATAGAAGTTCCAAACTTAACCTTCATGCCTATAGTGATGCCTATTATGGTGGTTGTAAATAGATAGAAAATCCACTAGCGGCATGTGTCAGTTTATAGAAACCAACCTGATATCATGGTTTACTAAAAAGTTAGCTAGTGTAGCTCTTCCTACCACTGAAGCCGAGTATATGACCTTACGCTTATGTTGAACTCAACTTTTATAGTTGAAACAACAACTTAGTGATTTTGGCATCATAGTAAGTCAGATTCCAATTTCGTGCGATAGCACTAGTGCGATCAATCTTTTTCGGAATCTGGTACTTCACTCTAAAGCCAAACACATAGAAGTTCGTTGTCATTCCCTATGTGACCACGTAAACAAAAGGGATATTATTATAGATCATGTAAGAACTGATAATCAAGTTTATGACATCTTTACCAAACCCCTTAGTCAAGGCTTCTTCAAAACCTTGCGAGCCAAGTTAGGAATGTTATCTTATGATACCATTGCATGATTTTCTCTTTTACTTGATTTTCAAAATAAAGGGGGATAGAACATTATTTCACTGTGCTACAAGTGGTATAAGTGGTCTAGCTATAAGTGGTGTAAGTGCTCTAAAAATGGTCTACGATTATGTTCAATTTTCACGAGGTTCAGAACATAGGTTAAGTTGGAGGTATAAGCGGTAAACAAGAGCCTAGGTTAAGGGAGACAGGTTCGAAAATGGTAGAGCATAGGTTAAGGTGGAGAGGTACAAAAATGGTAAAGAGTTTAAGGTTATCACCTTAAAATATTGCCGTAAGATAAGTGGTAAGCTTTAATGTGAAATCATGAAAAGTTATTCTGAAAATCATTCAAAAGGGGAGAATGTTGAAACTAAGTGTAAAAATGTTTGAATACTTTTCCAAAAAATGATTTTATGCTAAAGGAATACCAAGTTATTCTAAAAATATCAAAAGTTGAAATACCTCAAACAAATGAAAAAGTAACATTGATCTCTTAGGTTAAGACATATGGATTGATCGATGTACATCATCCTCTAACATCGATCGATCCATATTGGACAGAATAAAATGTACACCATCCCTAACATCGATCGATCCACCTTGGACATAATAAAACCAAAACCTTGCTGCGAGACATCGATCTCCCAATTTGAGATACATCAGTCGATCGATATCAGATAGAATCAAAAACAGAACCACACTGTGAGATATCGATATCTCAACTAGAGACATATCGATTGATCGATGTTACAACCCGCACTCATGGGCTAGTAGAAAAAGGGATTACGACGGAATTGAAGTGTGATCATCAGACTGTCTTGGGACAATAAGTGTATAGGTGTACCCTAAGCAAAATTTAAAAACTATTAAATTAACTCAACAGGTGCAAGAACATTTAATAGCACATATAAAGAATTGTATAACTTTTATTAGGAATTAAATCACACATAAGAAAGGAAGGAAAAGGACAAAATAGTAAAACCCCACACCCCTAACCAAACCTTGACCGCCCCACCTAGTTGGTGCAAATAGAAGATTATTTTATTGTTCATCCACTAACATTAATCCAACTACCCTAGCTTAAGAAACCACCAAGTGTCTAGTGCATACTCATCTCCTTCCAACAAACCTCATGTTGGTTATAAGACACACTACATCGCCTTCACTTAAAATAATATTCCTTTATAGAGTCATCATCCACCATGTAAGAAAAGTGAGTTAAGGTTCTTATACTTCCAATTCTCCACCCAATCCTATCACATGCAAACCTCACACTTTCATTATTCTTTATTCTCTCCTATTTCCATGGAACATGATGGAGTTTCTTTCCCATTCCTCCAAGCTTCAACAATTCAGCCACATGTACCTTCAATGGGGAAGATTCCATTGTTGCTCTTATTTCACTCCACCTCACCAACACCTATACCTCTCTTCACTTCAAGAAATTATATGACTTCATTTCCTCTTTCAAGACACATTCAAAGCCCTCCATAACCCTTAGAAACAGAGAATGCAAGGAAGGAGAAAGAGAAAGAAATTCTTGTCTTACAACACCCACTTCCAACCAACCATAACCCATGAAAAGGCATGCATGTCTTACACACTTTAAGATTCTTCCAACCAAGACAAATGAGGAAGACTCCACTTTTCCATCCCCTAAAATTTCAGTCATAGGAAAGAAGAAGAAGACAAATGAGAAAGCTTTACACACTACATATTTCCAACCACTCATTCTACATGCATACTCTTTTCTCTATTCTCTTGTCCACCCATCACTCCACTCTACATCTTTGAATTTATCCTCCAATCCTATTACATGCAATCTTTATCCTTCTTACACCCCACTTCCCAAGCAAAAGACAAATGATGATCAACTATTCGCCAGAGCCTCAAATTTCGGCTAGAAGGAGACAAGAAATAGGTACTTCACCATCCTCCAAGAATCCTTATTCCCTCCTTTTATTTTATTCTCCCATGGTCATCTCCTAGTCTTACACATTGTAAAACAAACATCCAATCAAATTACATGCGATCCCTTTTCTCTCCACACTCTTCATCATCCAAGAGATTCCCCACCTTGTGTCTCCCCCACTCCATCGGCCAAGGCCTATTCCACAAACCTCAAACTATACTCCAACATGCTTATTTCATTTTTGACTACAACTAAGTAGATTCATTCCTCACAATTTCCATCATCTTACATTATCTCCACAAAACCCCAAGTCTCTCCTCCCTACATCCTTTGGAGCCAAAAACAACCAAGCCTAGGGAAGGAGAACTCTTCACATGTCTAAGAGAAAACAAGTAGGCATGCACTCAAAGCTACAAGGTAATCCCTAAACCACTCCTACTTATACCTTTATCTTTCTCTACATCTCACACAATGTCCAAAATTACCTCCATTCCTAGGCCATAACCAGGAACCTTCACAAGAGAAGAAGAAGGAGTAATCTAGGGGAGCAAGTAGAAGCCATCTAACCCTTCAAGGTAAGAACTACTTAGGATTGATTTTGTACATTACACACTCTCATCTTTCTTCCTAAAGAACTAATCTTTTCTTCCTTGTGGCCTTCAAGGCCGTGACTACCAACCAAGACACCAAAGAAGAAATCTTTCTTCACCTAGTGCAAGAATCAAGCTACAAGGCAAGTATTTCTTCCTAGTTCCTTCAAGAGAAATGACATCCAAGTTTAGAACACTCATTAATAGTTAATGGACCACATGCGTGCAAGAAAAATCAAGATCTCTAAGTTTGATGACATGAAAGATGGCTTGCATGTAGAATTTGTTGATACATGTGTTCTTATGTTGGATAAAATTATCAAGTGAACTTTGGATACCACTTGAATCTAACATGCAAGGTGAGATTTGGTCACCTCTACAACCTTTCGGCCGTGTGTGTCCAAAAGAAGGCACCTTTCCTATGATTCCTATATTTAGGATGCAAATTGTTAGAAATATGTGTGTATTAGACCAATAAATAAGCCAATGTTCATCTCCTCTAGTATTTTGATGCATACATGATATTTTTTTGTACTCCTATGGAATACAAGAGTATAACATGAAAATTGGAAAGGTTAGTTCCATAATGATTCAAAGTGACTTGTTTCTTCATGCATGCATACTAAGACGCTATCTTTGGACATTATTTATGGTAGCATTAGCCTTTCCTTTGTTATTGGGGATGGCCATGAGTCCTTGAGGAGTTTATCACCATCATCATGATGTATATTTTGAGGATCTTAGACTTAGATGGGAAGATACCATAGAAATTTTGATGTTTTTGTAGCCTCGTATGTTGCATGATAGTGTAACATGACCCTCATCATAATATGTTATAAATTATGTACTTGCATGTGCTTAGTATGATTTTATGTGATTATGAACATGCATGTTTAATATGACTTGAGCATATTATTATGAATATACATTAGAGTCCGCATGATAATTAAACTCAGCATTGGTGATGGGAGAATTCCATGTTTGAACACCACATTTTTGTCCATATGCTTGAATATAAGGAATTTTGATGCACTAATTATTGTTGGAATAAATTATGAAATCTTGTCATGTAATAAAAGAACAATAAAAGGACCACAAGAGCCACCAATACATAATATGGAAATTTAAGTCTTTGGGGTCTCACTAAATTCGGCCCATTGTCCCTTTTGAGTAACTAAATTAACAACGTTCAATGTGAAGTCATTTCTCTATGCGACCAATGTTGATATAACTAAAATGGGTTGGGATAATTAAGTCTAATAGAGGGAAATAAAAGATGGATGGAGAAAAGTTGAAATGAAATAATAAGGGCCTTTCGGCCTAAGCTCAAAAACTCGGCATTACCTTTAGTTGAGGTAAATTTGGACTATCATGTACATAAAAGTTAAGTATGTTATATACTATTCAAGTTGACAACGAAATAATATTTAAATGACGAACACCATGAATGCTAAAAATATCCAAGTCCTAATGTATGGTTATATGAATATAACTAAATCTACTATGAATGTTACTCCCATTAGCAGTATCTTGATTATTATACACTTCATATAAGTATGTTATCTCCACAAATGTCTAAGTCAAAGAAGCTAAATGCATATGTATGACGTTATACAACACAAGAACTCCACTGAATGATTAAGTATTGTCTACTTGGGTATCCATGAGAATCCGGCCCAATCAATAATAACCGTGAAGATACATCCTAAGAAAAGCCTATGTCATGCATTGTGTCCTCATGTTTCAGTATCATGAACATGTTTTCCAAGATGGTCTTCCGCACATCATGTTTTCTAAGATTATGGTTTTAAAATGTTTTCAAGATTATAAAATTTCTTAAGAATTGTATCGCGAGACGATTGATTCCATATGACTTATGCATGTATCCATAGATAAATGTAACACCTTGTCTGGGACAATGGCTCTGTACCTATCTTTATACGCATAGTATGTAGGCTGAGTGTAACACCTTGCCTGGGGTAAGGGATCTCTGCGTTTTCTGTTACGTCTATGACGTTCAGTATGGAGGGCTGCCTGATTTTGGTCCTGGGGGATGATGTCAGGGGCAAATACGTTATCGTTGAGTGTAACACTGTGTCCGGGATCCGAGATCTCTACGATAACGTAGTCTTATGTACGTACGATGTAACACTATGGTTGGACCATCGGGATTTATAGACAATACTCGTGGCTATTCAAAGAATCATTCGGTATGTCGTGGATACCTTTCTCATGTTATGAAAAGTGCTATAGCCATCCATGTCATGACATTTCATGAATTAAGCAAGTATGAAACATGTATTTTCTTCTCAAGAAAGTTTTCTGCTGAATGTGTCAGAAAAGATTTTTCCATGCATATGTCACGATCATGATCCATGTACAAAGTAACATTAAGGCAAGAACCTCAAATATAAGACAAAAAACAAAAAAACATTGCAAATCAACAAAGACAAACCAAGATAAACGCTGGCAAGAACAAGAACCCTAAGCTAAGACAAGTTGTTTAACAGAATTGTATGTTTGTGTTATGATGCTTTCTAATGTCTTGATGCTGATATGTTATCTGCATTACTATTTCCATACTTTATTGATCAGCATGCACCCTATGTTCCTGTTTTTCTGTTACATTATGTGTTATGTTTCGCTATGCTTCATCATTCTGTATCACCCATTACCCTAACCCCAAGTATGGTCCACTTGATGAACCTAGCAGAACGACTTGCTGAGCGATTCATTATCGCTCACCCCTTAATATTATCACGCAGATTCTCAGGACCCGGAACCAAAGTTTGTCGAAGACGAGCCCAGAGAGTAGGTGCAAGGAGATGATTAGCAGTTGGCTAGGGCCTCCATTGTATTTTGAGACAATCGGCCTTGTATTTTGATATTTTGTATTTCGGATGTATCTCGGATGTATCTCTGGACTTATGCGGATGTATTAGGATGTACTCTTGTTGGCGTTTATTTCAGCTTATGTTATTTCGTTTCCGCTTATCAATACATGTTATTACAATTTGTGCATGTATGATGATGACACCTTGTACTCCTCGTAGTCGAGTACGGCGGGTCTACCGTGCTGAGACTCCGGTCCCAAGCGGGGCGCTACAATCGATGTCAATGTATTTTTGAAAAAATTCATCAACATGTGACAAAATAATAATTGTCATCAATATAAATGATCTTTCATACATGTTTATTATTATGTTTGATTGCTTTAAATAGATAAGTATGCATGTGTTTTATGACTAACATGCCCTGGAAGTTTGAATAACATAGCAAAAAAGGCAAAAGTGGCATTTTGACTTTTTGTGGGTACGTGACACAAGATATTCATACAAGGACTTATATGTGACACATCTATTATTATTACAAAGGTATTCTTATGATTGTATCAGAACGAAAAAGGTATTCTCGCTGTTTTTATCTTCAGGGGTATTTTTGTCATTTCATCCACCAAGGACATTATGCTCTTTTTACTAGAGCGTACCTTCTGACCATATTAATATGATCATTATCGAGCTCCTATATGATATTTTTGATGATTATCTTACGGTTATATATCTTCTTACTTAAAGTTGAAGACATTATCGATATCTTCTACAATGGTACAGAGATTTTAAAAGAATTTTTGGAAAAAAATATGCCACAACGTAAAAGTAGAAAAGCGTGCAAATTTTGAACTATTTGTTGACCAAGCCATAACAACTATTATCTACTTAATTCTCTTTATTGAATATGATTTCCTAGACATATTTACTCATGGAAAATGATCTATAATATGGTTTAATGACATTTCAATCATATTTTGACTTATGTATATGACTATGACACATGGATCAATCAAAACACAACTTGGTCACAAAAGGTTGCTAACATGGTAGCCGTAGAAGATATGGCAATGGCTATTAGGCTTAAAAAGGAGCTATTTGAATTCACACATTATGTACTCTCACATGTCCTATGTTGGTGCAAGAAGTTGAGTCAAAATTAGAGAGAATGTGCCATTCCATCTTCATGATATTATCTTCATTTCATCATCAAAAATTTTCAGAATTTCAAAGTCATTTGTTTTGAAAATTTTGGCCAAAACTGAGTGGCCTAGGTGGACAATTCATATTGCCTATAGATGCCAAGCGTGCAATGTGCTAAGGTGGCCATCAAATGAAATGACACACAAGCCTCGCTGATGTTGAAGGTGATAAAGTGACACTCTTATCGTCTAAGGGGTTCCTCACACTATAAATAGGAGCATAAGTGAAGAGACACACATCTTGCACTCTTTTTCTATCTTCTCCTTTTTCCTTTTTGCATTTGTGTAGCTAAAATGCTTTATTGTGAGTTGTCTTTGAGCTACATTATACACGTCTTATGTTGAATTTGTAAGATTAATTAGCCATTGTTATGAGGCTAAGTCAATAGGTGGTTGAGGTGTTGTTGTATTAAAAGTTGTATAGAGGCGCTGAACCAAGTTTTGATTAGGGTTGGTGAATAACCCCAGGATCAAGCAAGGTGTTCTTTATAATGGTGATCATTCATAATGAAAATCCAAGGGAAGTTGTTCCTCAGGACTGGAATAGGTCACATTGACAAAGTCAGGATAAATTCTTGTGTCTTTGTCTTTTCACTTTTCTATCTGGTTTTCATAGTTTCTGCACTCCACTTTGCCCGACTGTTTAACATTGCAAAACATTTTCAAAAACATTGATTTTTGGTGGAGATAAATTTCAGAACTGTTAGCTTTCATTTTCAACAAGAATCGTAGGATTTGAATAAAGGAAAAGTAGTCTTTCAGTCTTTGAAAGATTATTGCTTCATTCTGAAAGTTGTTTGACCAATTCTAAAGCAACATGAATTTTCATTTTATTAAGTAAGTTTCTAGTAAAGGACTTTTGGAAATATAAACTGACATCTTAAGGAGTATTTTTACAGAAGAATCAACCTTTTTGACTTAGTATACAAAAGGTTATAGTATTTCAAAGTTTCTGTCCAAAATAGGTCCGACTAACCTTCGGAATTTAAAACTTGTATGAATGGCCCAACGTTTTTCATTGTTGTTTATTTTTAGATAGAGTGAACATAACTATTTGAAGTTTATTTCTGCAAAGTTTTGCAAATTTTGAAGTTGTGAACTGAGAATTTCAATATTTTCAAAAACGGGTACAAATTTTGAAAAATTTACAGAATCTGTTTTGAGAAGAATTTTCAAAGTGTTTTAAAAAAGAATAGTGTAATTTCCGTTAACCGCTGTTCGCTCCCTCCTCTAGTGCATTTTTTTTTGCAAAGATTACAATCCAAAAGGTGTTTGCACAATAGTTGTAGTAGAATTTGTTGTTCTTGTTCTTTGTTGAAGGTAACAAGAAAGTTGATATTTATCCACTTTGGAAACAAAGTGCAGTGGAGCAAATCAAGGAGATTCAAACCTCTGTAAATTGTGTGTCTCCATTCATTATCTTTCATCTTCTTGTTTCTTATTTTTGGTAAGCATTTAGAGTTTGTGTGAGCTAAACTAAGAAAAGTCCAATTGCACAACATTCTATTCATCATCGCTCTAGAGTGATTGTCATAGATCTAACAATTGGTATTAGATCTTAGCTTTGATTTCTTGGCCAATTCTGCAAGTAGCAAGGTCAAAGATCATTGAAAAATATTGCAATGACAACCTTCACTTCTACTAACTCGACTCTCAAACTTTATATTTATGGAATTATGTAGGGAATTCCTCCACTAAGTAGGTTGGATAAAATGAGAGAAGAGCCATAAAAGAGTTGGATAACTATAATGATGAGGATAAGAAGAATTTGAGCTAGAAGAGAAAGCTCTTGAAATCTTTTATGTCACCCTAACACACAAAGGGCTAACAAAGGTTCAATGCACCTTCTCTCCATATGAGACATGGAAGAAGCTTGAGGAGTGAGCAAGTGATAGTCATGAATCAAACATAGATGAAGATCATCATGGTGATAGAAAAGCAATGAGACTCATAGCAATCTAAAATGTGAAAGAGGTGTTTCTTTCTACTTCTTTATTTGATAAATTAGAAGATGAATATATTGCTTTACGTGAGAAATTTGAAAACCTTGCTCTAAAATAGAAGTAGCTAAAAAGGAACTTAGACTGTAAATTAGAAGAACAATTTGCATGACTCTGTTGCTTTGCTTTATCTAAAGCGTGATATCACCTTAGAGATACATAAATATTTAGCTATACGAAATATAGAGATTAAGAATAAACTCTAAAATATGACATGTGAGAAGTTTATTCATGTGTATAATATGACATCTGGTAAGCAAAAATTAGTTAATAGAAAATCCAACTTAGGATTTAAAGCATCTACTACTTTAACTAAGATGAAATTTCCTAAGATACCAGATTCATCTTTTATGTGATTCATATAAATCTAAGGGTAAACTTCCAAAGGATGTTCTCAGAAGGCCAGTAAGTCATCTAAGCCTTTGATGAAAACTAAACCTTCAAATGCTAAAAACACAGAATCACCTTATGTATTTGTTTTTTTATAACAAAAAGGGACATGTGATAAGTTTTTGTATAGATAAAAAAGATCTAAGTTTTATTGGAGATATGAAAGCATGATAACTAACTAAAATAGACCAACAATAAACGGTACCTTTCTATACAGATTTGTCTTATGTAAGATATTAGAATCCATAGAGAAGGGGAAGAAAGCAAATAGCTTATAGTAATGAAATGTTCAGTCCATATAGCAAGCAACAAGTATTCCCTTACAAAGTTCAATGCAAAAGATGGTGTGGAAGTTCATTTTAGAAATGAGAGGTGTCAGATAGTTTGTGTTGGAGGAGTTGGTAAAATTTTCAACTATCTTTTTATTCCTATAATATGTAGCAAAAGGATATGAGAAACATTCATAAGTGTTAGTCATGGTAATTGTCGATGCACATTTGAAAATGACAAAATATTTGCAAAAATAATGATTTGATGCTTTTTGAGATTTTGAAAGGAAAAACAAAGCTTAGCTCACAAGAATTTTCTTACGTCGAGTTTTTTAAGTCTACCTATAACGTGATACAGTTGGATATGTTGGTTACGAAGTTCTAAAAAAAACTTTTGAAAACACCAACTTATCGAAGCATTTATAAATAATGATGACATATGTGATACTCATAAATTGTCTAATGTTCTGATAGTAAAGATTTAATTTCTCCATTTCGATTGCACTATCAATCCTCCAAAAGTGTTTTATTGAGACCGTGGTAGGAGCATCATGCAATTGTGGAGTATATGGTTTCTTTATATGTTGATTGAGTTATTTTGATTGCTTGAGTATTTGAAACTTGTTGACCACATTCTATTTACTTAGTTTTGTTTCTAGGTAGGAATTATAATACATGATTATGATTTTCTAAAAATAATTAAAAATGGGAATGAAAACCAACATAGGATCAATCTTTTAGGAGGAATGGAATTTGAAAGTTTGACCAAGATACCAAGATATTTGTGAAACGAGACGATGTTTTCACCACGTGTTGGTATGTAAACTTCTAAACAAAATTGGAAGAGAAAAGTCAAATTAGAATGTTTACAGGGATAAGTTCCTATTGAGGTTTCTTTGTCCCACCACTTTTAAGCAGAAAAGTTAAATGTTGGTTGATTATTAATAGGATGTACTTAAGGAATAGTTTTAATATGAATTTCTATGAGATTTGAAATGATATAATCAATACTCTAAAATATCTCATCTTGTTTGGTTGTAAGTGTTTCACAATTGACACCAAAGATATCTTAGGAATATTTGATCTTTAATCAATGATGAATAAGATTATGTAGGTGAACAAGTCTCTTAATTGCTTGAAAATTCAGTTAGGAAGGACCATTATATATACTTGATGATCCAAACATTTAGATGATAAATGGTATTTAAACATTCATGATGATCAAAATCAAAAATAAAATCCCTAAGTTGTATGAATCCCTTTAAGTAAGATTTAGTTTTAAAGACATAGAATTTGGTGGATCATCTAAGCTTTAGTTTAAAGTAGGATGAATAAGGAAACCACAAAACAAAGATATCTTAAATCATAGCTTTAGACTATTATTAAGATATGGATGAAACCATTGTTTTATCTATCATGGTTAGAAGTTCTACGAAATCTTCTAAGCTATATTTGGTGTAGAAATTCAGGTATACCGACTATATGTCAAGTTGATCATCTTGGATTAATATATTCAAGAATGAATTTATGAAGTTCAATCTTTAATATTGAAGACTGTGATTAGTCAAATCTTTTTTTCAAGATTATAGCAGTCTTGTATGATTTGAACTAACTGGTATGAAATTTTAAGACATTCTCTATATGAAAAAGATTTCCCAAAAAGAAAATTAGACATAACATTCTTCATTCATAAATACTATACTATCATCTTCTAGTTCATGTTGATATTGTCTTTGGATCTACAATAGAAATGTGTGTGAAAGGTTTGCATAAGCCAATACATAATAAGTTCGATGAGAGTATTATGAGAAAAACTCAACAATTTTCTTGAGTGTCATACCATACAGCGTAAAAGGTAAATTTGACCTAAATTAAGTACACAACAAAAACACTTACTTAAATTAAAAATTTTAAGATGTTTGAAGTATGATTATAAGAGCTAATGTTAAACTTGGTAAAGATAAAAAAGGTGATATCAAATGGAAGTAAAAGAGACTTCCTTGGATGATATTATTCAAGAAGAAGCATATGTAACTCAACCACTTCGAAGGTCATGATTATCCAAATCATTTATTCAAACTTAAAAGACTCTTACTGACTTAAAAAAGCTCATAGAGCTTGATATGAGAGATTAAGAAATTCCTAGTTGAAAATGGTCCTTTAAGAGGAAAGGTTGGAATCACCTAGTTCAACAAAGAAGCAATCATTTTTTGTGCAAATTTATGTTGATGATATTATCTTTGGTGCAATATTGGTTCTTTTTTTAAGAATTTTGATAAGCTTATGGAAGGTAAGTTCGAGAGGCTGAACTCAACTACTTTCTTGGACTTCAAATCAAGCAAACTAAAGAGAGAATGTATATTTCCCAAACTACACTAAAAATCTTATCAAGAAATACAAATTTGAGAATGTAAGGAGTGCAAGAACACAAATGAGCATAAGCGCGAAACTTAATAAAGATGAAAAAAGAAAGTCAGTTGAGGTGAAAAAGTATAGGGGCATGATTTATAGCATACTCTATTTGTCGGCTAACCGGACATATTGCATGCTATGCATTTATATGCTAAATTCCAAACCATGCCTAAGGAATGACTCTAGTCGCTAGAAAAAGAATTTTTAGACATTTGAAAAGTATGTTGAAATTTCGGTCGTTTTATTCGAAAAATGTATGTTTTGACTTAAGAGGATATAATAATGCAGATTATGGCAAAAATCTTGTTGATCGAAAAGAAACATCCGGTACTTGTCAATTTCTTGGTGATTGTTTGGTTTCTTAGTTCAGCAAGAAACAACATAGTGCGTCACTTTTCACTACAGAATCCGATGTGTCGGCCATTTCATGTGTACAGAATTGCTTTGAATGCCACACATATCAATTGATTATAATATTAAGTATTAGAAAGTGTCTATTTCATGTGATAATAGGCGCTGGGCCGTGGGTCGGTTTTGGGGTGAGGTGCCGAAGTGAGACCATAAGAATGATTCATTTGGATCGACGAGTCACTAGACATAGTAGGTAAACCTTGTTAACTAGAGAGAAAGGCTCCGTGAAGTGATAGGATGCCTCTCCGCTCGCACTTCCACTGATTGGATTGAACTGAGACTGGTACTAGTTGACTAAGAGGAGTACCTCTTAACTTAACAATCATTGGAATGTGTATGATAGTGCACATGGTTCTTCATAGTAAAACCAAACATATTAAGGTTAGACATCACTATATAAGAGATTGTATGCAAAAGGTGTTAGCATGCATATTCACAAAACTTCTCTCCACTAAGGCGTTTGAATCAATCGGAACAAGATTGTGTTGAGAAAAAGGGATTTGAGTGATTCACAAAATGCATGATTTAAATAACGTATACTAAAGAAATGCATGACACGTTTTATGACTTGACACGTTTTTGAAAGAAACCTGCCTTATATGGTTTATATATAATGTTGCCGTACTAACAAGCCATGAAGCTTTACAAATTACGTCAAATGGCAAACATTTGTTGTGTTTGAACTTTTTTCAGGTGCCTCCATTAATGAACTAAACTAGTTCATTAAGTGAAGTACTTAGTTAAATGAACTAAGTAGTTCATTAAACGGAGATATATTTGGAAAAGGCATAAAGGCAACAAATTGAAGAATGGAAAGTCTCCTCTCCTTATCTTATCACACGTTTTTACACACACATATATATATTCTGATTTTTTTTAAAAGGCACTATACACATATATTCCAACGTACTACCGACACGTTATATATTTTTTACGAACATACGTTAACGTCAAACCACTATATTTACCTCATATTTATGAGTATATTTAGGTCTTATATCATATGATATAAGTTATGGTGATTCCAAAATTATTACGACACGTTACAAGGTTCTAAACCAAAAATTGTCGTATTGGGTGACAACCGAAACTTCGCCAGCTCCTACACTTCAAAAATGGCCACACATTTCGTGGCTTACATGGTATATTAAGCCATAAAATCATTCCATGTTGGCACACACAAATCACCCCCAATTAAGGCCAAATTTTGGAGATTTCAAATTCAGCATTTTAAGCACATGGGGTGCCACTTACTTCAGCCTTTAGAGCTGAATATTCAAGTTATTCTAGGTATATTATGTGTGACATAATATATATAACATGTGTAAAAATTTGGAATGTAATCGGAAAAAAATCGCGTAATCGACAAAAATCGATTGATGCATGCTGATTTCTGACTTTTTTGTAATTTTTACCCTCTAAACATTGTTTATCATTCCTAATCTTGACTTAATGGATTCGAATGTCTCGGTAGAAAGGGATTTAGTGAAAATATCATCTAGTTGATCATTAGTTAGAACATATTCAACACATACCAATACTTTTTGAATACAATCTCTTATAAAATGTTGTCTCACTTTTATATGCTTGGTTCTACTATGGTGTACCAGGTTTTGTGCTATGC
Source organism: Eustoma russellianum (assembly GCA_036186865.1). NCBI lineage: Eukaryota > Viridiplantae > Streptophyta > Magnoliopsida > Gentianales > Gentianaceae > Eustoma > Eustoma russellianum. The sequence continues at coordinate 22,337,857 of AP025047.1, read as the reverse complement.
TTATGGCTGAAGTGTTATCACATAAGATATGGACTTTGTCAAACTTGACATTGTAATCATTCAAGGTGTTTATGATCCCAAGTAGTTGGGCACAACATGAAGCGGCCAATACATATTCGGATTCTGCCGTTGAAAGTGACACACTATTTTGTTTCTAGGAGAACCAAGAAACTAAGCAATCTCCAAGGAAAGTATCTAGGAGGTGCTTTTTCTATCGACTAGATTTCAGGCATAGTCGGAGTCACTATACCCTCTTTAGTCAAAACAGACATTTTTGGATAAAATAACCCAAAGTTCAAAATTCCTTTAAATACCTAAAAATACGTTTAATGGCAACTAGAAGCGATTCCATAGGCATACTTTGAAATCTATCACATAAACACACAACATGTAAAATATCGGGTCTACTAGCGGTTAGATAAAGTAGACTACCAATCGTACCACTATATTTGGTTACCTCAACCGACTTTTCTTTATCAACTTTGTCAGCTTTGTGATTGTGCTCATTGGTGTGCTCACACTCATTCTATCTTCAAACTTGTATTTCTTGAGTAGATCCTTGGTGTATTTTTTTGGGGATATGTATACTCCATCTTGATTTTGCTTGATTTGGAGTCCAAGAAAGTAATTGAATTCACCCATCATGCTCATCTCAAATTCTCCTTCCATCAACTTAGCAAAATGCTTACAAAGAGAATCATTAGTGGCACCAAATATAATATCATCAACATAAATTTGAACAAGTAATTGATTATGTCCTTGTTCTCTAATAAACAGAGTAGTGTCAACTTTTCCTCTTGAAAAACTGTTTTCAAGTAGAAGTTACTTAATCTCTCATACCATGCCTTAGGAGTTTGTTTAAGTCCATAAAAGGCCTTTTTGAGTTTAAATACATGATTTGGATAATCATGATTTTCAAACCCCGATGGTTGAGCTACATACACTTCTTCTTGAATTATTCCAACAACAAGGCGGATTTCACATCCATTTGGTATAGTTTTAAATCCTTATAGATTGCATATGCTAGTAGCATTCTAATAGCTTCTAATCTAGCTACGTGGGCAAAAGTCTCATCATAGTCTATACCTTCTTCTTGTCTATATCCTTGAGCTACTTGTAGGACCTCAGGCGCTACAAACTCTTCCAGAACCAATTGGTGACAGGAGATGCGCATACCCTAGCTTTATAGTGCATTCAGCACACACAAGCGCCCATGACATTCGACTGTGACTTGGCCCACATGGACTAAACGCCACAAGACAATTTTTGCACCTAACAATCTCCCCCTCAGCATTTGCTCCCGCTGGGAATCGAACCCATGTCCTTGGCTCTGATACAACTTGTAAGACCTCAGGCGCTACCAACTCTTCCAAAACCAATTGGTGACATGAGATGCGCATACCCTAGCCGTATAATGCATTCAACATAGGCAAGCGCCCACGACATTCGACTGTGACTTGTCCCACACGGCCTACGCGCCACGAGACAATTGCTGCACCTAACACTACTAACCTAGCTTTGTTTCTAGTTATATTTCCTTTATCATCCATTTTATTTCAGAATACCCATTTAGTGCTAATTATCGGGTGATCACTAGGTTTATCCACTATTTATCAAACATCACTTCTTTCAAATTGATTTAGTTCTTCTTAGACGGGCAATACCCAATCATCATCATTTATAGCCTCTTTCATATTCTTAGGCTCAACTTGTGAAATAAAAGCGTTTTCACTAAATTTTCTCATAGTTAATATGCCTTGACTTGTTTCTCCTAATATAAACTCTTTTGGGTGATTTTTCTTATATTTATATGAATCCGGTAAGTTTGAAGTGTCACCTCTCACTTCTTCTTCTTCTTCTACCTTAGGTCCATTTTCAAGTGGATCAATTCTAAGGTCAATAACAATATTTCTTTTCTGATTCTCAAACTTCTTTACATGACTTGCTTTGATTCTTTCTTCATCATAATCATCATTTATGTATGGTTCATCATCAAGGAGTTCAATAAACTTAACATGAATTAATTCTTCAACTTTCATACTCCTTTTATTATATACCATAAATGCCTCGCTATTTTGAGCATAACCTATAAAGATGCCTTCATTCGCTTTGAAATCGAGTTTATCCAAATTATCTTTGGTGTTAAGTATAAAACACTTATATCCAAGTAACTTGAAATAACCAATGTTAGGTACTCCTCCTTTCCAAAGCTCATAAGGAGTCTTTTTGAGAGATGGTTTCGAATAAACTCTATTTATTACATGACAAGCGGTATTATGGCATCAGCCCAAAAATACTTAGGTAGCTCAAATTCATTTAACATGACTCTACTCATTTCTTGAAGTGTACAATTATTCCTTTCCGCAACACCATTTTTTTGAAGAGTTCTAGGAGCCGAGAAATTGTGTCCATACCCCTTGGACACATAAAATTCTTGGAACTCACCATCAAACGCACCACCTGTCTCACTTCTAATTTCCTTAATGGTGTCTTCTTTTTTGTTTTCTAATATCCTACAAAGTTTTATAAACTCTTGGCATGCATCATTCTTTTTGGCGAAGAACACGACCCAAGTGTACCTAGAGAAGTCATTTAACACTACAAAAGTGTAATGTTTTCCGCCTAGACTTTTCATACCAATATCCCCACACAAATCCATATGAAGCAATTGTAGAGGTTTGGTGGTGGAGATTTCACTTTTGGGCTTGAAGCTTGCTTTAACAAGCTTATGGTTTTTGAAATTCAATTTTGGAAGACCTTTGGCCTTTTCATTTTTGCAAATCTCTTTGAAATTTTTAAAACTAATATGTCCAAGTCCTCTATCCCTTAGTTGTGTCAATTCATTTTTGGCAACTAGACATGAAACCTTTTGTGATATCAAATCATGTGTGCTAAATTTATAAATGTCATTTTTTCTTGTAGCCTCAAAAACGATTTGATCATTCTTTTTCACAATGCATTTAATTTTCACAAATTCAACTTGAAAACTAGCATCACATAATTGGCTAACACTTATCAAATTGTACTTAAGCCCTTCTACATATAATACATTATTAATAGTGAAAGAAGAGTTACCAATTTCTCCATGTCGAAGGATTTTGGCTCTCCCATTGCCAAAATGTACCGTTCCACCATCTTGGAGCTTGAGCTTTATGAACAAGGTTTTTTCTCTGGTCATGTGCGTTGAACACCCGCTATTTATAATCCATTTGGTTCCTTCTTCATTGGCTACTCAATGTATCTTGAGAGCCTACAAAACCAAGAGATTTATACATTGGTACCCTTTGATGGTTGGATCCTTTAGGGTTAGCTTGTCGACCCTTAGGCTTCTAAACATACATGCTACCAAATCTAGCTCTACATGCACTCTTTACATGTCCTACTTTGCTACAATGAAAAAGTGGGCACGTCTTATTTGGGTGTTTTTGCTTTTGCGAGATGATGAGCCATTTTGAGTTTTTCTCCTATTTGACTTTTTCTTTAATAACTTGGCTCAATAGAAGAATATGATGAATTAAATCTTAAACCGGATTTATCATTTCCTATCCTTTGGTTTCAAGAAATTTGTCTAAATTACTTTTACTATCAGTTAGTTGTTGTAAGTCAATTCTTAATTTTTTACATTCCTTCCTAATCTCTATATTTTCTAGAGCTATCGTTTTGTGCATGGTAAATATAATATCATGCTCTTCGTAGATCAAAATGTTCTTATCATACAAGCTCTAATTTTCTAATTTGCACTTTTTAAATTCTTTATTCAAGTGTTTATATTTCAAATTCAGTTTTTCAAAATCATCCTGCGAATCTCCTATTTCATCTAGTAAATCAGAAGGGTTAGAATTTACCTCAAGGTCATTCTCAATTGCCATGAGACAAGTATGTTGTGCCTTGGGATTTTCAACTATTGCAATAAGTCCAATATCTTTGTCTTCACTTTCTTCTCCTTCCGATTCAGAGAGAAGATCATCCCATTTGGTTACTTCCGCATTTAAGGCTTTCTTATTTTGAGGAAAAACCTTCTTTTCTTGCTTTTGCGGCTCTTTGACATGGCAATCAGCAATAAAGTGACCGGGTCAACCACATATATAGCAATTTTCACTTGCTTCTTTGTCCATGGGTGGTCTCTTGAAAAACACTAGCTTGAGCCATGTTTCTTGTGGCCATTATTTTAGATTTCCTAACTAGAATAGTAACTTCCTCATTCGATTCATCGGAATCTACCACCACTCCTTTGTGTGAAGCTTGTATGTGTTTGATAGGGTTCATCCTATTTTGCTCATCAATAAGAATTTCATGAGTAAGAAGATTATCGGATAGCTCATTAAGGGTAAGAGTCTTAAGATTCTTGGATTCGGTGATGGCGGTGACTTTGGATGTCCATTCTCTTGGCAAAAAGTTGATGAGTTTTGAAGCAAAGTCTTCATTTGAGATTTTCTTGTCAACCATAGAAAGTTGATTCACTATTCGATTGCAATAGTCAATTGTCTCCTTGATCTTTTCACCACTCTACATCCCGAACATTTCATATTCCTTTATGAGCATTATTCTTTTGGCCATTCTTACTTGCCCAGTCCCTTCATGTATCATTTCCAGCATTTTCCATGCTTCATGGGCTGTTTCAAGACCTTGAAGTCTTATGAATTCAGTGGTGGTTAGAGCACTTGAAAGGATATCAAATGCTTTACTGTTTATGGCGAAATTTATCTTCTCTTCGTTGGTGTAGTCATCCTCATCTTTGAACATTGATTCTCTTTTTGAGTTGGTAATCATATGAACTTCAATTCCTTTGACAATAGCTCTCCATATATTAAAACCGCAACCCTTAAAATGATTTATCATTCGAAACTTCCACAAAGAATACTTTTGGACATCAAACATATGTGCTTTAGTGTTTGAGCCTGAGAATAGTGCAGTTGTCTTGGAAGTTGATGTGTAGGATGAACAGTTTGTCATTGCCATGATCTTTGACCTTGCTACTTGCAAACATTGGCCAAGCAATCAAGGTTAAGCTCTGATACCAATTGTTAGGTCTGTAACAATCACTTTAGAGGAGGGGTGAATAGAGTGCTAGGCAATTTTATGGAATTTTTTTAATTTTTGGCTTTCTTAAACTCAAATGGAATTCAAAATAAAAGCAATAGCAGGAGATGAGAGACAAGGAATGAGTACACCGAATCTAGAGTGGTTTGAATCATAAATGATTCTACTCAACTACCACTTTGTTGCCAAAGTGGATTTTCAACAACTACTCTTCTTATTATACTTAATAAGAACAACCACAACAATACTTACAGTAAAGACTTAGTGTAAGCAACCAAAACAACAACTTCTTGCACAAAACAGCTTTGTGCAATTACAACAACCTCAGCTCTAAGCAAGAACTTCTTCCTACCTCACAACTTCAACAAAGTTCTCTCAAAGAACTTTCTCATAGTAGGTTTAGGGAAGTGGGTTTATACTTTCTCACTAGTCTAAACACAAGAAAGAGATCAAATATTTATAGTTCCTCTTGTGTTAGACTTACAATATCTCAATATACAACAATAAAGAACAAATAAGGGCTTAACAAGCTTTAAGCACTTTTATACTAATAAGAGCAATTTACATCAACGAAGAATGAAGCTTGATTATGGTGAAAGTGTATAAATGCCTCATCTGAGCTTTTTCTATTCATAGGAGTGTTATCCACATTCTTGGAGGCTCCCCTATGTCTTCAAGTCAACCTCAAGTCTTTACAATTTTAAAATAGCCTTTAACCACTCTATGGAATGATTTGATCCTCCAAAGCCTCCATAGAGAATCTTAGATATGGATACAATAATCAAAGAAGCATGTATAATGTTAAACAAAAGTCCACAAGAAATTTGAGCAAGATTGAAAAGAGAAAACACCATGAATCTCCCTTGGATTTTGTTCCAACAGTCATAAAAATTTGAATTCTGGATGACATTAATCGATCGATGTGTCTGGGTTGAGAGATCGATATCCTCCAGAGAGGTCCCAGTTTTGAACGTGCCATACACCAATCAATCAAATTCTCTCCTTGAGAGACTGATGTGACATCGATCGACCGATGTCCCCAAGACTGAGAGATCGATATCTTCCATAGAGGTTCCAGTTTTGAACCTCCACACATCTGTCTACCGAAGTCTCTCCCAGAGAGAATGATGTGAAATCGATCGATCGATGTCCCTAAGACTGAGAAATCTATGTTGGACAGAAAGGTTCCAACCTTGGACATTTCCAACATAGATCGATCGATGTCTCTCTTTGAGAGACTGATGTGTACATAGATGAATCTATGTGAGAGATCTATGTCCTGTAATGTGTTTTTCTCATTTTGCTTCAAATTCCAAGTGTGAATTTTCTTTTTAACTTATTCAAAGCGTCTTTTTACATCATAAAAACATTTCATATCCCAACATGATTTTTCATTTCCAACACGATAGAAGCTACCACCAAAAAGAACAAAGCCATCACATAAAACAATCTCGTCTATCGCATGCTACAAAAATCATGTATATAGATAGATGAGACGGATGTCGAGAATATCTCCCAAAAGGACTTATACGACAAGAGGAAGAAGTCTTCGAGGCTCTTATGCCCTGAGTTGAGGAGAGAACAAGTCTTAGAATGAGTGACAATGTCACCGAGCTAGAAGTTATTCCACTCCAACATGTAATAGTTGACCAGAAGAGCATGGTAGCTGGGCGTGAATCCAAATAGCATCCCTGTCCCTCATCCCTATCCCCAATGATCTTCATCCGAGGTCTCGAAGCTTCCTTTCTCCTCATTTAAAGAATAAATTACCAACCCCTCATCCTATCCCTATTGCCCTATTCTAGCGAGGTTCTAGGTTACGACTTTCAATTGGTATAAAACAAATGTTTGCTTAATTTCAATGAGTACAAGTTGCTTTTCATGTCTTTATGTGTATCTTGGTTTCTTTTCATACCACTTGCTGTGTCTTCATTGCTTTTGATGATTACAAAAAGAGAGAGCATGATATGCTTGTTTATATGGCATACGATGTGATGAAACTTGGGTTGATATGTGGCTTATATGTGTTTGGGGTTAATGAGTATGTGTTGCATGTAGTATATAAGGCTAACAGTATTGACAAACATTTGAGTATGATGTACGTATAAAGGATGCATGTGTTGAGGGAGAGTGAAAAATGTTAGGTGAACTTGATGTCTATTTGATTTAGCATATCAAGGCATTCAAGGAGAACATAAATGCATTCACTAAAGCTTAGAGAAAAATTGTGTTTGAAAGGCCTCTAACTCCAAGAAAGGAAAAAGTGATGTGTTGCAAACAAAATGGCGGTTAAAAGCATATGGTTTTGAAATCATCAAAAAGAGGAGAGATTGCTGGCATATGAATGTTTTTGATGACGTTTAAAATATGTTTGAGAAAGAGTTAAAAAGATATTTTATACTTTAGAAATAACAAAGCCTTGAACAAATAAGGAAGGATGCTGATTTTTACATAGATATCTAAAATAGAGATCAATGTATACGTGATACCCAACGCAGATCAATCTATGTATATATAGATCTCTCAGAATCGACGTCAATCGGTTGATGTATAGAATGTGCAATTTTGGAGGTACACTGTCTAACGTCGATCTCTCAAATTGAAGCACATCGAATGATCGATGTATACATTAGTATCTAAAAAACAAATGGATCGATTGATGTAAGTATAGAGAAAAACCACAATCATACTTAAGATGCTCACAAATTTTGAGAAAAAACACTCAGATATTCAACTGGAGGGAGATAGGGGTCTATATGTACACCATAAGCCAACGGCTAGTAGGCTACTGACTGGGACAGCACCAACGGCTATTTTGCCAGATAAACACCAACGTGCAAATGCCTAAATTAACATCAAACTACTGATTAACCTCTAGTATAATGATCAAATAATGCAACTACATAATTACATCTAAATTACATTAAAATATTAGAGAGATGAGGATGGAAGAAGGTGTTTGACGCAATTAATAAACTGCTTGACGAAATGCCACACAGACGTCGTAGAATGGACTAAACCAATATCTTCATTAACTACACCAACCCTTTATTTTTGTGTTGAGTCTTCAATGTAATCATCATGTGTTCCAACACTCCCCCTCAAGCTAGAGTTATAGATATTGATACAACGTAGCCTGCTAAGTAGTGTGTTGAAAACATTAACACTCACAGGCTTTGTGAGGATGTCAACCACTCGGTCCTGGGATTTGATGTAGTGAAGTTTCAACACTTTATCTTCAATCTTTTCCTGGAAGAAATGTCTATCAATCTCTATGTACTTTGACTTGTTATGTTGCACCAGGCTTTGACTCATATTTATGGCTGATATGTTGTCACAATATACTTGAACAGGAAGTTGAACATCAAGTTTTATGCTCGTCATTACTCTGTTGATCCAAAGTCCTTCACATAGACCAAGAGATAATGCACGTAACTTAGCTTCTACACTGCTCCTCAAGACAACATGTTGCTTCATGCTTTTCCATGTAACAAGGTTCCCTCACAGATAAGAATCATAGCCTGAGGTTGATCTCATATATGATTTAGAGCCAACCCAATCAGGATTACTGAAGATCTTGATATTCTTGTCCTGAGACTTCTTGAAGGAAAGTCCTTGTTCAGGAGTGGATTTTAGATATTTGAGGATTATTAATGCATAATTATAATGTTCAACTGAGGCATGCAAGTATTGACTAATGAAACTAACTCCATAACATATATCAAGCCTAGTATGGGATTAATAAATTAACCTACCTGTCAGTCTTTGGTGCATTAGTTTATTAGTTTTTTCAGAGTTCCATGCCTCCTTTGGTTATGTCCTGGCTCCATTGGTGTGTTAGTTGGCTTTCAGTTGATCATGTTGGTGTCTTGCAAGAGATCAAGCATGTACTTCCTCTAAGAAAGCATATGCCTTGAGATGATGTTGACACTTCCATACCCATAAAGTATCTTAGTTGGCCCAAATCCTTTATTTCAAATGACTTAGCTAACTGTTTCATTTTATCAATGATTCCATTATAGTGATTACCAGTTAGAATGATATCATCTACATAAACTAGAATGATAATGATGTGATCAGGATCAATATGCCTAGTAAAAGTTGTGATCACTATGACTCTGAGCAAACCCAAGGGAAATAACTGCAGAATTTAACCTTATAAACCAAGATCTAGGAGATTGCTTTAAGCCATAAAGGGATTTTTCAGTCTATATACCATGTTCTTATTGGATTCAGTTATGAATCTAGGTGGAATATGCATTTGTACTTCCTCTTCCAAGTCTCCATTAAGAAACGCATTCTTAATGTCAAGTTGAAATAGAGGCCAATCAAGGTTAACCACAAGGGTGAATAGAATCTTTACAGTATTCAACTTTCCAACAGGTGCAAAGGTTTCTTCATAATCAATCCTGAAGGTTTGGGTGAAACCTTTGGCCACCAACCTTTCCTTGAATCTGTTAATTGAGTCATTAGAGTTATATTTTATAGAAAAAATCCACTCACATCCCACTGGTATTACTGCCTCAACAGCAGAAATCAGCTCCCAGGTTCCATTTTTGAGCAGGGAAGACATTTTGTCTTGGGTAGCTTTTTACACTCAGGCTGTGCCATGGCATGCTGGATATTCTTTGGGACCCTTATGCTATCAAGAAAGGAGATAAACGTTTTGAAATTATTATAAAGACAGTCATATGAAATATAATTTTTGATTGACTAATGTTTCTTTACACAATCTCTAACCCTCTTTCTTATCGTCATAGGTATGTTGTCTACAGGAGATACCTCCCTCTAAGAAGATGCGACCTCATTGATTCCCCCACATTTCTGGGAGAACTAAAAGGTTGATTAGAATCAGGTGAATCCTCTTGAGGAGGAGAATTATTCTCCCCCTCAGTTGGATTATCAACTTCCCTTATGGGCTCAGTCCTTGACATATCAATGATGCTTAATAAGTTGTTTTCAGACTCATGATCAACATGTGTAGTTGAGCCATAATAAGACTTTGATTCATCGAATACTACATCAAGGGAGACAAACATTTTTCTTAAGCTAGGAGAGTAACATTTGTATCCTTTTTGAGCATGAGCATAACCAAGAAAGATACACTTCTCTGATCTCATGTCAAGCTTGCTCATGAATTGCTCAGGTATATGTTTATACAGAACACACCCAAATATCCTCAAAGAAAATTCTTAAAATAATTTTGAATCAGAATAGGATTGAGACAGAACATGCTTACGGGAGTCAAAACTAAGGACCTTAGAGGGCATTCTGTTGATGAGATGAGTTGCGGTAATTACTCCCTCACCCCAGTAATGCTTAGGAACCTTCATTGACATCATAATTGCCCTTGTGACTTCAAAGAGATGTCTATTCTTCCTTTCTGCCACTCCATTTTGCTGTGGAGTGTATGTGCAGGAGGTTTGATGAAGAATTCCCTTAGTACAAAGGTATTCTTTAACTCATTTCTCAAGGTATTGCATTCCATTATGAGTCCTTATAACTTTAATTGAAGTTTTAAACTGATTTTGATCCATATATATGAACTTCTTAATTATATCACCTATTTCACATTTATGTTTCATTAAAATATCCAGGTTACTCTGGAGTGATCATCAAAAAATGTGATGAACCACCTGCTTCTATTGATGTTGGATACCCTTGAGGGTCCCCAAACATCTGAGGGAACCAGGTTGAAAGAAGAGCTCCTTTCATAACACTGAGCAGGAAAATTAGTTCTACAACTTTTGGCAAACTGACAATCTTCACAAAATAAGTCACTTTGATTGATATTGGCAAACAAGGCTGGCATGAATGTTCTAAGATACAAGAAGTGAGGATGCCCTAATCTCTTATGCCATAGCAAAAGACTCTCAGTACTACTACTACTAGCTGTCATACATGAGCCTAAACTAGTTTGATTATTAAGAGGACTTGATTCTTTAATCTGAAGAAAGAAAATTATGTTGACCTTGTTAGCACTACCATCACATTCTTAGAGAAGGTCTCCTGAAAATAACATGTAGAAGGTGAGAACCTAACTTCACAAGTGTTATCCTCAACAATTTGACCCACAAATATTAATTTGAAACTCAGTTCAGGAATAAACAAGACATTATTTAGTTTAAAGGTTTCTGTTAACTTCATGTTTCCACTACCAAGGATACTAATTCCAGCTCCATTAGCAATCTTTACTTTAGCAGGATTAGTAAACGGCACAAATTTAGTTAGTCTATGTTTATTCCAAGTCATATGATGTTTAGCACCAGAACAAAAAACCCAGGTAAAAAGAATTTTAGAAATTGTACCATAACTAGCCATAGTTTCTTGAATAGGTTCTTGATTTATCTCAACAAGCTGTTGCTTTGGTTGAAATTGCTTCATGAACTGAAAAAAAGCATCAAGTTAAGATTGAATGGGAATATCAGAGGGTTCAGTAACACAGTTGCTGGAGGCTACTGTATTGGATCTTCTCTAGCTTCATTAGTTTGAAGCTTGTGATCTCCCTGGTTCAGGATTCCTCCACTGCTCATTGAACTTAGAAGGAGGTCTCCCATGCTTGGCATAACATTTGTCCTCATTGTGGCCAACCTTCTTGCAAAATTTACACGTAGGCTTTGGTTCACCATTCCTCATGTTATCATATAGGGTTGGAGAAGTATATCCTCTGATAATAGTATTGGCAGAAGCTTTATCACATTGTGTAGCATGGGGTGCAATAAATGCCATGGCAGCCCCTTCGGTGGATGAAGTGGAACTTATCATGAATTGTATTCTGTTCTCTCCTTGCCTAATATCTGAGAAAACATCATTTATAGAAGAAAGTGACTTAGTACCAAGGATTCTTCCTCTAACAGCATTAAATTCTTTGTTTAAACCTACTAAGAATCTGAAGATTCTTCTGGTTTCAATGATGTTCTTATACATCTTATCAGCTTCTTGGTTTGGCCAATTATGTGTGTCAAACTGATGCGAACCTAAGTGCCTTAGTGTTTATTGTGTGTCTTAGAGTGTCATAGCTAGGTGTGACCTAAGTTTGGTTGAGTCTAAATTGTCTCTTGCATGTTTTATTTACATTTTGTGTTTCCGTTTATCACATTTTTTTGTCTTGGTATGATTGACATTAGTTCAAGGTTGTGTCAAGATGGTTTATACAGGTTTTTGGAGGTTACTTGACCAACAAGAAAACTTAGAGACATTGGCATCACCCATGCTGAAAAGTAGGGTTTCAGCTTAACATAGTGTCAGTATTTTGGCTATATTGTTTCAATGAATGCTTCAAATCACCTGAATCTAGCACCAAATGACATCTAAGAGATATATTAACAACTCTTATTTCTAGCACTTCTCTCAAATTTGGAGTCTAAGATGCCCAGAATTCGTGATAAGTTAGAGTGTAGCTGAAACACTTATCTTGCTGTCAGCTGAAATTCCAATAGACATATGTCCTCAATATTTATCCAAATCAAGTGATCTCGGTGGCTACAATCAAGGTAATTTCGTGTTCTACAACTTCAAAGAAGAGATCAAGAGCTAATTTGGTCCATGTCAGAGACTAAAGTCGTGTATATGATAAAGCTGTATAAGAAAACCAAGATTGTCATTATCCATTTTAGAATTTATCTTTATCTTTTTTTCCCAGATTGTCAAAACTTTTAAATTGTTATTTTTTTATCATTTTTAAAGGCTCTTGGCCAAAGGTAGCAGGGGAGACATTTTTTATAAAAAATTTGATTCATCATTTTTATTCATAAGGGAGTTTCTTGTGTTCTTTGGTTTCAATCCAAGGTTAGATCCATATCAAAGATTGATCATTATTTGAGGAGGATCAAACTTTTCAAGAGGAGAACACGTCTCTAGGTGTTAATTCACCTAAAATCACGAACAAGTCAATACTTGGGAGGCATTGCTTATTGAAGAAAACGTCCTTGGGTGTGAATTCATCCAGGGTGACAAACAAGCCTTCTCCACACGAAGGTTGAAAGGAAGATCGGGCCAAACTTGCGTCAGATTCTCATCAATTTGGTATTAGAGCCTAAATGTTACCTTTTAATCTTATCATATCCTATTTTGTTACTGTTCAAATCTAAAAAAGAAGTACATGCTGCCATATACACGCTCATAAACACCAAAACAACCTCTATACCAAATACTTAATCATAGTTTCTTAGAGCATGCTGCTGTATGTACCAAAGGTATGACGTGTCTTAAAGCTATTTGGAAGTAGAATATGGGTAGTAATAACTTTTGGTATGCAGGAGTTCATGAAACAAAAAAACTTGGATTTAGGTACGTTGTTTTTCGTAGATTTATCAGTTTATATATATATATATATATAAGGCATATATAAAGATGGTTCGGCTCCAGCGATTTGCAGCAGCACCCCGACGGCGTTAGCCGCCGCCGCTGACGCCGACTTTCTCTGCCCCACTCCTACGCCACTCCCTCTCTGCTTCCGACTGCTCACTTGGATATCAAAGATTGTACTTTTCCGTTCCATCACGGTTATATTGCTTCCAATATGACAACTGCACCATCCTTCGCTGCAATTGTTTCCGGCGCTGCTAATACAACCAATATAGAGATCGCGCCCAAAACCGTTTCTCGTTACAAAGGAATCCCCATGATCTCATTTCTTGACACGGAAATCGATGCGCTGGCCGAACCCTACAGGTATCCGTTGGTTGGCACTTTCTGGTATGGCAGACCACCTTTAAAAACAATCCGTGAAGTGTTTGAGAAAATTGGTTTCCATCAGGATTTACGTGTTACATTGATTGATCAGTCTCATATTCTCTTGAATTTCCGCAATGAGGCGGATTATTTGCGATGTTTTTATCGTCGTTCTTGGCATATCTCTGGATGTCATATGAGGATTACCAAATGGACAGTGGATTTTGATCCAAGCGCGGATGTCCCTATTGTTCCGGTCTGGGTAGCGCTGCCGTCATTGCCAATACACTTACATCATCGCGCTGTGCTTTTTGAAGTAGTAAGACCAATTGGGACGCCCTTGAAGCTAGATGTGGCGACTGCTGATGGTCTGCGCCCATCAGTGGCTCGGGTCTGTGTTGAGGTTGATGTTTCGCAGGATTTACCCCAGAAAATCTATCTGCAGGCAAAAGGTAGAATGATTTTACAATCGATAGTGTATGAGGATCTGCCGTTATTTTGCACTTCATGTCGTAGATTGGGCCATGCATCGGATGCATGTCCGCCTAAGGAGACAGGTAAAGCTCCTCCACCGCCTCCTCCTCCGCCACCTCCACTCCGACCATCTCGACCTGCTAGTCAACGCTGGACCCCGGTTAAGAAAAAGCCTGCGGATCCGCATTCGTCCCAGCCAGCCATCATTGCTGAAAATATTACCCCAGCCGAACCTCAGGTTGGGGTGTCTCAACCTATGACTGACCCATGTATAGAGGAATTATGTGAGGCTGCCGATCATAATATTACAGTCGAGATAAACCCGGTTGAAACGGGACATTCATCCGACACAGACTTGTAGAAATATGAGGGTTTGAGTGATTTCAAAATAAAGAAATTTGAATATATATATATATATAAACGTTGAGTATATATATATATACACAAGTGTACATGTATGCATGATAACTTGCCTTATTTAGCTTATATATCATGTTGCCATACTAACGAGCCATGAAGCTTTAAAGCTTACATCATATGGCAAACATTTGTTGAGTTTATACTATTTTCAGGTGCCACAATTAATGAACTAAAGTAGTTCATTAAGTGAAGTACTTAGTTTGATAAACTAAGTAGTTCATTAAAGGAAGATGCATTTGGAAAAGGCATAAAGGCAACATGGCTATGGAAGGAAAGTCCTCTCCTCCTCCCCACATTCATTTCACACGTTTTTATACATATATATATACTATATTTTCAGATTTTTTATAAAAGGCACATACACATGTATTCCAACGCACTACCGACACGTTATATATCTTACGTACGTACGTTAACGTCACACCACTATACTTAACTCATATTTATGAGTGTATCCAGGTCTTATATCATATGATATAAGATATGGTGATGACAAATTAAATACGACACGATAAAAGGTTCTAAACCGAAATTTGTCGTATCGGGCGAATACCGAAACTTCGCCAACGTGTCACGTACTTGCCATAAATAAATGGCCAGCCCATATACATCAAAGTTTAATGATAATTTCGTGCACATGACTGTATATTGAGACAAAAATACTTTCCATGTTGGCACACACAAATCACCCCACATTTAGGCCAAAATGTGAAGATTCCAATTTTATTTTTGTCACATGTTTATGGTACCACTTTAAATCAGCCAAGTGCTGAAATTTAAAGTATATATTATATATATTATGTATAACATAATATATATAGCATGTGCAAAAGTTGGAATTTAAATTAGAGAAAAATCGGGTAATCGATAAATATCGAAAATTCGGTTTTCTACGCACATGACATGGAACGTTTTTCTTGAACATCATGTGACACGTATCTAGACACTTTTTACATATAATATACATCTTAAAGTGTTCTAGAAAATTAAATTAAGGGCTGATTGGAATATTACATGTGTGTATTATTAAATGTGCACTATTTTACAAAGTTAGCAAAAATAAAATTCAGCACATGTATATACATATCATAAACGCCTATACAGCTGAGATGAAGCACATGTGGAGCCTTGTTGGCATGTTGATTGGTCAAGGATCAATCATACAATGTTGAGAAATCAAAGAGAGAAGCTACAAAAGGTAAGTATTCAACATATACCTCTCTTATGTCACATGCTGAAAATTTCAGCATGTCACAATAACCATGGCCGAATCCTTCATGATTAAGCAAGGTATTTTGTCAATTTTTCATTAAAGGATAAATCAAAGGAGTTATGGAAATGATTTGAATTGTATGTAAGGTAATCAAGTGTGATATTTTTCATATCACACATGCTGAAATTTTTCAGCATGTGTGAGGGGATGTGCTGGCCGAATCTTGCTCTTCTTAGTGTCCAAGTTCACTCTTCATTTGGTAGCAAGACTTACCTTACAAAATTGATTTACTTTTATGGCAAAAATTCAAAGGAAAATGGAAAAAATCTGGATTTATCTCATGTTGTAAATGCTGAAAATTTCAGCATTGAAAAACAAGTGCTGGCCGATTTTCATGTGATGGAAAGAAGATATTTGTGTGTCTTGCACTTTATGACAAAATTTGAGAATTATGGCATGATTTGATAATTGATTATTTGGCAAATATTTAGTGTTTATTTCAGATTTTCCATGTCATCAAATGATGACAACATTGAGCCAATCAAAAGGTGCCAAGTAAGCAATGACTAAATGATGGTCCAATGGAGTGATGCCAAGTAAGCAAAACATTGTCACCATGATGTCTTACACTCTCCCAAGCAATTAAAAGGAAATTTTCAAGAGGGGAGAAGGCCAAGGGGGGACGGCTGCATTGCTATAAGGAAGGAAGAGGAGAACAAACAAAAACAACACCAAGATTTGCATTCTAAAGTGATCAAAGTGCCAAGCCTCTTTTCTCCTACATCTTCTTTCTTTCTTCTCTTGTAAAAAGCCTATTGTACTTTACTTCTTTCATTCTTGAATAGGCTTCATAGAAACCACCATTCATACATCTTTGTAAAAGATTTATCAAGGTGTGATCAATCTTCATTCTAGCGAGGTGGTGGTGTTCGTGCAAATTGTACTAGCAATACAAGGTTTGTAAAGGGTTGGAGTTAAGGTGTAACTCTATCAACCCTGCGGTAAGGTGTACTGCATGTGTGAAATTAGTGTGAACCAAGGAAGGTGTTCCTTGAAGACTGGAGTAGGTTGTTTATAACCGAACCAGTATAAAATTCTTGGTGCAATTTACTTTCAGCATTTACTT
This sequence comes from Eustoma russellianum, assembly GCA_036186865.1. Lineage (NCBI taxonomy): Eukaryota > Viridiplantae > Streptophyta > Magnoliopsida > Gentianales > Gentianaceae > Eustoma > Eustoma russellianum. Next base: position 22,320,911 of record AP025047.1, on the reverse strand, counting down.
TTCAGTTTCTGCACTGGTTATACGTTTTGTTCACGTTCGGAAAAATAGCAAACGATTTTCAAAAATTATAACAATTTCCAGAAACATACATAAACGTTCTAGGGTTAATTTGGCACAAGTTTCAACCCTTTTGGACAAGTATAGGTCAGTCAAACATCAAAAGTTCTGAGACTAGTGCAGTCTGATTTTCAGACTTGCAAAGGTTGAGACTTTGGTGGTATTTGACCTACTTACCAAAAGAATTTTCAAAAACTGTTTCAACCCATTTCAATATAGTGTGTGAGGAGTTATTGGTCAAATTTTCAGATCATTTGGACATTCACACAAATAGGAATTAATTTTTCAAAACCATCTACCGTTTCTGGCAGATTTGCACAATCTGAGTGCCAACGGTTTTTGAAGGGGTTAAAGGTTGAATTCTGATTTGAAATTTTTAGGGGACCCTCATAACATCTGAGGCTAAGTTCTCTCAAAATTTCATAATTTTTGGAGACCTCTAACCTTGTTTTAAAAACGTTTTAAAACAGGTCCTGAAAACAGAATCTGTTTTCAGAACTTGAATTGTTCAAGTTTAAAGAAATTTTAAAAAGCACACTTTCCGCACCATCTATTCAACCCCCCCCCCTTCTAGTGGTGCCTTGCAGATCCTACAAGTGGTATCAGAGCGCAGGAATACTCACTACAAGGAATCCAACGATTCAGTGAGATGGCATCCACAAATCTCAAAACCGAACAAGAAGGTATGTCGAGCCAAAGGCCTCCACTTTTTGACGGTGAGTCTTTTATTCAATGGAAACTTAGGATGAAACTTTTTCTTATGGCTATAGATATAGATCTTTGGTCAATAATTGAAGATGGTCCATATGTCTCATCTAATGTATCCACTGTAGACGGAGTTACTTTAGAAGTTATTAAAACTAGACAAGAATATACTAGTGAAGATAAAAAGAAACTGAGTATGAATGCTAAGGCCATGCAGTTACTCTTAAATGGTTTAAGTAAGAGTGAGTCTAGTTATGTGTCGAATTGTTCGAGTGCACAAGAAATGTGGAGAATCTTAGAAATGAAACACGAAGGCACAAGTCAAGTAAAAGAGTCTAAAATTAATATGCTCATGTCTACTCTTGAGTCTTTTAAGTTGTTGCCTAATGAGTCAATTGTAGATATGGATCTTCGTTTGACTAACATCTATAACTCTCTTGAGTCTCTTGGTAAGGCTTTTACTACGCAGGAAAAGGTACAGAAAGTCCTACGGAGCCTTCCTTCGGAATGGGATCCTAAAGTGACTGCTATAGAAGAAAGCAAGGAGACTAAATCAATAAAAATGGAAGAACTCATTGGTTCACTCAAAGTTTATCAAAACAAACTTATTATTCGGAAATCGGAATCAACCAAACAAGGTAAGACAATTGCTTTTAAATCAAATGAATACGTCTCCCCTCCCTCCGATCACGTAGATGACAGTGATTCCGAATCGGATAATGATGACTTAATTCTATTGGCTAAAGGACTAAGAAGATTCATGAGAAAATCATTTAGAAATAAAAACAAGGGGACTACATCTAAGAGAAACAAAAACAAGTCAAATGATAAAGACATTAAATGTTATGAATGCGGCAAACTCGGACACTTATCATATGACTGCCCTAACAAAGAAAAGCAAACTAATAAGTACCTTGACAAGGAGCGGAACAAAAATAGACCCGTCTCAGATCCTAAACAAAGGAAACGTGCACTAAAGGCCTCCACATGGAGTGACTCATCAGACTCTGAAACTGAGACCGAAGAGGAGACCGCTCAAGTTTGCTTCGCTTCAAAGGCGTCTAATGAGGTATCATCCGATTCTGACTCTGACTCTGAACCTTCTTATGATGATCTTTTTAGTCAGTATCTTGAATTACATAAATTTACTAAGACTCTCGCAAAAGAAAAGAAACGTTTAATTGAAGACAAGAAACTGTTAGAATCTTCTAACGAGAATCTTGTCGCTCAATTAAGCGATTCAAAGAAAGAGTCTTCATGTGTCATCACTGCATTAAAAACCGAGATCTCATCATTGACTTCTCAAAATAATGAAATAAAATCCGAGATTTCAAATTTGAAATCAAGGAATACAGACTTAGAGAAAATGATGAAACAATTCGATACAGGGTCAAACATGTTGCATCGCATCATATTATCACAAAAGCATGACAGTGACAAAACTGGATTGGGATACGTTGATACTAACGAAGTATCAACCAAACCAACCAAGTTTGTTGTGTCTAAGAAAGTAGACACCCCTAAGCATCAAGTGGCGTCTAAGATGACGCAAAAAGCACCTTCTTCCACACGCCCCACTCCCTCATATCATGTGAAATATAACGTTGTACCATATAGATATGAGAAGAAAAGAACAATGCATACACGAAATACATATCATCCACGCACTACGCACACGCACACAAGGACATATCACAAACGTCCCTCATATAATGAGTATAGAGGAGTCCTTGGGCAAAGACCCAAATTACATGCATCACATGTATACTATCTCCTACCTTCATCTACATTCTTGCCATTTGATAGACCGAGAAGGATCACCCAAGTATGGGTACCGAAAGGTACCTTTACAAAAAGGTGATTAACTAACTCGAAAGGACCCAAAATTAAAAGGGTACCTAAATCACCTTTTCACATTGCAGGGAGACCACTCATCGAAAGACACATCAATAAAGTGGTTCCTTGACAGTGGTTGCTCGAGGCACATGACGGGTGACCCGAGCCTGTTCTCCAAATTAAAGAAGGTCACAAAAGGAGGATCCGTGACCTTTGGAGACAACAATGAAGGCAAGATCATCGGAAAAGGTACGATTGGCAATCCGAATACACTACAAATCTCCAACGTGTTTTTGGTAAGCAACTTATCTTACAATCTTCTTAGTATTTCTCAATTTGTTGACAATGGTTTCAACGTGTGTTTTACTCACCCTTATTGCAATATAATAAATAAAAATGGAGAAACCGTTTTAAAAGGAAAACGTGAAGGAAATATATTCACACTATCTATGGATGATGTAGTAGACGCCAAAGTTAAATGTTTTATGTCAAATGAACCCAATGTGAATTTGTGGCATAGACGTTTAGGACACATAGGTATTTCTACACTAGAAAAATTGCAACGAAAGAACCTAGTACGGGGATTGCCTACGCTTGATTTAGACAATTTTCAGTTGTGTGAATCTTGCATAAAGGGCAAACAAACACGTGAGTCACTTAAGCCTAAAAATGAGATAAGCACGACTAGAATACTAGAACTATTGCATATCGATTTGTTTGGTCCTAGTCGCACTACAAGCCTTGGTGGGCGTCACTATGCATGTGTGATTGTTGATGACTTTTCTCGCTATACTTGGACTTTATTTCTTGCACATAAGGATGATAGCGCCGTAGAAATCGCTAAATTAATTAAACAACTTGAAAATCAATACAGCGTAAATGTGAAAAGAATAAGAAGCGATAGAGGCGGTGAGTTCAAAAATAAAGAAATGATTTCGTTTTGTGAAGAAAAAGGAATTAAACATGAGTTTTCGCCACCTAGAACTCCACAATTAAATGGAGTAGTAGAAAGAAAGAATCGCACACTACAAGAAATCGCTAGAACCATGCTTTGTGAAAATAAATTGCCTAGATTTCTGTGGGCGGAAGCCGTAAACTGTGCATGCTATATTGTAAATCGCCTATCTATAAGAAAGAAAATAAACAAGACGCCTTACAAAATTTTGAATGATCGCATGCCTAAGATTGATTATTTTCGTGTGTTTGGATGCAAATGCTTTGTCTTGAATACAAAAGATAATTTAGATAAATTTGAATCCAAATCAATTGAGTGCATTTTTGTTGGGTATTCCATAAATTCAAAAGCATATAGATGTTATGATCCTCTCACTAGACAAATCATAGAATCTATTCATGTTAAATTCAATGAATTTGGAGAGATTGAAAAAGATAAGGAATATGACGATGATTTTGAATTGAAACCCGTTTTGGATGAAGATAATGATTCTTTTGATATGCATGAGATGAATGAGACACTAGAAATGCATGATCATATAGAAATGCATGATAGCTTAGAAAATAATCAACCAAGATGGCATAGAGATCACCCACAAGATCTCATCATAGGCGACATTACTCACGGTGTGCGACCACGTAGAAGAATCACTTCGGATGAAATAAATGAATTTCATGCTATGATTTCTGAAATTGAGCCCAAAAATGTGCATGATGCTTTGAGTGATTCATCTTGGATTGATGCTATGCATGACGAACTTAATCAATTCGTTAGAAATGATGTATGAGACTTAGTGCCACGACCACAAGATAAGACAATAATAGGCACAAAGTGGGTATTTAGGAACAAAATGAATGAAGAAGGAAAGGTCGTTAGAAATAAAGCAAGACTCGTAGCTCAAGGATATAATCAAGAAGAAGGAATAGACTACGATGAAACATTTGCACCCGTAGCACGTTTAGAAGCTATACGACTCTTACTTGCTATTGCTTGCTTGAAAGATTTTAAATTATATCAAATGGACGTCAAAAGTGCTTTTCTAAACGGATTTATACAAGAAGAAGTATACGTGAAGCAACCACCCGGTTTTGAAGATTTGAAACATCCAGATCACGTGTACAAACTAAAGAAGGCACTATATGGCCTAAAGCAAGCACCGAAAGCATGGTATGATCGTTTTGCCACTTTTCTTTTAGAAAATAATTTTAAACGTGGTACTATAGATAGTACACTATTTTTGAAACAAGAAAAATCAGATTTACTTATTATTCAAATTTACGTAGATGACATTATTTTCGGTTCTACCTCACATAGACTTGTTAAAGATTTTGAAAATTGTATGAAAGCTGAATTTGAAATGTCTATGGTTGGTGAACTTAATTATTTTCTTGGCTTGCAGATTAAGCAAACGAGTAAAGGAATTCATATAAGCCAAGCTAAGTACGTAAATGACATGATCAAGAAGTTCAATTTTGAAAATTTGAAACCATCCCCCACGCCTATGAGTGTTACTACTAAATTAGACAAAGATGAACATGGTAAAGACGTTGATAATGGATTATATCGATCTATGATAGGTTCTTTACTATATTTAACTGCTAGTAGGCCTGACATTATGTTTAGCGTATGCATGTGTGCTCGTTTTCAAAGTCAACCTAAGGTGTCACACTTAAATGCGGTAAAAAGAATATTCCGCTATATTAAGCACACGCCCACCTTAGGTATTTGGTATGATAAGGACTCTACATTCGACTTACATGCTTACACTGATGCAGATTATGGTGGCTGCAAGATAGATAGAAAAAGCACGAGCGGAACTTGCCAATTTATAGGAAATTCCCTTATTTCATGGTTTTTCAAAAAGCAAGCAAGTGTTGCTTTCTCCACTACTGAGGCTGAGTATATGGCTCTTAGCCTTTGTTGCACACAGTTGTTGTGGATAAAACAACAACTTTCGGACTTTGGAATAATCGTAAATAAAATTCCTATATATTGTGATAGTATGAGTGCAATAAATTTGTCTAAGAACCCCGTACTACACTCTAAGGCTAAGCATATGGACGTTCGCTATCATTTTCTTCGTGATCACGTTAACAATGGTAATATTGTCATAGATCACGTACGCACAGAATCACAAGTAGCGGATATATTCACAAAGGCCTTAAATCAAGCCACATTTGAATCTCTTCGTTCTAAATTAGGCATGATTCCTGTTGATGTGATTTAATGCGACATTATTTGATTTACTTTCCTTTTTGACAGGAATCTTTTGATTAACTTTCCAAAATAAAGGGGGAGAGAGAAGCATGATTTAAGGGGGAGAGAGATCACTGATTGATCCTAATTGCATGAATCAAGGGGGAGCCGGATTTGAAATTCGAAATTCAAATGTCAAATCTGTGCATAATTCAAGGGGGAGAGATAACACTTAAATCATGTACACCAGTTATTTTGAAAATCATCAAAAGGGGGAGATTGTAGAAATATGAGGGTTTGTGTGATTTCAAAATAAAGAAATTTGAATATATATATATATAAACATTGAGTATATATATATATACACACAAGTGTACATGTATGCATGATAACTTGCCTTATTTAGCTTATATATCATGTTGCCATACTAACGAGCCATGAAGCTTTAAAGCTTACATCATATGGCAAACATTTGTTGAGTTTATACTATTTTCAGGTGCCACAATTAATGAACTAAAGTAGTTCATTAAGTGAAGTACTTAGTTTGATAAACTAAGTAGTTCATTAAAGGAAGATGCATTTGGAAAAGGCATAAAGGCAACATGGCTATGGAAGGAAAGTCCTCTCCTCCTCCCCACATTCATTTCACACGTTTTTATACATATATATATACTATATTTTCAGATTTTTTATAAAAGGCACATACACATGTATTCCAACGTACTACCGACACGTTATATATCTTACGTACGTACGTTAACGTCACACCACTATACTTAACTCATATTTATGAGTGTATCCAGGTCTTATATCATATGATATAAGATATGGTGATGACAAATTAAATACGACACGATAAAAGGTTCTAAACCGAAATTTGTCGTATCGGGCGAATACCGAAACTTCGCCAACGTGTCACGTACTTGCCATAAATAAATGGCCAGCCCATATACATCAAAGTTTAATGATAATTTCGTGCACATGACTGTATATTGAGACAAAAATACTTTCCATGTTGGCACACACAAATCACCCCACATTTAGGCCAAAATGTGAAGATTCCAATTTTATTTTTGTCACATGTTTATGGTACCACTTTAAATCAGCCAAGTGCTGAAATTTAAAGTATATATTATATATATTATGTATAACATAATATATATAGCATGTGCAAAAGTTGGAATTTAAATTAGAGAAAAATCGGGTAATCGATAAATATCGAAAATTCGGTTTTCTACGCACATGACATGGAACGTTTTTCTTGAACATCATGTGACACGTATCTAGACACTTTTTACATATAATATACATCTTAAAGTGTTCTAGAAAATTAAATTAAGGGCTGATTGGAATATTACATGTGTGTATTATTAAATGTGCACTATTTTACAAAGTTAGCAAAAATAAAATTCAGCACATGTATATACATATCATAAACGCCTATACAGCTGAGATGAAGCACATGTGGAGCCTTGTTGGCATGTTGATTGGTCAAGGATCAATCATACAATGTTGAGAAATCAAAGAGAGAAGCTACAAAAGGTAAGTATTCAACATATACCTTTCTTATGTCACATGCTGAAAATTTCAGCATGTCACAATAACCATGGCCGAATCCTTCATGATTAAGCAAGGTATTTTGTCAATTTTTCATTAAAGGATAAATCAAAGGAGTTATGGAAATGATTTGAATTGTATGTAAGGTAATCAAGTGTGATATTTTTCATATCACACATGCTGAAATTTTTCAGCATGTGTGAGGGGATGTGCTGGCCGAATCTTGCTCTTCTTAGTGTCCAAGTTCACTCTTCATTTGGTAGCAAGACTTACATTACAAAATTGATTTACTTTTATGGCAAAAATTCAAAGGAAAATGGAAAAAATCTGGATTTATCTCATGTTGTAAATGCTGAAAATTTCAGCATTGAAAAACAAGTGCTGGCCGATTTTCATGTGATGGAAAGAAGATATTTGTGTGTCTTGCACTTTATGACAAAATTTGAGAATTATGGCATGATTTGATAATTGATTATTTGGCAAATATTTAGTGTTTATTTCAGATTTTCCATGTCATCAAATGATGACAACATTGAGCCAATCAAAAGGTGCCAAGTAAGCAATGACTAAATGATGGTCCAATGGAGTGATGCCAAGTAAGCAAAACATTGTCACCATGATGTCTTACACTCTCCCAAGCAATTAAAAGGAAATTTTCAAGAGGGGAGAAGGCCAAGGGGGGGACGGCTGCATTGCTATAAGGAAGGAAGAGGAGAACAAACAAAAACAACACCAAGATTTGCATTCTAAAGTGATCAAAGTGCCAAGCCTCTTTTCTCCTACATCTTCTTTCTTTCTTCTCTTGTAAAAAGCCTATTGTACTTTACTTCTTTCATTCTTGAATAGGCTTCATAGAAACCACCATTCATACATCTTTGTAAAAGATTGATCAAGGTGTGATCAATCTTCATTCTAGCGAGGTGGTGGTGTTCGTGCAAATTGTACTAGCAATACAAGGTTTGTAAAGGGTTGGAGTTAAGGTGTAACTCTATCAACCCTGCGGTAAGGTGTACTGCGTGTGTGAAATTAGTGTGAACCAAGGAAGGTGTTCCTTGAAGACTGGAGTAGGTTGTTTATAACCGAACCAGTATAAAATTCTTGGTGCAATTTACTTTCAGCATTTACTTTTCAGTTTCTGCACTGGTTATACGTTTTGTTCACGTTCGGAAAAATAGCAAACGATTTTCAAAAATTATAAAAATTTCTAGAAACATACATAAACGTTCTAGGGTTAATTTGGCACAAGTTGCAACCCTTTTGGACAAGTATAGGTCAGTCAAACATCAAAAGTTCTGAGACTAGTGCAGTCTGATTTTCAGACTTGCAAAGGTTGAGACTTTGGTGGTATTTGACCTACTTACCAAAAGAATTTTCAAAAACTGTTTCAACCCATTTCAATATAGTGTGTGAGGAGTTATTGGTCAAATTTTCAGATCATTTGGACTTTCACACAAATAGGAATTAATTTTTCAAAATCATCTACCGTTTCTGTCAGATTTGCACAATCTGAGTGCCAACGGTTTTTGAAGGGGTTAAAGGTTGAATTTTGATTTGAAATTTTTAGGGGACCCTCATAACATCTGAGGCTAAGTTCTCTCAAAATTTCATAATTTTTGGAGACCTCTAACCTTGTTTTAAAAACGTTTTAAAACAGGTCCTGAAAACAGAATCTGTTTTCAGAACTTGAATTGTTCAAGTTTAAAGAAATTTTAAAAAGCACACTTTCCGCACCATCTATTCAACCCCCCCTTCTAGTGGTGCCTTGCAGATCCTACAAGACTTACCACCTGCAGATCAGGTGGATGATATTTCTAATGTCCCGGAGGATGTTACACGTCGCATGCAGCTTATTCCTCCATCCCCGGACGAGGGAATCTTGATATCACGTTTAGAGGAGGAAGATGATGCAACGGATTTTATTCCAGTGGTTCCACGTCGCAAACGTAGGACGCGCAAGGATTTGCCCCCTCTTCTGCCTTCTACAATCTTGACGCGAAGTGCATCGCACATCATCCAGGGAAGTACTTCTTCTTTAATCCAATGAATGCATTAATATGGAATGTTAGAGGCCTCCGCGCCTCGTTACCTAGAATAAAACATCTAATTCAGGAACACCGTTTACATTTGCTTGCTTTAATTGAACCCAAGCATGCTCCTTCACAAATAGCTGGGTTTGCTTTACGACTGGGATTTTCACATTTTTATGCTTCGCAGTCCCAACGTATTTGGTTTTTCTGGCATGACACTGAATTTCGTTTGCTTACTACTCAGGATCAAGATCAAGTGGTGCAGTTTACTATGCAGTCCTATTCGCTACAATGGATGTTTGTCATATCCATTGTCTATGCGAAGCACACTACTCAACAGCGGCGTCCATTATGGCATTCATTATGCCAGTTTGCAGAATCTTCTCAGTTACCCTGGGTGTTGGGAGGTGATTTCAATACTTTTCGGGCCATTGAGGATCATAGAGGCCATTCCACGCCATGGTTAACATCATTACAGGATTTCAATGAATGTATCGAAACATGTTCTTTAATGACGCCTCCACATCATGGTTCTAGATTTACTTGGGCAGATGGCAGAGGCCTTGGACAGATAAGTCGTCGTTTAGATTGGGTGTTTATAAATTCAGCATATCAGGATGTATTACAAGATATACAGTTAACGCATTTGCCAAGGGTTACATCGGACCACATGCCTTTATTATTACTCTGTCGACATGGTGCCTCAACAGGCAGGAGATCTTTTCGATTTTTGGATGCTTGGCTCCATCACTCCGACTTTCATTCTTATATGACACAGGCATGGTTATCTTATCCGACTACTGGTGGCATGCACGGGTTCTATACAAAACTATTTGCATTTAAAAAAGATATCCAGCGGTGGAATAAAGACATCTTTGGGAATATTTTCAGCAATCTGACGCATGCAGAGACGCAGTTTAATCATGCTGAGGCAGCCTGGGAAGCCAATCCGACTGCGGATACCAGGGAGGCATATCATCGATCCAAGGCAGAGTATTTGCAAGCCTCGTCTTATGAATTGCAATTTTGGAAACAAAAAGCTCGGGTAAAATGGCTTAAGGAAGGTGATGCTAACTCACGATACTTTCACTCAGTTGTTAAGGGGAAAAGAACAGCGTTGTGCATTCAGCAAATTCGTACTGCAGCGGGGACACTCTTGACTGACACGGCAGACATTATGGCAGCTGCTGTCTCTTTTTATCGGGATTTATTTGCATCAGAATCCACATACAATCACTCGGCTATACTTTCTCACATCCCCCGACTGGTAACAGATTCTGACAATACAATGTTGACACAGATTCCATTGGAGGCGGAAGTAAAACAGGCCGTGTGGCATCTCGATTCATAGAGTGCTGCAGGACCAGATGGTTTTCATAGAGGTTTCTATCGTTCGTGTTGGACTGTCATACATTCGGATGTGGTTAAAGCAGTGCAAGAATTTTTTCTCGGAGTCCCACAGCCGACTGTCATGGCCAGTGCCTTAATCACGTTGATCCCCAAGACTCAAGCACCTGCGACATTCAGTGATTTCCGTCCAATTTGTCTTACAAACTTTTTGAGCAAAGTTTGCACACGTATCGTTGCCACACGTTTGAGCACGCTCCTTCCGAAATTGATCTCTCCGGAACAAACTGGTTTTCTCCCGGGACATGATATTTCAACTCAAGTTTTATTGGCACAGGAAATGATACATATGTTGGACAGAGGGGGGTCTCAGTTGTGTCTGAAATTAGATATGATGAAAGCTTTTGATCGAGTGAGTTGGGACTATTTGGAGAAATTGCTGCGTCAGTTTGGGTTTTCCGATTTCTTCAATCGGATCATCATTAATCATCTCCAAGCAACAACATTATCAGTATTGATCAATGGGGAGCCATCCCCTAAGTTTCGTCCAGGCAGAGGAGTGAAACAAGGGGATCCTTTATCTCCACTCCTATTTATATTGGCCTCGGAGGGATTCAGCAGAGGATTAAAGTCTTTGGTTGCATCGGGACATATACTACCATTCCGTCTAGGCCGTATTCCTTTTACAATCACACATCTGGCATATGCAAATGACCTACTTATCTTTCTGCAGGGGACACGACGCAACTTAATGCGATTTCACAAGTTCTTAACGGACTATGAAACAGCTTCGGGTCAAAAGGTCAATTTCCAGAAGAGCAATATAATTCCTTCGGCACATATCACTCCTAGTCGGTGTCGCTCCTTCCAAGAAATAATGGGAATGCGGCTCTCTAGTCTCCCTTTTCGATATCTTGGCTCTTATCTTCACCGAGGGATTAATCGCTCCCGATACTGTACTACACTAATACAGCATATTGATGACCGTTTACAAGGTTGGCACTCACGTCTTCTCTCATCGGCAGGCAGATTGGTTTTATTACTGTCAGTAATTTCTGCGTTACCACTTCATATTCTAGCAGCAGGAGGTTTACCTAAGTCGGTCATTAAAATGATACATCGTAAGATGGCATCCTTTTATTGGGGAAAACGACATCATTGGGTTGCTTGGTCGAAAATAACTACTCCTATAGAAGAGGGCGGCCTAGGCCTAAGGGATCTTAATTTTCTTCAGCAAGCATACACCTGCCGAATTTGGTGGTTATATCACAAGCACGATACGCTATGGAGTCGATATATGCATGTCAAATATGGCCGCATACGGGATTATCGGCCAAGGTTGCCGGACTCACCAATTTGGAAACTTATTTGTCGTACTCATACACTTTGTTTGGCTCAGACAACGGCCATGGGTACTCATCTCATCTGGAATCCATCATCTATGGGAGAATTTACTCTAAAATCCGCCTATGATATTTGTCGGCCTGCTGCCGCTACCATTATTTCAGCTAAGTTTATATGGTTCAAGCAGCATTCATCCGTTACAAAAATTCTCCTGTGGCGTATATTTCATTCATCTCTTCCCCTTGAAGATTACATTGGCCGTTACTCGGCTGCTCGTCCTACACAATGCCCATTTTGCAAGCATCACTCAGCCACGGTTGATCATATCTTCCTATATTGTCAGCCCATTAGTCACCTCTGGACATTTTTTGCGACAGAATTGAATGTCATCTCCCCAACAACTCTGACTCTCTGTCAATATTTGCTAGCATGGTGGTATCGCTCCTCTTATTCTTCAGTGGTTGGGGTATTGAAAATAGTGGTTCCGGGTATCTTGGTGCACAATATATGGCGCAGTTATACTAGTCTAGTGTATGGAGAGATGACAAGCTTTTCAATTTCGGCACTCCGAGCCACCATACATTTTGACATACATATGTGGTTTCATACATTGCATGGGTCAAAACTAGCAGCAGGACCATCTCCTTCTCTATCCTGGCATCCCTATCTTCGACCACCCCGTCTTAAGATCGTCAGATGGCTCACTCCACCACCAGGCAAATTTAAAATGAATGTAGATGCAGCGGTTGGACGACACTATTCGGCAGGCGGTGTTATCCTGCGAGATCAATCGGGCACTTGCGTCCGTGCGATATCATTTCAATTGCCTACTTGCACACCTTTGATGGCGGAAATTCAGGCTTCTTTATTAGGCCTACTCTATTTCCTTCCATTATATCGCACACTCGTTCTGGAGACTGACTGTGCACAAATATCGCTTCGCTTACGTCAGCCGCAAACAGTCTATGGCAACTATCATTTGCACCTGCTACAGACCTTAGTTAATACTTATCGGTTGGAGCTCACACATATATATAGAGAGGCTAACATGGCAGCACACTACCTGGCCCAGTATGCAATGACATCGCCGGCTACGAGCTATTTTAATGCTAACAGTCTGCCTTCAATGGTCAAAGCCGCAGTCAATTTGGATCTAACAACATCAAACATACGCACCCATTAAATTTTGAGCTTCCATATGGATTGGCACATAACATTATTTTCTGCCTGTATTTTGTTAAATACAGGCAGCCTCGGTATGTTTTCTCTCCTATGTTCTTGCATTGTATGTCATCTGACCAGCTCTAATATGATGGTTATTTTCAATGGTGCATGGCCAACATCGCAAACTGCTCTCATCTTGATGGTGTCGACACACTGCTATAACGTCTTCCATAAGGATTGGCATGCTTACAATATATCTGCCTGTACTCTCATAGGTACAGGCAGACTCGGTGAGTCCCTGCTTCCTGTTATTACATGCTTATTTCCTATTGGGGAGGCCTCATATATTTACAACAATTATATTGTTCCATCTTTTGTCTTCCACATGGATTGGCTTTCTTTTCTTTCCTCTGCATGTACTCTGCTGGGTACAGGCAGAGTTGGTATGTTCATAATTCCTTTGTTTAAGTGCCGATTGTCACATATTGTTAATGGGTTTAATACGCTCTTATGTTTTCGTGATGCATGGACGGAGCCAACGACACAACTATATTCTCTTGGTCAACACAATCACGGACGGTTACTCCATTGCCCCCTGCCTCCTAGACGTTTGCTGCAACTTTTCAACTTACAACTTCTGCCTCTGCTATGGATTGCACTTCTTTCCTTGGACACTGCTGCGGTTTCTGCACACCGAAGAACCATTCATCAAGAACATCTGTTCAGTTGGAGTTTACAGTTCTTATTCATATGTACTTTTCGCATTCTACATAGTTACTTATACTGTAGCGTCTATCAACATTCCATTGATATAAATATGTACGCTTTTTCCTTCGTCAAGGTTTTATCCACAAGGGTGGTTTTACTTGACAAGGTTTTAATGCAGCATATCATATATTCAACGTATGTTGATAATCATTTACTGCTACTATGTTCTTTTTTGTAATAAGGCTTTCCTCCGCCATAAGTGAGGCTTATATTCAATAAAATTTTTTTTTTCTTAAAATATATATATATATATTCTAGTCTATAGCCCAAAAAGCTTCCGTCTTTTATGTTAAATCTTGTTGCTATTTGAAGCTCTTGACTAGTTTTTAGTCTGTGTTGTTTACTTGCATAATTTGTGTGTTTCTTGAATGTATTCTTGATGTTCCTACTACCTCAAAATAGCCACGTACACAAGATCAGAACTTTTGACTGACAACCCTAATTTATTCATGAAACACCCTATAAATTGTTGAAAAATATGTTTGAATAATTTTTAAAATTATGATTTTAAGTGTCAAATGTCACACATGATAGTATACAGAACAAGAAGTTGAAATATATCAAATAAGTGAAGAAAAATGACGTCGATTTCTCATAAGGGACAAATCGATCGATGTTTAGGATTTTAGAAATATTTTTCTAAAATATGATAAAATGGTTGTTTTCATTTTTACATGATTTATATATGTTTATCATGTTGTGATTATGTTATTTTTATGATTAAAATGTCTTGTGACTAATATGCCCTGGAAGTTTTTACAACTTACCAAAAAGGGACAAAATAGGTATTTTGAGTTTTATAGGTACTCGACATGGTGAATATGATTCAAGGACCTATTCTCATCTTATTATTTATCACAAAGATGTTCTTATATTTATTTCTGACCATAGGGGTCATTTTCGGGGATTTCTCTCACCAGGGGTATTTTGGTCATGTTACCCTCGAAGACAGTTTCGGTATTTTTACTGAAGGAGTCTCTTGAGTATCTTATTATCTTCATTCTGGAGTTCATTTATGATATTCTTGAAGATTATTTGGTGGTTTTATATTATATTTATTTATTTGGTGATATTATCGAGATCGGCGACATATGTGACAGTTTTCGTGTCACATTCTGTTTTCTTCTTGAAGAATCTTATGTATATGTTATTGGAGAGTCTTATTCATCATCTTTCAGAGATTATAGGGTGTGCTTGGTGCAAAATTCATCACAACCTATAAAGAAGAAAAGTAGGAATATTGAATTATATGTTGGCAAAATCTTGTCAACTCATATTTATTATTTTCTCTTCATAACAATTTGAGTTTTTATACATAAATACAACATCAAAAACGTCCATAAACAGGTGGAGAAGGTGGTGTACTCATTTTATGACTTTTGGACAAGTGGACAATTCAAAACAAGCTAGTTGGCAAAATTTGCCAACTTGAAATTTCAAATTTGAATGTAATGGAGACAAGGTTGTTGGAGCTGATTTTTGAGGTGCTTTAATTCAAAATTCTCAGCCATGACATGGCCTAAAAGTTGGAGGGAATATGCCATCTAGTCACACTATAAATAGAAGGCAATGTGAAGAAGAGAAGACACACACTTAAAAACAAAATTGAAGATTGTTGTCTTGCTATTCTCTTCTCTTATTTTCATTAATACATTGTGTAGCTAAGGTGTTTAATTTCTTGTTGTTGTCCAGCTACACTATACACACCTCTTGTGTCTCATTTGTAAGATTGATTAGCCAAATCTATAAGGCCGCATAAATTGGTGATAGAGGTGTTGCAACCAAGAGTTGCATAGAGGCAATCATCCAAGTCTTGAGTAGGGTTAGTTTTTAACCCAAAGATCAAGCTTGGTGGTTGTTGTATTTGCGTACATACCATAGTGAAATCCAAGGAAAGGTGTTTCGTGGGACTGGAGTAGGTCATATTGATCGAACCAGGATAAATCTTCAGTGTTATTGTCTTCTTTCTACTTTTCTATTTTCTGCCCGTTTTTACTGCAGATTTCATACAACTTCACAAGTCTAAAAAAATAGCAGACGACTTTCCAAATTCCTGAGTTTTGGTGGAGTTATACTTCAGACTGTTAGCTTTTATTTGAACAAATAACTACTCCATTCTGGCTGCAATATAACCAGTTTCAAAAGAACTTGAATTCTGTTTTCATCAAGGATAGTTTAAGGTCAGGGCTTTTTTTGAAATGTAAACTAGACATTATAAGGAGTGTTTTGACATAAAGATCAGCCTTTTTGGTTGAGTACTTAAAGAGAAACATGTTTTCAAAGTTTAGCACTATTCTGTCTAATTTTTTCCAGCTTGACCATCTGAATTTTTTTATTTGGTTGAAGGGTCAAACGATCTTATTTGTGTGTCATTTTTGGCCAGACTCTAACAAAGACATTGAAGTTAAGTTCTGAAAATTTTCGTAATTTTTGGAGTTGTGTACACTGAGATTTGAATTTTTCAATAACGGGTACTTAATTTGAGAAGTTCTCAGATTTTGTTTTTGAGGGAAATTTTTAAAGGGTTTTAGTGTAATTTCCGCTAACCACTATTCACCTTTCTCTATTGGTGTTTATTACAGGTATTACGGTTCAGCATAAATTGTCCAGAATCAACTCCCCCAAGTTTATTTGTCATGGATAATAGAAAATAATAGGTTTGCATCCAACTTTGAAGTTTTTATTTGTTTTATATCAGAACCACCGCCATGCCTATATGATCCAGAAGTGATAAGTGCATGCTGGCGTAATCTTATCCTAAGTATTTTTTTTAATTTGATAAATTTAAATTTTCATGTTGTCCATAAAGCAGTAGATGACGATGTTATTCTGGAAATAACACCCAAAAGGAATCGTACAAAAAAAAGGCAGAAATTGTTCCAAAAAAAAAAGAAAAGTTATGATTTGGCCCCTCGACATAAGGGCAATTTGGTCATTATGATTATTGATTGGATTACACTTCGTGTTTGGGAAAAAGAAGATCATTTGTGGTTTGCCTTCAAGCCATACCACAAACACCTAAACTTTTCCAAAATTTTTAAAATACCCGTGAGCCTAAAAATCCTAAATACGCACTTATTGGGACGCTTATTTATAAACTAGGACATACATACTTTCAATTAAATAGCTTAAAGCCTAGGATTAGTTAAGGGTTGCACAGGGCAATCCCTTACCATTTCTTTGGCTCAGCCTTCAACATCACATTTGGTTTCTTATTGCCTTTCGATTCTTTAGTGTGCCCAAGTTTTGTGTGTTAATTATATTGGTGTACACTCTGTTGCCATTATCTTTTGGAACCATCGAAGACTTGGCTACAAACAGGCGATTGAAGACCCTTCATTGATTTGCTCTCTTTGATTGTCTCTAACTCAAGGTCTTGAGCCAGAAACACAAGTGGTGAGATCGAATGGCTATACACGAGAGGATGAAGCATACATATACTGATTTTGTTTTCTACTAACGTAACGTTGTCTCTTCCATCCTTGAGTTAGTTTTCCTCTTTTTTTCGTTTTAGTGTTTCGTTTCAGGTTCTAAGTACATGGCTGGATCCCATAAGAGCACCTCGAGATCTCCACCACCCATGGAGGAGAAAGGCAGTACTATACACACAACATCCCTATAAGAGCTATTTGATAGACTTGATCAGTTTTAGAGGATGCAAGACCGACTTGTGACCACTGTAGACCAACTACAGAGACCTCAACTAAGAATTGTGGATATAAGCGAACCCACAGTGCAGAATGATAGTGCTCCACCTCCACCAAATAAAGGACACCAGGCACATAAGGTAAGAGGGAGATCGGCCCTACAACATGTTCCAATGCTACCTCTAGGTGATGTGATTGATGAGTATGAGCCGAATCCTTATATTGAGCACGAAGATGCATTTGGTTATGCTCCACTCCCCGAGCATGTCTACTTTGGCCAAAACCGAGGTAATCCCCAGCTTCCTCCCGATTATAATCAAAGATTCAACCAAGAAGATGACACAAGCAGGATGAAGATGAAAATTCCTCCATTTTATGGTAAGAGTGACGCTGAGACATACTATGAGTGGGAGAGGAAAGTAGATTTGATCTATTCTTGTAATAACTTTTCGGAGATGTCAAAAGTTAATTTTGTTGTGTTCGAGTTTGCTGATTATACACTTATATGGTGTGACAAGATTAATAGTGATATACAAAAATCCAGGGAGGGAAGGATAGATACGTCGTAAGAATTGAAAAGGTACATGAGAATTAGATTCATTCTTACGACCTATAAGAGAGACTTGCATAGGAAGCTTCAAAATCTTACACAAGGCACTAGAAGTGTCGATGAGTATTGCAAAGAGATGGAGCTACTCTTGATGAGGGCTGACATTGATGAAGATGAAAAAGACACTATGGCACGTTTTCTCCGTGGATTAAACTAGGAAATTGCCAAAACTGTAGAGTTGCATCCCTATTATGACATGACCTCTTTGGTCCATCGTGCTATGAAAGTTGAAGCCCAATTACAACTAAGAAAATGCTCAGCCTCGACAGTTTTCATCTTCCACACAATTTAGTGGGACGAAGACCCCACAGATGAGGCCGCAGGCAGCTCGCCCATAGCTTACACTATTGCCACCCATTCTATGTTGGCCTCATATAAATGTAAGGAGAATGTTGGTGATGCAACCCTCAACAAGGTAAGTTTTCTAATTCGACCTCTAGGACTAGGTATATTCATTGTTTTCATTGTAGAGGCATTGGTCATGTTTCTAGAGATTGTCTTAATCTTTAGAGGATCATGTTAGTTAAGGAAACTAATGAGTATGTATCTGAATCCGATGATGATGGAATTGAGGAAGAAAGTGTTGAAGATTGTGGCATTAATGAGGAAAAGGATGAATGTAGATAGTTTCTAGTAGTTAGACCACGTCTTAATGCCCAAATGCAAATGGATGAACATGAAATTCAACGAACTAACATATTTCACACATGTTGCATGATTAGGGATAAGATATGTACAATGATTGCTGATACTGGATCTTGTGTTAATGTAGCTAGTACTAAATTTGTTAGAAAGCTTGGTTTACCTATGATTGATCATCCCCATCCCTTTAAGTAATCTTGGCTTAATGATGTTAGTGTAGTTAAAGTGACAAGCAAGTTCTTGTTTCATTTTCTATTGCTAGCTACAAGGATGAGATTCTTTCTGATGTTGCCCCTATGCATGCTTGTCACATACTTTTAGGAAGACTACGGAAATACGATAAGCATGTTAAGTATGATGGTTTTCTTAATAGATATTCTTTCAAGTCGAATGGCAAGCTGTATAGTTAAATGCAATATCTCCACAAGAGATGATGGAAGATCATAAAAGGCAACTTCAAAAGCGTAATGGTTCACTTGAAAGAGCAGCTGAGAAGTGGTTTTGGAGTCTCTTAGACAAGAGGCCCACAAAGCAGATTCATGTGCTAACGAGAATGAAGGAAACAAAGGAGAAAAACAGATTCTAATGGTTGAACATGTTGCTGACTCATTAGACATATCCTTTGGTGCATTGCAAGTTGATTTACATTTTGATTTTCATGTGCCTAATAATTTTGATGTTAGTAAAATATTTGCTTAGATAGAAATATCTAACCATGTTAGTCTATCTACAGTTTTACGCCCCTTAGAATTGGAGATTGTTACACACCCTAATCTTGAGTTGGTTTCTAATGATGATGCCTTCATTGCTGAGTTCGATACTTTACTAGACAGGTGCACATTAGAATCTAATTTTGATTGGCATGTTGATGTATATGTTAACTTTGTTAAGGTGTTTTACTATCAAGATCCTTTTGATATCTACTGCACTTACAATCCACACATGGCCTTTTTGATGCCCTCTGGTCTAAGTGCAAGAAAATATGTGATCACTTGTGTTCTCATTTTCCTTTTCACATTTTGATGGCTCATGATCCTTTTAGTCTTTGCACTCCCTTGGTTTGTGCTTTTCTTTGGACAATTTACGTATTTGACTCAGGATCTAGGACTCATTAGGGCATGAGAATGATTTTGGCTTTAAATTTGAGCAATGGTGTGTTGCTTTACACTCCTTTTACGCTACCCTATTTGGTTGACTGTCTCTTGTTGAATGGTTTTGCTTTGCCTCTTATGTTGCACCCTGAGCATGTAAGGAAACACATGATGTTAGAAATCCTTTTCCTCTATGCATTTCTTGATTCGTTGACGAATCCGTTAGGTGAGAGGATGACGCAACCCTAAGTGCCTTAGTGTTTAGTGTGTCTCGGAGTGTCATAGCTAGGTGTGACTTAAGTTAGGTTTAGTCTAAATTCTGCCTTGCATGTTTTATTTGTATTTTGTGTTTCCATTTATTGCGTTTTTTGTCTTGGTATGACTAACATCAGTTCAAGGTTGTGTCAAAATGGTTTATACAGGTTTTTGAAGGTTACTTGACTAGCAAGAAAGCTTGGAGACGTTGGCATCACCCACGCTAGAAAGTAGGATTTTATCTTGACATAGTCTCGATATTTTGGCTATAACCAAGGTCATTTTGTGTTCTACAGCTTTGAGGAAGAGATTGAGAGCTAGTTTGGTCCATATCAGAGACTAAAGTCGTATATGTGATAGATGTACAAGAAACCCAGGATTGTCACTATCCATTTTAGAATTTATCTTTACCTTTTTTTCTGATTGTCAAAACTTTTAGATTGTTATTTTTTATCCTTTCTAAAGGCCCTTGGCTGAAGGTACCAGGGTAAACATTTTTTGATAAAAAAAATTTGATTCATCATTTTTCTTCATAAGGGAGTTTCTTGTGTTCTTTGGTTTTAATCCAAAGTTACATCCATATCAAAATTTGAGCATTCATTAAGGGAGGATCAAACTTTTATAGAGTCGAACACGTCCCTAGGTGTTAATTCACCTAAGGTCACGAACAAGTCAATTCTTGGGAAGCATTGCTCATTGAAGAACACGTTCTTGGGTGTTAATTCACCTGGGGTGACGAACAAGTCTTCTCCACACGAAGGTTGAAATGAAGACCGGACCAAATTTGCGTCAGATTCGCATAATAAAACTGTTCATTTGCTGCCAGATTCTTTTTAGTTTTCCAAAGTACTCGTTGACTGGTGAGTCTCCTTGTTTTATGTCATGAAGCATGGCATCAAGCCCATAAAACTCAGAAACATTATCCAATTTTGAGTACATGTCCTGTGCTGCTTGCCATGTCTCAGCAGTAGAGTCATAAAGGATGAGGTTATCACTTACATCCGTAGTCATAGAGCTAATTAACCATGACATGATCATGGAGTTTTCAACATTTTGATTTTGAACTCTGAAGAGTTCTCATCAGGAATCACAGTTTTAGGCCTTTAGGTAAGCTTCCTTACCTTTTCCAATTATGAACATCATAACATCTCTTGACCACGCCAAGTTGTGTTGCCATTGAGCTTATGGTTGGTTATAGTTACAGGGTTTGAATCAATCGTGGATTGAGATGAACTAACCCCAGTTGAGATAGTTTGAATCGTAGGATCAGGAACCGATGGGTCTTCACTACCAACTAACTCCATTATCGAATTTCAAAAAACAAAGTAAGCTGACGAATGAGATGAATAGTAAGAATTTTGAATTCTCAGTGATCACTTCTCAGCTCAATGGCTCTCATACCATATACAGAAAACAACACAATCTACACTTAAGATCCTCATAATTTTTGAGAAATAACACTCGTATATTCAAATGGATGGAGATGAGGGTCTATATATACACCATAGACCAACGGCTAGGTGGCTGCACCGAGACAACACCAACGGCTACTTTGCCAGATAAAAACCAATGTGTAAATGCCTAAATTATCATCAACCTGATGATTAACCTCTAGTATAACGATCAAACAATGCAAATATGTAATTACATTCCTAATTACATTCAAAGATCATAGAGAAATGAGGATGAAAGGATGTGTTCGACGCAATTAATAAACTGCTCAACGAAATGCTACATTGATTGAGCAGAATGAACTGAACCAATATCTTCCTTAACTGCACCAACCCTTTATTTATGTGTTGAATCTTCAATGTAATCATCATGTTTTCCAATAGTAGGTAAGATGCAAAAATGAAACTACAATGTCCAATGTTGATCTCTCAGTATGTAGGACATCGATTGATCTATCTCCACATAAGTCTCTAAAATAGAGACATAGATTAATCGACATCATCCTAAATTCAAATTTTTATAGACGTTCCAAAGAGAGCAAAGGCAGATTTAAAGCATTCTTCTCTCTGATCATTCCCAAATTGATTGTCTTTTGTCCATTCATCATAATGCTATCTTGACTATTGTACACATATCAAGCTTCTCTAGGGTGGCTAAGAATTTATAAAATTCAAGTACAGAGTGGTTGAAGACAAGCTGGACTTCTCCAAAGTAATTAACGGAGTGTAAGACTTTTAAGGATGCTGTACAAGGAGATTCACATCCTCTATATATTGAAGAAGATCAGAGGAGGCATTTAAACGCTTTCACCCCCTTCACGCTCCATCTTTATTGATATCAAAAGCTTTGAAGGTGCGAAAGTGCTTAAAGTTAATTAAGCTAATGTTGCTTGCTTTCATTGTTGTATAGTGAGAGTTGAAGCCTATCACATGAGGAACTAAACATATTTGATATCTAGCTGATTGTTTAGACTTGTTTGAAAGTCTTATTTCACTTCTTCCCAAAATCTATTTGGTGAAATTTCTTCAGTAGAACTTTATTGAAACTGTAAAGAAGCAAGTGGAAAAGCTCTATGACCATTTTTTGTAGTCGTTGTAGTAGTTGATGTCGCAAAAGTTGGTGCAATAGTTGTTATTGTTTGAGTTGCTGTTACAAGAGTTGTTTGTGCAATAGTTGCACTAGTAGATGTTATTCTTGTTCCATGTTGAAGGTAATAAGAAATTTGCTGCTGAAAATCTACTTTGCAAAGAAATTGGTAGCAAAGTAAAATCAAGAGAATTCGAACCACTCAAGTTGTGTGTCTCCAATTCATTTTATCTTATCTTTTTCTTTTAAATTTTATGTAAGCATTAGGAGTTTGTGTGAGATGAACCGATAAAAATCTGATAATTGCCTAAAACTTTAATAACCCTTTTCTTTTAGAGTGATTGTCACGAATCTATCATGGTTTGATCAGAAACATGCAAAATACTTCAATTTTGATTTATTTTCCATACGAATTTTGGTCCTATATTATCTTCTTACTGCCTCAACTAGCCCTAACAATGGCTAAAACAATGTCTAGATGTTCATGCACATTTTGAGTCATTAAAGCATCCATAAATACTTAACTACAAACTATAGAAATGCAATTCAAAGACTATATGAGAAATCCTTGTCTATTTCCTTTTGCAGTCAAAATCAGTTGCAACAATCTCACCAATTCAAAGCTCCTTTAGCAGCAGCTTCATCCCAATAAGCAAGAGAAACCTCCAAAATCACAATCAATCATTATAGGTGGCAATTCACCACCTAATTCTATAATTCAACTCCTAGAACCCTAACTATTAAATTCATCTAAAGTTTAAACAAAATCTACAGTTTTACCTTTAAAAAACCTTGGAATCCGCTGGTTCAAAATCCCTTTTTTTGATTGCAATTTCAATCTCTCGTCGATTTGCTACTAATTTTTGAATGTAGGAGGAAAACCTTTGTCCAACTCTTGTATTCTTTAAGATTCCAGAAGTATTACCCAAGATGGAATGACCTTTATGCCAATTTGCTTTTTCTTTTGATACACTCACATATTCTTGCAACTACGAATAGAGCCCCAATTCAATGCAACTACGAATAGAGATCGTGCTATTACTGGTTATCCTTAGCATATAAAGTAGATGCCATCAAATCTTACTATAAGATAGGTTCCGTAACTAAAACTGTCAAAATCAGATAGGCGAACAAAACCAACTGACAAGAACAATTGAATCAAGAAGACGAAGTGAAGAGAAATTGGAAGAGAGAGAGAAAATAACCGTCAAGAAGATGAATTTGAAGGCATAAATTTTCTGATCTTGTTATTGCAAATTGTCGAAGAGTTTGTACAAATAGCAAAGGCTGAAACTGAAAAACTAACTCGTGAAATTACATAAGTATCCTTACTAACTAACTACTATCTATTTACAACTAAAGGTATCGCGGTCATTACACCCTTTATTTAAACCTTTCACACGCTCCTTCTTCTTCTCTACTGCACCTTCTTCCCACTTCACCTGCACCTTGACAACTTTCCAAATTAGCCACTTTTAGTTGTGTTACTCTGTTAATTAACTCTTGAGAATCGTAGATTACAACCCCATCTGACGGCACTCATCAATTTCCACTAAGATCATTCCCTTGAACACACGGATCACCATTACTCATTTCAATTTGCTTGTTTCTTCTTGATCCCAACGTCTCACATGTCTTAATACCTCCCCTCAAACCAGACTGGACAAAAATATCATATGCTCTATGGCTAGGCTTAGTTTGTGCAGTCTTTGAGAATCCGAAGCTTTAGTAAAGGCATCTGCTAGATGAAAATCTGTCTAAATAGGCATACTTCTCCCTTACCACATGACAATCTATTTCTATATGTTTCCTCTTCTCATGAAAGAAAGAATTCTCAATTATGTTCATGGCACTCTTATTGTCACAAATCAACTCCACTGCCTTCTCTTGCCTTATGCCTAAGTCTGCCATCATTGTACCTCACACGTTGTTGCAGCCATGGCAGGGTAATCTACCTCTGAAGATGATCTTGAAATGGTTGTCTGCTTCTTGGATTTCCAGGAGATCAAGGCTTCACCAAGAAACACACAGAAGCATGTGACTGACTTTCTGGTTTCAACACATCCTCCCGATCAGAATCTGAAAATCTCTTCAACTGTAACTCTCCTTTACTAGGAGACAACAATCCCTGACCAGGTGTCCCTTTGATATATCTCAATAGCCTATGAGCTGCCTTTAATTGATTTTAATAGGAACGTCTAAAAACTGGCTTAGTTGTTGTACTGCGTATGATATATCTGGCATAGTAATGGTGAGATATAGAAGCTTTCCAATTAGTTTCCTGTAACTAGATACATCCTCAACCAATTCAAAACCATTATGAGCCAGCTTT
>AP025047.1:22243208-22280310 GCA_036186865.1 Eustoma russellianum | reverse complement strand
CTTGGCAATATTACCTTTAACCTAAGGAATTTGTTATTCATACTGATCATGAGATCTTAAAGTACCTCAAGGGACCTGAATAAAAGACATGCCAAGTTGGTGGAATTGATAGAACAATTCCCTTATGTGATTAAATACAAACAAGGTAAGGATAATATAGTTGCTGATACCCTTTCTAGGAGATATACCCTAGTGACTACCTTATTCTCACAATTTTTAGGCCTTGAATCACTTACGGAAATGTTTGCACATGACCACGACTTTGGCACCAATATTTAAATCTTGTCAAGAGGCACCTTTTGGAAAGTTTTACATGCATGAGGGTTTCTTCTTTAAGGAGCATAAGTTGTGTGTACCCCAATAATCCATGAGGGATATGTTGGTTAAGGAAGCTCATGAGAGAGGGTTGATGGGACAATTTGACATCTTCAAGACCTTAGACACCCTTAAGGGACACTTCTATTAGCCCCACATACTCGTTGATGTTGAGAAGATGTGTGGAAGTTGCGTCACTTGGAAACAAGCTAAATCCAAGACCCAACCACATGGTCTTTATACACCATTGCATGTCCCTGACTCACCTCAGATTGACCTTTCCATGGAATTTGTCTTAGGCCTACCAAGATCTACGGAAGACATGGATAGTGTTTTTGTTGTGGTTGATATATTTTCAAAAATAACTCATTTCATTGCATGCAAGAAAGTTGATGATGCTACATATGTTGCTGACTTATTCTTTGGGGAGATTGTTTGGTTACATGGTATGCCTAGAACAATTGTGAGTGATAGAGACACTAATTTCTTAGTCACTTTTGGCGTGTATTGTGGGGATAAGCTAGACACAAGATTGTTATGATCCACCACTGCTCACTCACAAACGGATGAACAAACAGAAGTAGTCAATAAAACTCTATCACAACTTTTGCATGCCATCATTCAGACAAACCTCATAAATTGGGAAGATTGTTTTCCTTAAATTGAGTTTGCATATAATAGAAACGTTCATTATGGTACATTACATAGTTGTTTTGAGATTGTGTATGGTTTTAATCCCTTGTCACCTGTTGATTTGATTCTCATTCCTATACATGAGCATTTGAGTCTTGATAGTAAATGAAAAGCTGAAATGGTTGAAAGGTTGCATGAAAGAGTTAAAAACCAACTTGAGGAAAATAATAAAGCTTATGCTATGAGAGAAAATAGGCGTCGCAAACAGATTTCTTTTGAGCCTGGTGATTTAGTATGGTTGCATTTGAGGAAAGAGATATTTCCTAAGGAAAGGAAGTCTAAACTCATGCTACGAGGGGATGGCTCATTCTGATTCCTTCAGTGTATTGGTTAAAATGCTTATGTTCTTGATCTTCCCGAAAGGTATGGTGTTGTTTCCTCCACTTTTAATGTCGTTGACCTGACCCCTTACAATGATGATCCACTTGATTCGAGGACGAATCCTTTTGAGGAGGAGGGACTGATGCGGTTCAAGGATCCCATTAAGAGGCCTTGGCGCCTCAAGGCCCTCTAATGAGAAAAAATACCAACCAAATTGGATTTGAAGTTGGAAACTTCGTGTTTAGGCATGTACAAGACGAACCTAAAGTTTATTTGGGTTCATTTAATTAAACCATCTCAATAAACATTTTTCTTACATTGGGTTTCTTGCATTTTCGTTTATTATTCTTGTTTTTACTTCTTTGATGCTTGTTATGTCTTTGTTTGCTTTGTAGGGGCTGTTGGAGCTGCCAAACCCGTGTTGAAGTTCTAGACAAAGTATGCTGAAAAGAGCTGAAAGTTGCACGAATTTTGTGGATGCATAACTCTGTCATACAAGCTCCAAATTGGGTAATTCAAAAGCCAAATGTCAAGTTCAGGACGTTAACTAAAATTCTCAAGAAGGATTCTTCTTCAAATTCAGCTTGTATCTGCAGGAAAAGGCCAGTCAACTGAGGGCGCCGTTTCAGCCTAAATTCTAGCACTCTTATTTCTTAAAGTTTGATCTTCTTTAACCCAATTGAAGGCTCCCGAACGTTTTGGTCTTCCTTCCTGCAATAAACACCACTAGAGGGGACGTGATTAGTAGTTAGCAGAAATTACACTACTACCCTTAAAAAAATTTCCATCAAAAATAGAATCTAAGAGCTACTCAGATTCAGTACCCATTTTTGAAGAACTCAGAACTCTCAGTATACAACTCCAAAATTTATGAAAATTCACAAATCAATTTCAACGCCTTAAGTATACTCTGTCCAAAAATCATCTAAAAATAATCGTTTGACTCTTCAACCAAATAAAAGATTCAGATGGTCGATCTGAACAGTTTTGGATAGAATGTTGCTGAACTTTGAAAGCCTATATCTCTTTGTTTACTTAGCAAACAGCATTGATCTTTATATCTAAATATTCCTTAAGATGTTTAGTTTATGTTTTGAAAAGAGCCTGACCTAAAATAATGCTTTATAAAATCAGAAAGTACGTTTCTTAGAAACTGGTCAGATTATTGCTAGAATAGAGCAGTTATATTTCAAAGACTGAAAGACAAATTTTCCTTTGCTCAAATCGATTGATTTATATTAAAAATGAAAGGTAACAGTCTTAAGTATAAAACCACCAAAAATCACAAATTTTGAAAATATTTCGCTATTTTCTCAAGATGTGTGAGGTTGAATGAAGACTGCAGCGAAAAAGGGCAGAAAACAAAAAGGTAGAAACAAGGCAAGAACACCAAGGATTTATCCTGGTTAAGTCAATGTGGCCTACTCCACTCCCAAGGAACACCTTTTCTTGGATTTTACTATGAAAAAATCAACAATACAATAAGAACCAAGCTTGATCCTTGAGCTATACACCAACCCTATTCAAAACTTGGCGAAACACCTCTATGCAACTTTGGTTGCAACACCTCAACCACCTATTGATGTAGCCTTATAAGTTTGGCTAATCAATCTTACAAAATATGACCCAAGTGGCATATAGTGTAGCTACACAACAAATATCAAAAGAATACCTTATCTACAGAAAGAATAAATCAAGAAAGAAGAGAAAAGAATAGCAAGACAATGAGCTTCAATTTTTTTCTTTCAAATGTGTGTCTTCTCTTCTTCACCTTGCCTCTTATTTATAGTGTGAGTTGAGCCTTGAAGATAAGAATGCCAATGTGTCATAGTCTTCATGATCAATGCTTAAGTGTCTTCACATAATTGGTTGGCCACATAAACACCTTGTACACTTGGCAACATGAAGAAGAATGATTGGTCCACCTTGGAACTCGTGTTGGCTGGTTTTGTCTTGTAAAAATGACATAGAAATTGTGAAGATAATACCCAAGGACAAGATGGCATATTCCCTCAACTTCTTGGCACAAGAATAGGCCATTTGACGGCTGAGAATTTTGAGTGAAAATCAACTACCAATAATTCCAACTAGCCATTTTTTTCAAATTGGTATTTCCAAGCTGGCAATTTTTGCCAACTAGCTTGTATTTGCTTGGTCCACGTGTCATAACCTTGTATATTTGTCACAACATGAATAAAACACCCTTGACACATGTATGAGGACATTTTTAAGCCAATAATATGTGTACAAACTCAGATTTGTTGAAGAGGAATTGTTGAAAAATATGTTTGCATAATTTTCAAAGTCATGATTTTAAGTGTTACAAGTCATACAAATGTCACACGTGGTGTTATAAATGATTAAAAGTTGAAAAAGTAAAGAAAAATGACATTGATCTCTCAGGTTGTTACACTTCAATCGATCGATGTACATCAAACCCTCACGTCGATTGATCCATGTAAATCAGAGAAAATTCAAGACCTTGTTGTGAGACATCTGTTCAGAAAAAGGGGTTTGAGTGATTTCAAAAATGCATGATTTAAATAACGTGAACTAAAGAGATGCATGACTTGATCCATGATATGACACGTTTTTGCATGAAAGTTGCCTTATATAGTTCATATATAATGCTGTCGTACTAGCTAGCCATGAAGCTTTAAAGCTTACATCAAATGACAAACATTTGTTGTGTTTGAACTATTTTCAGGTGCCACAATTAATGAACTAACTAGTTCATTAAGTGAAGTACTTAGTTAATTAAACTAAGTAGTTCATTAAAGGAAGCAATATTTGGAAAAGGCACAAAAGCAACAAGGTGAAGAAAGGAAAGTCTTCCACTCTCCTCTCCACACATTTACATGCCATATTATATATGTATATATATATTTTTAGATTTTTTGAAAAAGGCACATACACATTTATTCCAACGTACTACCGACACCTTATATATTTTACGTATGTACGTTAACGTCACACCACCATACTTAACTCATATTTATGAGTATATTCAGGTCTTATATCATATGATTTAAGTCATGGCAATGACAAATTTAATACGACATGTTAAAAGGTTCTAAACCGAAAATTGTCGTATCAGGCGAATATCGAAACTTCGCCAACGTGTCACGTACTTGCCATAAATAGATGGCCAGCCCCTACACTTCAAAAATGGCCACAAATTTCGTAGTTTTCATGGTATGTGCAGCCATAAAATCATTCCATGTTGGCACACACAAATCACCCCACATTAAGGCCAAATTGTGGAGATTCCAATTTCAATTTTGTCAGATGGTTTAGGCGCCACTTTAAGATCAGCTAAGTGATGAATATTAAAGTTTAATTTATGTATATTATGTGTAGCATAATATATATAACATGTGCAAAAATTTGGAATTTAATTAGAGAAAAATCGGGTAATCGATAAACGTCGAAAATTCGGTTTTCTACGTACACGACACATGGAACATTTTTGACACATCATATAACATGTATCTAGACATTTTTTACATATTTCATACATCTCAAAGTGTTCTAGAAAATTCAATTAAGGGCTGATTGGAATATACCATGTGTGTATTATTAAATGTGCACTATTTTACGAAGTTTGCAAAAATAAAATTCAGCACATGCACAAAGCTGACAGTCATATGCCTTTTATATATGCAAGAGATGTCTTATGCCTAGTCCGCCTTCATCTTGCGAATTACACACCGAAATCCAGGAACGTCAATGTTGACGATCTCTCCATAGAAAGTTCGCCATCTTTTGATTTAAAATGTCAATGACTCCTTTGGGCAATCTAGAACTAGCAATAATATGCGATGGCATGGTATTGAGCACATGTTTGATGAGAACCACCCGACCCGCCATCGACAACAGCTTAGCAGACCAAGAATGAAGTTTATTATCGAAGTGTTGTATAAGTGATAAGCAATATCGGGCCCTATTAATGCCTTTATATAAGTAGGAACTCAAATGTGTTGAGCCATTTAGAAATATCAACAAATCATCTGCAAAACCTAAATGTGAAACACATGACGTACGCCCCGCATGAAAACCCTTAATTGCCCCGTGAGAGATCATAGCCTTAAGCCCACGCGAGAAACCTTTTGATGCAATAATAAAGAAAAGTGGCGACAATGGATCACCTTGCTTAACCCCTCGCCCAATAGGGAAGAAACCGACTTGTTTACCATTTAACAATATCAAACAACGAGTTGTCTGCAAATTATTTATCAGCATGCAAACCAACCGTAAATGAAATCCCATCTTCTGTAGGAGAAGTTCTAGGTAACGCCAACTGACTCGATCAAATGCCTTTGCCATATGTAATTTAACCATGACATGACCCCCCTTGTCTTCTTATACATCACGTGGACCATTTCTTGCACTAAGAGAATTTGCTCAATAATGCTTCTCCCTTTCATAAAACCTGCTTTTTCTGGTGAGATAATCTTAGGCAGAATGGGAGATAGTCTAGTAGATATGAGACGTGTGATCAACTTAGGGATGAAATTTGTCAAACAGATTGGTCTAAAATCTGCAAATTTCAGAGGTGTTTTCACTTTAGGGATGAGGACAATGGTCGTCGATGCCATCTACTTTGGCATCATCACACCCAAAAAAAATTCTTGTACTGCTTTTTGCACATCAATATGTATAAGATGCCAAAAACATCTATAAAATGATCCTGGATATCCGTCAGGCCCTACCGCACTAGTGGCACTAAAGTCCCACACCGCTGAGTGAATCTCTTGTAAAGAAGGCATATGTTGTAGATTTGTGTTATCCTCCACCGTTAGGAGCATAGGAACAAACTGCAAAATTAAATCTGTGTCATGAATAGGCTTGGCCACAAATAATGTGGAAAAATAATTAACTGCTTCTGCCTCAATATCTGCAGATAAGGTGCAATCTACACCATCGGCTCTCTGAATTTGCGGACGAGCTGACGCCTTCGCTTATCTTTAACAGTTTGTTGATAAAATGATGTATTGGCATCCCCTTCTTTTAACTACTTGACGTTTGCCTTTTGCTTACAATAGAGAAAAGCTCTATTTTGTGCAATTTTCAACTGAGCTTGGCTTCGGTGATATTGTTCGTGGGTTATTTCTGAAGCCTTTTCATGTTTAAGAACATCCTCTTCTGCTTGCGCCACTGTGTCAAAAAATTTCCAAACACTTCCTTATTACACTTTCTTAACTATCGCTTTAGTAGATGAAGTTTATCAATTTAAATCCCACATCCCGCCTACTGTTGGAAAAGATTGCCAGTGATGTTGAACAACCAAATCAAAATCTGGTTGTGTGGCCCAGACGTCCAGATATCTAAAACTAGATGTCACCCGCGTTGTTTCTAGATCATATTGAAGAAAAATAGGGGGATGACCTGATGTTACCCTAGATAGAAGTTGACAAAGAATGGACAGAAACAAGTCAGTAAATTTAGAAGTACAAAGAAACCGATCTAGACGACGCCAAACCCGCCTTAGACCACAACCATCGCACCATGTATATGGAGATCCTTGAAAAGGAATTTTTTTGTAGGGCACACTCTGCTATACAAATATTGAAATCCTGCAACTGACGAGGGGTTGGTGAAGATCGTCCGCGATGTTCGTCAAGCGTACGAAATGTATTAAAATCTCCCCCACCAACCATGGTAGCTGAAGGCCATCATAGATCAACTTTAAATCCTCCCATAATAATGGTTTTCTCGCAATTACTATGTGCACGCCATAAACAGTAGTAAATCAAAATTGATCACCAGAAGCCAACCACGATAATTTGAAAGAATAATTTTGTTGGCCCAACCGCGTATCTTCCAACGAGATAATAAAGTCCTTCCAAAAAAACCAAATATGATCATCACATACTGATACTGCTTTGGAAAAACTAAAACGCAAATGATACGATACCAAAGTAGATACTCTTGCTTTAGGTTCAATAATTACTAAGCCATGCAAATTGCATCATCGAATTAAAGAGAGAAGCCTAGTTTCCAAAATACGAATACCTCTCACATTCCAAATCATCAATTTCATTGAGCTAATGGATCAAAAGAGTTAGAGAGTTGCACCGCACGTAACCTGGTTAATCTCGGAGAAACTACGGCAGCTTGAGGTGGACGACGTAATATTCTCGGCGGAGAAGCTACAGCTTCTACGTCAGTTGATGGAACACCTTCTTGCTCTCTACTAGTGTCGAAATAAACTGCTTGAAAAACATCTGCCATGGTTTCATATATGTCCCTGTCCTGTGTATCCAAACGGTTTACATTCAAGGGCATTATCAGCTCGCTATCCGATAAGGATGAAAAGTCTTGCCGTTGTGATAAATCTTGAATAATACAATCATCAACTCCTTTGAGACGTGAGATATCATGTGTAGAATATACCAGACGATTTTGGAAAATATCTGGGGACGGAAGATGGGCCATTGACGGCGAAGGCGCAGATGAAGTAGACATGATAGGGTTCGTCCAATATAGATCTGGTTGGGTCGAAGGCATTGTTGTGCTGTGAATTTCATGCACAGCGGCTGAAGTTCATATATTTTTCTTTGGTGTCCATCGCTGTTTGTGGTCCTTGCCAGCTTGACTTTGCGCCTTGGACATTGATTGTTTCACAGGTGCCTCTATAGTGTCTTTGCCGCAGTCATCAGCCACATGTCCTAATCAGAAACAACTGCTACAATATGACGGTAAATCCTCATATTCCACAATCTGCGTAATAATCCTTGTTGGACCTTGAATAAAAATTCGCTGAGGCAACTCTTTCGAGACATACAGTTCTACGCATAATCGCGCAACAGAAGGTCGAGTCGCAGACGTTGTTGCGGCATCCATCTTCATGGGCATGCCTATCATATTAGCAATCTGAAAGAGAGCATCATTTCGATGAAAATGAATAGGAAGTCCAGGGAAAGGCACCCATATCGGGACAATGGGTATCTCGATAGAAGGATCATAATTCGGCATCCATTTTGTGACTCGCATATGTTTGCCAGAAATCGTCCAACTATGTCGTGAGAAACAACGAAGGTAATCTTGTTCATGATCAAAATGGAGAAGAACATGTTTTGCATCCAAAAGTCCGATCTTGACAGATCTTGTAAAACCAATACGATCCAGGGCTGATCTAATTGTCCCCAGAGGTGGCCTACCAAACCAGAAAGTTCCAACGAATGTTAGTTTGTAGGGGGCAGCCAAGGATTGAATTTCTTCTGCAGTAAACATGATCATTGGTCCACCCTTATATTTTTGCATTGGTTTTGGCGGAATGGGCGTCGAGGAAGATGAGAAAAGGGAGGCGTAGGTTTTTGGCAGCGTAGTGACAGAGGTTACCTCCCTTGTCGCAGGCGGCGGCAGAAGATCCGCCATGATGGTCCAGGAGAAGAAGAAGAATCAAACGTTTTGCAGATATGGAAACGATGAACGGAGCAGAGGCAACGTCAGCAGCGGCGAGCATTACCGCTGCAACCGGGGATCGCATTGAGCCAGAGAGAAAATCCTCTGCATTTTTCCTTTATATATACATATATATATGTATACACATATATATATACACACACATATATATATATATATATATATGTGTGTACATATATATATGTATATATATATATACATATATATATATATGTATTTTAAAAAATTGGAAACAACAACAATAACAACAATAATAATAAATATCTAATATTAATATTATTAATATCACTAATGTTAATCTCAGCCCATACGCATTCTTGAGTGTGACCCGATAGGCCCATATTAATTGGTAGCCAATTAAATCTCTATTAAACAAACAAGTCATAACTGAGCTCTAGCAAGGCATTACGACTACCCAATTAATACGAATACTGTAGCACCCCGCACTCGGGCCTCGTCCGGATACGGTGCACCCGCCGTACTTCACTAAGGAGAGTACAAAGCGTCATGTGTAACATACGAAAATCCATAATATAAGTCATGGATTTCCATGTTGACATTTAACATGACAGTAAAATTTAGGCAGAATTAAAATTTTCCAAGTTAAACATGCATTACGAAATAACTACGTCCCCGAAAGTAACAGTCACACAAAACATCAAAGTCACACCCCACAGAGTACCAACATAGTCATAATACAATCATCTGAGTAGCACAAAAGTTCTTAAGTTCATCTCCCTTTATGCCTTCACGCCTACGGATACGGGACCCTCGGCTCATCTTCAATCCACTCTATCTTGGCATTATCTGGGGGGAAAAATAAAGTGTGAGTGATAAAAATCACCCAGCAAGAATACAATAAACGACCATGACATACATAAAGAATTAGGACATGAATGTAACAACATAATCCTTAGAATAGCAAGTCATACCTGTCTTAAGTCCTGAAATCAACTGAAGGTACGGACTAGGCATAATTCTAGACAGCGCTAACCACTATTGACTTATTAAGTCCTTAGCTGTATCATTCCACATATTAACGTGATCATGAGTTATGCAATATGCAATGCAATGCATGATGTCATGCCATGTCGTGTCAAAACATCAGGATGGTCCCATAAAAAGTCATGTCATAAAAACAGAGTGTCAGATCAATTAACCCCGGATCTGAGCGGGTCCAGAACAGATATCAGATCAATTAACCCCGGATCTGAGCGGGTCCAGAACAGATATCAGATCAATTAACCCCGGATCTGAGCGGGTCCAGAACAGATATCAGATCAATTAACCCCGGATCTGAGCGGGTCCAGAACAGATATCAGATCAGTTAACCCCGGATCTGAGCGGGTCCAGAACAGATATCATGTCATCAGACTAATTAACCCCGGGTCTGGAGTCGGGTTAGTCGCATGCTTAGCCGGCAAGGAATTCATGAAGCTTTCTTTAAAATATGGGACCGTAAAAAAACTTTCCATGCATAACGAAAAGATCATCACTTGTAAAACTTGCTTGCATCATAAAATCCATGAAAATCAGGTTCATGATCATGCATGATACATGTCGTGATATGAAATGCAAGCCATGACATAAATGATCATACGCATTCCTTATAACACGTCAACGTACATGGGTTTGAATGAATATTTCCACATTTTGTACTTTATTTACATAGGACGGTTAGGCTAACCATTTTGGTCCATTTCCACGACTCTTTCGTCACAAGTACGTTAGGTGAAATCATAGATACAAGTCGTAGAATTGGGAATTATTTTAAATAACCATAAAGGGCTTACTTACTTGTTTTACGATTTATCTTAAGTGCTGAGGCTGAGCTGGCCGCTAATACTAGAAATTTAATTGTGGTAAATCCGTAATTCCGTTTCCAGAAATTCCAGCTCGTATACGTCATAAACATATGGGACTAGTGTCCTACCGAAATTCAGCCCATTTGCATGTCTCTAAGTTCTTTTTCTAAGCCTGGAAAGTCGTTGCAAATTTAAAGGTGTTTCCAGTAATTCCTGTTGAGCAGTTTTACCAATTAATTCATTAAAAATAATCTAGAACTTGTTTTACTAAAATTCCAACTGGCATGTCTTCTAGACTCATAGAGGTACTATCATGCCAAAAACCAGCTTTATTGGTTATTCACAAGGTCCTTTTTCGGATAAAACAAAAATGATGTTCTGTTCTGCCAGTTTCAGACTTTCTAGTCTGAGCAGCTTTAGTGGATATTTTATTAAAAATCTTCCACAACTCCTTTTTCCAAAATTCCAACTTGCACATTTCCTAAACACATAATGGTATCATCACACAGAAAATGAGCCTTTTTGAACATCTACAAGATCTCTTTTCAGGCCATGCAAAACGTTACATCATTCTGTCCTGTTCCAGAATTTACAGTCTGAGCAGTCTTACTAATTATTTTATTAAAAATTAACCATAACTTATTTTTCCAAAATTCCAACCGGAATTTCTTCTACACACATGGGGCTAGTTCTGTGAAGGAGACCAGATTTATTGAAGCTTCAAAAGGCCCTTTTTAAATTCGTTCAACTCAGGAACCAATTCTGCCCTGCTCCAGAATTTCCTGCTGGAGCAGTTTTACCACATGATTTATTAAAAATAATCCTTAGCTCATTTTAACGAAATTCCAACTCTCAATCGTGCTATACTCATAGGACTAACATTGTGCCAAAAATTAGATTCATTGAAGTTCTGGAAGTCCAGTTCTAAAGTCGTTGAATGTGTCACCCATTCTGCCCAGCTCCAGTACTTTGATATATTGTCATGGTTAAAGTCAAATACACCCATTCATGTTGTTCTTTTGCACTAGGTCATTGGTTAACACTTATACTCCATTGTGACATAAATTTCCAGGTTGCATGCTTGTTATAAAATCACCTTTGCATCACAATAAACAGTTTGTGGGTATCTAACCAAGCTATCATCATATCTATCACATGCATGCACTCCTAGGACCTTCAAAATTGCATCCAAGAGTCAATCTTGTCTAGGCTTACTTAGACCAAACTTGTATTATTCTAAATCAGCCTCAAACCATATTGCATGTAGGAAATAACACCATCTTGGACACAATAACCCACATGCAAGACATTATTCTTAAGAGCCAACTAAGATACAACCTTAAACTTAAAGGATACCACTAAAGATCACATCTTTGAATACTTTAACCATTCAAGACACTAATCCTTTAGGTAAATCATGAGAGATTAGTGTATACTTGCCTCTTCAAGCCAAAGTTTTTGCCTTTGCTTGGTTTGGAGTGAGTTGAGTTGGAAACCTTCTCCTCCTACTCCCTTGTATACACGGTTTTGAAGAAGAGGGAGGAAAAAGATTAGTCTTCCTTAAATAATGAAAAATAGAGTTTTATTTGGGCCAAAACATCTTACCAAAGTTGTCTTGGAATGGAGCTTCAAGTGTAGCTAGATAGCTTCACCTAAGAGTGTTGAAGATCTTCACCCTTGAGCATGGAGGCCACGGTTTGAAGAGGGAAATAATACCCATGTGAGCTTCACTATTTTGTATGAAAAATATACTTAAGAACTTTGAAATGAGTCTTACCTAGAGGATTCTTGAGCTTGAAGAAGAAGATGGAGTTGTGCCTCTTGTTCTTGGTGTGGCCGAATGTAGAGGGTGAAAAGGAGGGTGGAGAGCTTTCTTAAATGTGTAGTAGGAGTTTACTTGGAGGATTGTTCAAGACCAAATGAAAATGAGGTTGTCTTGAGAATAAAAAGAGCTAGAGGTGTGAGAGAGGGGGGGTGGCCGAATGCATGGAGGGAAAGAAGGAATCTAGGCCTTCTTTTTCTTACACCCTAGCCCCTCTTTTCTTTATTTTATTGTTTAATTTCAAATAATTTTGATATTTTAATTATAAATCATGAAATAGAATTATGGAGAGGGTTCTAGAGGCTTTCATGCCTTGGCCGAAATTTTAGGGGTGTCTTGGGGGGTATTTTGGTCATTTCACATTTATCCTACCCCACATCTATATAATTTACAATGTTATTTATTTCATTAAATTTTGATTTTAATCTTTGCTTTTATGTTTGTATAAGAACTAGTTTACTTCAAGGGTGATCAATGGCCCTCGGCCGTTTTCACAAGGGATGTTACATACCTCGTGATGTTCGCTTGTATTTTCTTTAATTCGTGCGGTGTATGGTTTTATTTATTGCATTCCAAGGTTAGAATATATATTTATATATAATAGGATGTACCATGTGCATGTCACCTAAAACATATATTAGTGTACATGTATCCACATATACACATGTATACACGCCTATATGTACTTATACACGTATACATATGTATCTTTTTATATATATATATGTGTGTGTGTGTATACGTGTTCATGGCAATATATACATGCGCCCATATGCGTTTATGTTGTACATATATATATAAACCCATGTTTTCCTATATACACGCATATAGGTACATATACATTTCCTACGCATAGCGCGCGCATACCTATATATATTGGTATGTATTGTTCATATAACTATATTCCTCGTGTATCACCTTTATTGGAATCCCCTTATCTTATTATTTAGTATCATCTTCGGAGTACTTAAGTAAAGGCGGGTTAAGCTAGCTTGAGTATCACGCGCTTAAAGAAATTATCGCTTTCATTCCGTCACTTGTTCATAGTTCCAAGTACACGGTTGTCGGGGTACAACATCCTCCCCCCCTTAACATAAGTTTCGTCCTCGAAACTTCAGAACTAGTCAAAAAGATGGGGCATCAACTCCTCACGTTGTCTTCCGTTTCCCATGTGGCTTCTCCTTTAGGTAATAAGATCGCATAAAGCGTATGTTTAGTTCCCTCAGAACTGCTTTGTTTCCTTTATCTTAGAGGTCTCATCAGAACTTACTCTAATTCTCGAAAGGTGTTGTCGTAACCTATCCCATATCAAGCACTCGCAACCTCGATACTATGTACTTGATACTGAAATCCCTTCCGGGTAATCATGACCGTAGCAAGCTTATAATTTCCTAAGAATGAACAACCATGCAGATATCATTAACTCTAGGGTATAGACTATTCGCTCTGTTCTATAAACATCCTTTCAGTGATCATGTAACAGTCATCCTATTTACAAAATAACTCCCAAAGACACCTGGGATAATTCCCATAAGGTACACATATCAAGCCTTTCATAAGGTATGTCTCGTATTCATCCGTCTTCCTGTTTGCCTTATGACGTACTATCTCTTACCCCTTGTTGCGATCATCTCATAGCATCGAACTAGAAGTTGTGGGTTCACCCTTGGAACTTATGTTCCCTTTATGACGTTTCAATCATCCCAAGGTGGCCCGTTCTCTTAAGACATGGTTTTCTTAGTCATGACCCACTTCCCTACATAGTACAATAAAACGGGTACATGTGCTAATAGTGACGCATCATGACGAGGACCTCATACACAGTGTCATACTTAGTAATGTTATCACTAGTAACCTTACCTACTCGCTTGTGGTCTGCTAGTCGTAACCCAAGGAAACTATCATAATCACTCTTACTTGGTTAATAGGAAATAGAGCAGAGAACATAGGTATCTTACACTTATTAGGCATACCTTGGTTGTTTCTTTGTCATCCTCATA
This sequence comes from Eustoma russellianum, assembly GCA_036186865.1. Lineage (NCBI taxonomy): Eukaryota > Viridiplantae > Streptophyta > Magnoliopsida > Gentianales > Gentianaceae > Eustoma > Eustoma russellianum. Next base: position 22,265,926 of record AP025047.1, on the reverse strand, counting down.
GACTAGCCTTATATGGTTACGGTTTCCACCTTCTACTTTGTTTGCTGGTTAAATCGTTTCTTTCATTCTTTCATCCCCTTACATCACTTTCCGCTCCATAGCGACCCTCCAATAATTCGCCGAAAGTCCTTGAATACGATTTAACTTAACCTAATTGGATCTGGTAGTCTAAACCTTTCATCTCTTATAATCAAATGAACATACTATCTCAAAGTAATGAATGAGTATGGAAATGTCTGGCCCTTGTCTTAGTGAGTTAAATTCCGACAACGATATTCCTTCAGGGTTAGTGTGATGTAATTGACCTATCCTGATTATGTACTGTTGGAGTTTCCTTCTTTTCATGACGGAGGTCCTTAAGTCCCGACTGTGAACCATACGCTTTCCTTCGATAAACCTCCTTCTGTTTTCATGCGTTAGCCATAAAAGCATTTCCATTGGTGTTAGAAATTTCTTTCCTAAAATACGTATCTGATGGCTTGTACCTTAACCTGAGATTGTACCCTTATAGAATGGTGAAACCCTAAACTTTCGCCAAGTCATACCTGACTCATTTGTTTTGTCGACATACCAATCCCGTAATATTCGATCCTAGGGTCGAAGTTCTTCCTTGGAATTTATGTCATTTCGTGGTGTTCTTGTTTCTTGCAGAATCTATGTTTCCTTTTCCCAATCACTAGGGTATTCTCATTTTCTTTGTTCTCATAGATTATTATGCTATGCAAGATTTCATCACATCATATTGTTACTGCTAGAGTGGGTTAGATAATCCCGACTTATAATAGTCGGAGAAGGAATTTAACCATCTCACGGAATTGTCCTTAAGATGCCGAACTCGTAAAATCTATAATGTGCCAGGACGTTTGTCAATCCTTATTAGCTTTTTGGGGATGTCCATGATTCGCCTTGTACACATTCCCTGTTCTTCCTCGAGCTTGATTCTCTCGTTGGAAATAGTCGGTTTGCGATTCAGTTTTGTTAACACTTGTGTTTCCCGAAGTGGTCAAACAAATCATTGATCCTAGACAACCAACGGTTACCCTTTATTGAAGCCTTGTTGAGTTCCGAGCATCCGGGTGCTAACCTGACTGTTAAGGACAAATTTGGTAACGTATTCTACCCTTCATGCTTCAATTGTGCTATTCTAGTTATCTTCTTTGTCCATGTATTAACGGCTATGTAGCAATCTCTCCTGATGTTCTTTATCACTTGTTCTAATTAGATCTTTAACATGACCATTTATACTTGGATAATGAACAACATAGACATTTCTTATTTAAATAGGGTAGTTAAACATACCTGTTACGGGTTCGAGGTTTCCGGCATTCTTTGATCCAGGCTAGTGTTCCTGGTTGTTTCTCTGTTATTCCTATGTGGATGCGGCTGCCACCTCCTGCTTTGTTTCTTAATACACTTGCCAAGTTGTTTATTTCGTCCTTCCGTGATCTTACTATTTCGTTCTGCTCGATAGCATTCTTTCAATAATTCGTCAAGATTTCTTGAATACGCCTTAACTAGCCGGATTTTGATCCGCAAGTCTAAACCACGCATGAATCTGATCACTTTATATTTTTCATCCTCCAAGACCAAAGGAGAGTATCGACTCAAAATAGCAAACCGATGCACGTATTCTGAAACGGTGGTGCCTGGCTCTTGTCTTAATGCGTCAAATTCCTCAGTTCTCCTCGTGATTAAGTCTTGAGAGAGGAAAGACTCACAAAACTCTTCTAGAAACTTCGCCCAAGTCACTGGTCGGGGCAGTGGCTGAATACAAGTCTTCCACCACTGGCTGGCTTTACCAACCAAGAAGGGCCGGACAATTCGTGCCCTTATTTCATCTGGCACTTGTATCCACAAGAGGCTACTTTCGACTTCATTTAACCATCTTTCAGCCTCCTCCGGATCAGACTCTCCACCGAATCTTGGAATATGTGTTCTAACCAGCTGTCGATAGTAGAACCCACTGCTTCTTGGGGGTGATAGGGATAATGCTTGTTCATCAGTCCGTGATGCCATCTGCACTACGGAGCATCAGGATTTTATTCAACGCTAAAATGGTTAGATTGGTGATAAAATTTAATTTATGCTCCAGTTCAATGGTTATTCATAAAATAGGATGCGAATTGAATTTTTATGACATGTACAACCATCACCGACTAGGGCTTTGTTATTAAGTCACGACCCTAATTTCCCCGTCTAAGTGGTCCTATTCTAAGGTCGCCACTCATCTAAGATCATGACTTAGGTCTACGATCAAACTTAGATTGCTAAGGTCATAACTTAGTCCTGCGTTCTGCCCGTAATCTAGAGCCTGGGCTCTGATACCACCTGTAGCGCCCCGCACCCGGGCCTCGTCCGGATACGGTGCACCCGCCGTACTTCACTAAGGAGAGTACAAAGCGTCATGTGTATCATACGAAAATCCATAATATAAGTCATGGATTTCCATGTTGACATTTAACATGACAGTAAAATTTAGGCAGAATTAAAATTTTCCAAGTTAAACATGCATTACGAAATAACTACGTCCCCGAAAGTAACAGTCACACAAAACATCAAAGTCACACCCCACAGAGTACCAACATAGTCATAATACAATCATCTGAGTAGCACAAAAGTTCTTAAGTTCATCTCCCTTTATGCCTTCACGCCTACGGATACGGGACCCTCGGCTCATCTTCAATCCACTCTATCTTGGCATTATCTGGGGGGAAAAATAAAGTGTGAGTGATAAAAATCACCCAGCAAGAATACAATAAACGACCATGACATACATAAAGAATTAGGACATGAATGTAACAACATAATCCTTAGAATAGCAAGTCATACCTGTCTTAAGTCCTGAAATCAACTGAAGGTACGGACTAGGCATAATTCTAGACAGCGCTAACCACTATTGACTTATTAAGTCCTTAGCTGTATCATTCCACATATTAACGTGATCATGAGTTATGCAATATGCAATGCAATGCATGATGTCATGCCATGTCGTGTCAAAACATCAGGATGGTCCCATAAAAAGTCATGTCATAAAAACAGAGTGTCAGATCAATTAACCCCGGATCTGAGCGGGTCCAGAACAGATATCAGATCAATTAACCCCGGATCTGAGCGGGTCCAGAACAGATATCAGATCAATTAACCCCGGATCTGAGCGGGTCCAGAACAGATATCAGATCAATTAACCCCGGATCTGAGCGGGTCCAGAACAGATATCAGATCAATTAACCCCGGATCTGAGCGGGTCCAGAACAGATATCATGTCATCAGACCAATTAACCCCGGGTCTGGAGTCGGGTTAGTCGCATGCTTAGCCGGCAAGGAATTCATGAAGCTTTCTTTAAAATATGGGACCGTAAAAAAACTTTCCATGCATAACGAAAAGATCATCACTTGTAAAACTTGCTTGCATCATAAAATCCATGAAAATCAGGTTCATGATCATGCATGATACATGTCGTGATATGAAATGCAAGCCATGACATAAATGATCATACGCATTCCTTATAACACGTCAACGTACATGGGTTTGGATGAATATTTCCACATTTTGTACTTTATTTACATAGGACGGTTAGGCTAACCATTTTGGTCCATTTCCACGACTCTTTCGTCACAAGTACGTTAGGTGAAATCATAGATACAAGTCGTAGAATTGGGAATTATTTTAAATAACCATAAAGGGCTTACTTACTTGTTTTACGATTTATCTTAAGTGCTGAGGCTGAGCTGGCCGCTAATACTAGAAATTTAATTGTGGTAAATCCGTAATTCCGTTTCCAGAAATTCCAGCTCGTATACGTCATAAACATATGGGACTAGTGTCCTACCGAAATTCAGCCCATTTGCATGTCTCTAAGTTCCTTTTCTAAGCCTGGAAAGTCGTTGCAAATTTAAAGGTGTTTCCAGTAATTCCTGTTGAGCAGTTTTACCAATTAATTCATTAAAAATAATCTAGAACTTGTTTTACTAAAATTCTAACTGGCATGTCTTCTAGACTCATAGAGGTACTATCATGCCAAAAACCAGCTTTATTGGTTATTCACAAGGTCCTTTTTCGGATAAAACAAAAATGATGTTCTGTTCTGCCAGTTTCAGACTTTCCAGTCTGAGCAGCTTTAGTGGATATTTTATTAAAAATCTTCCACAACTCCTTTTTCCAAAATTCCAACTTGCACATTTCCTAAACACATAATGGTATCATCACACAGAAAATTAGCCTTTTTTAACATCTACAAGATCTCTTTTCAGGCCATGCAAAACGTTACATCATTCTGTCCTGTTCCAGAATTTACAGTCTGAGCAGTCTTACCAATTATTTTATTAAAAATTAACCATAACTTATTTTTCCAAAATTCCAACCGGCATTTCTTCTACACACATGGGGCTAGTTCTGTGAAGGAGACCAGATTTATTGAAGCTTCAAAAGGCCCTTTTTAAATTCGTTCAACTCAGGAACCAATTCTGCCCTGCTCCAGAATTTCCTGCTGGAGCAGTTTTACCACATGATTTATTAAAAGTAATCCTTAGCTCATTTTAACGAAATTCCAACTCTCAATCGTGCTATACTCATAGGACTAACATTGTGCCAAAAATTAGATTCATTGAAGTTCTGGAAGTCCAGTTCTAAAGTCGTTGAATGTGTCACCCATTCTGCCCAGCTCCAGTACTTTGATATATTGTCATGGTTAAAGTCAAATACACCCATTCATGTTGTTCTTTTGCACTAGGTCATTGGTTAACACTTATACTCCATTGTGACATAAATTTCCAGGTTGCATGCTTGTTATAAAATCACCTTTGCATCACAATAAACAGTTTGTGGGTATCTAACCAAGCTATCATCATATCTATCACATGCATGCACTCCTAGGACCTTCAAAATTGCATCCAAGAGTCAATCTTGTCTAGGCTTACTTAGACCAAACTTGTATTATTCTAAATCAGCCTCAAACCATATTGCATGTAGGAAATAACACCATCTTGGACACAATAACCCACATGCAAGACATTATTCTTAAGAGCCAACTAAGATACAACCTTAAACTTAAAGGATACCACTAAAGATCACATCTTTGAATACTTTAACCATTCAAGACACTAATCCTTTAGGTAAATCATGAGAGATTAGTGTATACTTGCCTCTTCAAGCCAAAGTTTTTGCCTTTGCTTGGTTTGGAGTGAGTTGAGTTGGAAACCTTCTCCTCCTACTCCCTTGTATACACGGTTTTGAAGAAGAGGGAGGAAAAAGATTAGTCTTCCTTAAATAATGAAAAATAGAGTTTTATTTGGGCCAAAACATCTTACCAAAGTTGTCTTGGAATGGAGCTTCAAGTGTAGCTAGATAGCTTCACCTAAGAGTGTTGAAGATCTTCACCCTTGAGCATGGAGGCCACGGTTTGAAGAGGGAAATAATACCCATGTGAGCTTCACTATTTTGTATGAAAAATCTACTTAAGAACTTTGAAATGAGTCTTACCTAGAGGATTCTTGAGCTTGAAGAAGAAGATGGAGTTGTGCCTCTTGTTCTTGGTGTGGCCGAATGTAGAGGGTGAAAAGGAGGGTGGAGAGCTTTCTTAAATGTGTAGTAGGAGTTTACTTGGAGGATTGTTCAAGACCAAATGAAAATGAGGTTGTCTTGAGAATAAAAAGAGCTAGAGGTGTGAGAGAGGGGGGGTGGCCGAATGCATGGAGGGAAAGAAGGAATCTAGGCCTTCTTTTTCTTACACCCTAGCCCCTCTTTTCTTTATTTTATTGTTTAATTTCAAATAATTTTGATATTTTAATTATAAATCATGAAATAGAATTATGGAGAGGGTTCTAGAGGCTTTCATGCCTTGGCCGAAATTTTAGGGGTGTCTTGGGGGGTATTTTGGTCATTTCACATTTATCCTACCCCACATCTATATAATTTACAATGTTATTTATTTCATTAAATTTTGATTTTAATCTTTGCTTTTATGTTTGTATAAGAACTAGTTTACTTCAAGGGTGATCAATGGCCCTTGGCCGTTTTCACAAGGGATGTTACATACCTCGTGATGTTCGCTTGTATTTTCTTTAATTCGTGTGGTGTATGGTTTTATTTATTGCATTCCAAGGTTAGAATATATATTTATATATAATAGGATGTACCATGTGCATGTCACCTAAAACATATATTAGTGTACATGTATCCACATATACACATGTATACACGCCTATATGTACTTATACACGTATACATATGTATCTTTTTATATATATATATGTGTGTGTGTGTATGCGTGTTCATGGCAATATATACATGCGCCCATATGCGTTTATGTTGTACATATATATATAAACCCATGTTTTCCTATATACACGCATATAGGTACATATACATTTCCTACGCATAGCGCGCGCATACCTATATATATTGGTATGTATTGTTCATATAACTATATTCCTCGTGTATCACCTTTATTGGAATCCCCTTATCTTATTATTTAGTATCATCTTCGGAGTACTTAAGTAAAGGCGGGTTAAGCTAGCTTGAGTATCACGTGCTTAAAGAAATTATCGCTTTCATTCCGTCACTTGTTCATAGTTCCAAGTACACGGTTGTCGGGGTACAACAAATACAGTCCCACAAGTCTTACAATAGCACATGCATTAATCCCATTGTCACACGATATCTAGTTTGAACATAAGACATGGTCAGCATCATACTTATATTGTTCAAACGTAAGATTACTCGATCTCCAAGTAGACTTATAAAACAAATGACATTGATCAGAATATCAATTCATTTGAGCACGACCATGCATTTCACAGTCTCACTAATCGAGGTGTCCAAAAGATATCTCTTTCAAAAGAGAGGGACAAATCCTATCTTGATTGTTCCATATCCTCAACATAATTTCTGTCATATTCAATCATGACCTTTGTTATTATCTAGTTACTGATAATGTTTAATCATGTCAAAATACAATAGTCCTTATGTCGGATTCTATTACAATCTCAAGTCTAAGGATTAAAATATAACTACCATAAGATTTATTTATGACGCCAATCCATACAGTAATCTCATGATGGATCTATCTAATACATTGCTATTTAACAATTATCTATGAAATTGATTTGTATCATCATACACATAATCATCTCAGATTATCAAATCAATACTCATACTTGTTATAAATTATTTTATCTCTGTAACAATAATGAACCAAGGACATATATCATAATTGTGTAACATACTGACCAACAATAAAACCTTTTTATTAATAATATATGTATACCATAAACATCCAAATAATGGCATAGGACGCACACACTAACACATGCAAGGTCAAGAGAGTATTCATGACGACTGTACCAATGTGTGTTGTTTTTGTGACAGCACCATTAGGCATTTAAACAATAGTACTATTCGCAGGTCTAATTGATTAGAAAAGCTGTAAAGAGAATGCAATATGATGTGTAGCTCCTGAATCTATAATCCATATGTTATGGCTATTAGAAGCACAATTGCCTTTAATCATATCAGTGGAGGTAGACATAACAGCAACATGAGAGACATTCCTACCAGGGACCTGATTCAAAAGCTGTTTCTCTTTATCTTGCTCAGCAGCCTCAGCAACCTTTAATGCTGTTTATGAGTCAACACAGATGGCAGCATCTGTGTCATTTGATCAGAATGAGCCTCTTGTGATTCTATCTTCCAAGTCTCAGTTAAATTGGATTGGTTTCTAAATTTGAATCCTGGAGGAAAAACTTACTTTCTATTACACCTTTCAATTGTGTGACCTACCATACCACAATGAGTACAATGTGTCTTTCTTGTCTTTTCAGATAAATCTTAGACTGCCCCTTTGATATCCTAAGCTTTGAGTCTTATTTAAGAATGCATCAGACTCATACTTACTGTGAGTATCATCCTCTGCCAAAAGTCATGTTAGAGCATTAAAAAAGGACCCTATGTTCAAACGTACACCTGTAGTAAACACGACTAGAGGGGGGGTGAATAGTGGTTAGTGGAAATTACACTACTACCCTTGAATAAAATTCCCTTTGAAAAACAAAATCCATGACCGCCTCAGATTCAGTACCTATTTTTGAAAAATTCAAAACTCAGTGTACACAACTCAAAAAATTATAAAACTTTTCAGAAATTCATTTCAATGTCTTAGCTAGACTGTGTCCACAAATCAGACAACAATAAGATTGTTTGACCCTTGAATCAAATAAAAAGATTCAGATGACCAATCTGTACAGAATTATACAAAATAATGCTAAACTGTAAAAACTTGTTTCTCTTTAATTACTTAACCAAAAAGGATGATCTTTATATAACAATACTCCTAAGGATGTCTAGTTTAAGTTTCCAGAAGGCCTTAACCTGAAAATATTCTTGATGAAATCATAATTCAAGTTTCTTTGAGACTGGTCAGATTGCAGCCAGAATAGAGCAGTTGTTTTACAACGATTAAAAGACTAACTTTTCCTTTATTTAAATCAAGTGATTCTTATTGCAAATAAAAGATAACAGTCTGAAGTATAACTCCACCAAAAATCATGAATTTTGAAAACGGTTAGCTATTTTTTTTAAGATGTTTGAATTTGTGTGGAATCTGCAGTGAAAATGGACAAAAATAGAAAAGTAGAAAGCAGACAAGAAGACCAAAGATTTATCCTGGTTTGGTCAATGTGTCCTACTCCAATCCCAAGGAACCTTTTCTTTGGATTTCACTAAAGAATAACACAAATACAGCAAGAACCAGGCTTGATCCTTGGTTAAACAACAATCATATTCAAGACTTGGGTAATCACCTCTATGCAACTCTTGGTTGCAACACCTTTACGACCTATTGGTGTAGCCTTATAAACTTGGATAACCAACCTTACAAAATCAACACAAGAGGCGTGTAGCTTAACAACAACAAGAAATGAAACACCTTAGCTACAAAAAGAAGGAAAGAAGAAGAGAATAGCAAGAATGATCTTCAAGTTTGCTTCAAAGTTGTGATCTTCTTCTTCACCTTTGACTCCTATTTATAGTATGAAATAGGTCTGAAGATAAGAATGCACATGTGTCCACCATCTTCATCTTCAAGCATCAGTTGTCTTCACATCATTGGTTAGCCACGTAATCACCTTGTACACTTGGCAACATAGAGAAACATGATTGATCCACCTAGGATTCACCAAGTTGTCCGATTTTTACACCTTAGAAATGCCTTGGTTATCCTTCGCAAAATGAAGATAATAAGAAGAGAATATGCCAAAACAATCCCTTAAATCCTTTCCATGAGAATAGGTCAAGTGAGGCTACCATCTCTTGGATAAAATCAGCCCCCAACCACTCAACATAGCCATTATATTCCCAATACGAATTTCCAATTTGGCAACTTTGCCAACTAGCTTGTTTTTGGTTGGCCCACTTGGCATCAAGTCACAAAATGAATAAGGAACCTTCTCCATCTGAATATGCACGTTTTGGAAGCTGTATATATGTATACCAACTAAGCTTTTTGAAGAACAAATGATACATAAGAGTTGACAAGATTATGTCAACATATAACATTAAAATGATTCATTTTATCCTTGTATGTTGTGGTGAATTTTGTATCAACAACACCTTCAAATTCTCTAAAAAATGATGATTAAGAACCTCCAATAATATATTAATGAGAGTCTTCAAAAAGAAAATAAAACGTGACATGAAAAGCGGCACATACATCGCCGATATTGATAGAGAAACAAAATAGAAACCCACCAAATAATCTTCAAGAATACTATAGATAAACTTCAGAATTAAGATAATAAGATACTCAAGAGATTCCTTGAGTAAAAATACCAAAACTGCCCTTGGGGTGTAAATCACCAAAATAACCCTAGTGAGAGAAAACTCTAAAAATGACCCCGATGGTAAGAAATAAATATAAGAACACCTATGTGATAATAAATAAGATGATAATAGGTCCTTGAATCATATTCACCATATCATGTACCTGCAAAACTCAAAACCCAATTTTGCCCTTTTTTGTAAGTTGTAGAATCTTCTAAGGCACATTAGTCACAAGATTTAATTATAATCATCAAAAACACATAATGAAAACATGATAAACACATATGAATCATGTAAAAATGAAAAAAAACCATTTTATCACATTTTAGAAATAGTTTCTAAAAACCCTAGACATCGATCAATCGAAGTGCTCTGCTTGAGAGATCGATGTCTCACAGTAACGTTCAGATTCTGTCTCTGACCTACATCGATCGATCGAAGTGAGAGATCAATTTGTACATCGATCGATCGACGTATCTCAGGTTTAGAGATCGATGTCTCACAATAATGTCTTGGTTTTTCTCTGCCTTACATGGATCGATCGATGTGAGGGTTCGATGTACATCGAACGATCGAAGTACATTAACCTGAGAGATTGATGTCATTTTTCATCACTTATTCAGATTTTTATCATTTATAACATTTTTTGTGATAGTTTTAAGCATTCAACACTTTAAATCACGACCTTGAAAATTATCCAAACATATTTCTCAATATTCTCTCCCTTTTGGATGATTTTCAAAATAATCCTACATGATTTTAATGTCACAACTCTTTGCCAGTTGTTATCAAATATTTACCAACTTTAAACCAATTGAATTGTTTTGAAAGACTTACTAATTATATACCAATTGTTTTCAAACTCTTAAACTCTTTTAACATATGTGCTCTCCCTTAACTTGTACTATCCCCGTAACCTATGCTCCAAGACAATTTAGCACCAATTAAGACTTATACCAATTGAACTTCACTCATTATTCAACCTTAAAAATCATGTTCTTATTCTATCTCCCCCATTATTTTGCAAATCATGCAAACGATAGAATTACGCGTATCGTAGCAAGTAGTATTGCTCTGTTACCATGTCAAAATCAGTTAAGCGAACAACACATACTAACAAGAACAATTGAATCAAGAAGAAAAAGTGAAGAGAACTTGGAAGAGAGAGAAAATAACCGTCAAGAAGAGGAATTTGAAGGCACAAATTTTCTGATGTTGTTACAACAAATCGTCAAACAGTTTGTACAAATAACCAAGGCTAAAACTGAAAAACTAACTTGTGAAATTATATAACTACCTTTACTAACTAACTACACTCTATTTACAACTAAGGGTATCACAGTCATTTTACCCTTTATTTAAACCTTTTGTACGCTCCTTCTTCCTCTCCACTGCACCTTCTTCCCACTACACCTCCATCTTGGCAACTTTCCAAATCAGCCACTTCTAGTTGTGTTACCCCATTAATTAACTTTTGAGAATCGTAGTTTCCAACTCCATCTAACGGCACTCATCAATTCCCACTAGGATCATTCCCTTGAATAGATGGATCACCATTACTCGTCAATTTTCTTGTTTCTTCTTGATCCCAATGTTTCACATGTCTCAACAAAAACTTGAGTTTTTTATCATGAAATATCTAATCAATCTCAAGAATTGTGCTATTGAACTAGAAGAGTCGCTTTTAGTATCATGTTTCTTTAAATTTATTAATTTAGTTAATTTCATCATTTGTTAATTTGCACTTACATTTTGTGATCTCGGTCTGGTTTAATTCCATAACTGTTGAAACAGATGGAAATGATGATCGAAATAGGCAAGAAGATGGAAGCCTAAAGGATGAAGAATGAGAAGTAATTTTGCCAAACACGTTGGCAAATGTAACAAACACTCAGCATATGAAGGCTAGATCCTATAGAAAAAAGTTGGTTGCAGTCAAAGGTGATGAGTCAGCAAAATTGGTCAAGAATTCAGTGAAAAAGCCATATGAATCAGCGGTTACCAGACGCACTTGCAGGTGGTAACCCGCGTGCTAGATAGAGTAGAAGAAGAAAGCAGCATCCTGGGGGGAAGAAGATTTAAACAAGAGAAAAGACAGTTTTACACTTATAGTCACAGTTTCAGTAACAATTAGAGGACATTCTTGTACTTTTACATTTTTTGATCTTCTTCTACCGTGTATATAGCGAAAGTACAGCTGAGTTGCTAAATACATGCAGTTATTTCATTCCTTTCTTATGAACAATATTGTTCAAGCTATCTTTCGTTATTCCTTTGGTTGTATTCCTCTTAAATTCATGTGTTATTGAGATATTTAACATGGTATCAGAGATTTAATCGATCGCAATCGCATATACTTTTCTAAGTTGGCAGCTGTTTGATTGTTCAATTGACTCATGGCTTCAACCTCTATGAATCATGCCCCCATTGATCCGTTCGAGGATCCATTGTATGTTCATCCAAGTGATAGTTTGTCACTTATACTTGCACAACCTCTCCTTTATTCACATAAATACCATGTGTGGAGTAGAACCATCAGGCGTGCTTTGGAGTCAAAGAATAAGCTAGGTCTAGCAGATGGAACTATAGCAAAACCTGAAGAAGATGATCGCATGTATTCAACTTGACCAAAGCTAATAATATAGTGGTTTCTTGGATTATTAACTTTGTGACTCTTCCTGTTGCGCAAAGTGTTATGTGGATTGAAGATAAAAAGGACGAGGCTCAGGTATGGTAATGTAGATGCCTTTAGATTGCCTGATTTTCAAGAAGATATTTTCAACATTAAACAAGAAAACATGTCAGTGACAGATTACTACACTAAATTGAAAATTGTGTGGGAGGAATTGACAGCATTAAAATCTATTCCAGCATTTGATTGTGGAAGGCGCATTTGCAATATATATAGTCAGGTGACCAAGTTTGTTGAAGATGACTTTGTCATTATTTCAACTGTCTGAGGAGTATGGGGCAGTTAAATCTCACATACTGCTAATGAGACCTTTACCAGATATTAACTCAATATTGCTATGGCTGTGAAATTTGAAAGAAATGTTACATATGTTGTTGGCCAGTAGAACTTTGGTAACAGTTCATCTGCTGTCTTGAATGTGGGAGGACCACGTCCTAGTGTTGGTGGTCAAGCTGTTCTAAAAGCTACATCTCAGAGAGGAAAGCAAATGTCCAAAGGTATGGTACATAAGTTTTTATAGAAAAAGTGGTGTGACTGGTGTTTGTAGACAAAGTGTTCTTAATGCCCAATGGTGTGGTACATATGGTAACGGACATCCCATCTGTGTTCATGGCGGACTTATTGGTCATAGCTTTGAAAGATGTTATAAGTTGCATGTGTACCTCCTGGATACATATATAAAGGACAAGTCAATCTCGTAGGCAGTGAGGGGCTACTTGAAGAGCAACCTGATTTTGGAGGTCAAGGGAGTGATAGTGGTTGTTCTAGACAGCTTAGAAAGGCACAATACATGGCCAACCAGAATATAACACCTATATTCACACAAGATCAATATACACAGTTGATGTACATGTTGCCGTAGCGCTAGATAAAGGGAAAAGGAGAGACAAGTACTTCTGAAGCAAAAGGAGAAAGAATGCATGTTGTATTGTCTCCTCAACAGCAGGGCACCAATGGTAAAAGACTAAGCAATGTGAGAAACAAATGTTTCAATATATGGGTTTTAGATTCAGGTGCCACTTATCACATATCTTGTTCCCTTAGTCATTTTGATTCCTACCATACTACATCAAAGCTAAAAGTGAAACTGCCTGATGGCAATCTTGTAGATGTAACTCACATTGGCACTGTTTCACTCACTCCTTATCTTGTCCTTACAAACGTCTTTCATATACTATCCTTCTCTCTTAATCCGATTTCCATTCGTAAATTGACTAAAGTAAACAAAGTCAATCTGATTTTTCATAATGATCTTTGTGTACTGTATGGACAGAAAACAATGATGATGGTTGGTTCAGCTAGAATTAACCATGGATTATATCAATTCATTGATGCAGATAAGCCAAATTTGATGAATATATCAGCTTCCTATCTTCCTACCATCAATTCAGCCTCTTCAAGTTCTTGCTCTACTTCAAACATGAGTTCCTTCTTGTGGTGTTCCAGATTGGACACATGTCTCATTCAAGACTTAAGGAAGTACATAGATCAGACCATGCTTTTACTTATTCTCAAGTTCCTGCGCCATGCACAATATGCCCACTTGATAAGCAAAGAAGAAATCATTTCCCTATTTCAACATCCACAACTCCTTTACCCTTTTCTTTGATTCATGTAGACATTTGGGGACCATATAAACACTCCACCATGTTAAATGAACGATTCTTTCTTACTATTGTAGATGATCATAGCAGATTTTGTTGAATTTATTTGATAAAATATAAGTCTGAAGCTAGAGCCATTTTGCAAAGCTTTTGCACTTACATTGTAGTCAATTTTGCCAACGTTAAAATAAATCGTTTTAAGAACGGAGTAGAATTCAAGATGCCTATGTTTTATGCCTATAAGGGGATTATACATCAAATCTCTTGTGTGTATACACACAACAAAATAGTCTCGTTAAAAGAAAGCAACCGCATATCCTATGCGTTGCTCGAGCTCTTAAAATTCATGATGATATCCCCACAAGATATTGGGGCTTTTGTGTCCAACATGCAGTACACTTAATCAATATCAGTCCATCACCAATTATAAACCATTATATCATAAGCCTCACGCTTGTCATGATCTAAAGATATTTGGCTTTTTGGCTTTTGCCTTAGACAACACTCGTCATAAAACAAAGTTTTCTCTTAGATCAAAAAGGTGTGTGTTCCTTGGCATGTGCCATACCACCAAAGGATATACTTCACATGATCTGCAAACCAAGGAAATCCTTATCTTAAGGGATGTTGAGTTTCAAGAATACATATTTCCCTTGAAAAATGGATCATCTATATCTCAGCCAAATGATGTAGGCATGATATCACCTCATGACACATTATCTCTTCAGCCTTCTCAGCCTTATTTTCATAAATCAATTCCCTTTGAACCATAGAATTCTGACACCATACCTCCTGATGATGACTCTTCAGAAGATTCTTTAGATCCTTCACCATCACATACACATGAGCTGTCTTCACAAAATTCTACTTCTCAGCCAATCTCTTCCATTGCTATATGTTTGCCAAACTTATCCTCAATCAAACCTACATGTGCAAGGCATCCACGAGCATATCTACAAGACTATTGCTGCAACCATCTTAAGTTCAATGCCTGCACCATTACATACCACTCCTTATTCTTTAACCAAAAGTTATTTACTTGATTCATTGACACCTGCACATAAAACTTATGTGTTAAATATTAGTTTGCACACAGAACCTTCCTCTTATCCACAGGCAGCCAGCTCTTCAACATGGCAGGAGGCAATGCAAACTGAGGTTGCAGCTTTAAAAGCCAACAAAACCTGGAAATTTGTTCCTTTACCAGATGGGAAGAAACCTATGTGATGTAGATGGGTTATAAGATTAAGTATAAGCATCATGGAGATGTTGAAAGATATAAAGCAAAACTAGTACCAAAAAGGTAAACCTAACAATATGGAGTAGATTACCAAGATATTGTTTCCACAGCAGCTACGATGACCACAATGAGGGTAATTCTGGCATTGGCAGCTGCTAAGGGATGGTTTTTACATCAGTTGGATATGAACAATGCTTTTCTTCATTGTGATCTGCATGAGGAGATATACATGATGTCACCTCCTGGAGTACAACTTCCTGGTTCCAACATGGTGTGTAAGTTGCAGAAATCTTTGTATGGCCTTAAGTAGACTAGTAGAGAATGGAATTTTAAGCTCACTCAGTTTCTATTGTCATCTATATTTGTTCTATCCAAGACTGCTTACACTGTCTTTCCGAAGACTACTCCTGAATACATGCTTATCTTGTTAGTCTATGTGGATGATAATATATTGGTTTGTTCTGATCTTAAGCCCATTTAGCAAATTAAGTCCCAGCTGCATTCAGAATTCAAAGTAAAGGACTTGGGTGACCTTGGGTACATCTTATGTATAAAAGTAGCTAGGTCACAAGGGGTTGTTGATTAACCAAAGGAAGTATACTCTTGAACTGCTTGAACACAGTGGCTATCTGGATGCTAAGCCAGCCAAAAGTCCTATGGAAACTAATCTGAAGCTAATGCACAATGAGACACCATTACTACAAGAAGTGTTTGGTTACAGAAGCTTGGTTAGAAAGCTAATATACTTAACCATAACTAGGCCTGATATAGCCTTCACAGTGCATCAACTAATTTAGTTCCTTAAATTCCCAATACTCAATCATATGAAATCTGGTCACAGGTTGTTAATATAGTTAAAAGGAAGTGTGGGACAAGGTTTGTTGTTTCCTTCAGGATAGAAGAACTGATGCCTAAGGCATTTGTTGGCTCATATGGGGGGGGGCTGTTCTAAAACCAGAAGATCCATAACTGGTTTTTGTGTGTTTCTTAGTGGGGCATTGGTGTCATAGAAGGCAAAGAAACAAAATACAGTTTCAAAGTGTTCAGCAGAGCCAGAGTACTGGGCCATGGCTAGTCTTACGTGTGAAGTACAGTGGTTGCTGTATCTGACAGCAGATTTGGGATTGAGAAATCCAGTCCCTTAGAGGTACTTTATGATAGTAAGAGTGCTATGCACATAGCCGAGAATCCATTTTTCACGAAGGGACAAAGAAAAATGAGATTGACTGTCACATTGTAAGAGAAAAAGTGCAAGAGGGAAGGATTAAGCTGATGCCAATAAGGACTGACTTACAATTAGGTGATGTATTCACGAAAGCCCTGGACACTAAGGGATTAATGGAGTTGATTAAGACTTTTGGTGTGTGTAATATCTATTCCAAGCTAATCTTGAGAGGAGTATTGAAATAGATGGAAATGATGATCGAAATAGGCAAGAAGATGGAAGGCTGAAGGATGAAGAAGGAGGAGTAATTTCGTCGAACGCGTTGGCAAATGTAACAAACACTTAGCATATGAAGGCTAGATCCTATGGAAACAAGTTGGTTGCAGTCAAGCTCTCTTTAGTTATTCCTTTGGTTGCATTCCTCTTTCATTCATGTGTCATTGAGAAATTTCACAATAATTACATTTTTTAACCTTAAGAACAGCCTCTATTCCACTGTCTAACTGTTATTTGTGGTTTTAGAAGGGTTGGCTGTTATTTGTAAGAGAGAACATGCATTTTCTAGGCATGTATAATCCATAACAAAGTTAATCCACACGTAAAATGAAAACAAAAAGGGCAAAATTTATTAGCTTCTTCTGATAGACTGAAAAATTTTCAGCTAAAGATCGTCAAAACTCGAATGACAGTGAAGAGAAGATTTTGTGGAGATTTTCATGGCCAACATGATAGAAGCTGCCGTCAAACTTAATCCACACGTAATCTGCATAGCCTTTCATATAGCAAATCAGGAGCTATTGAATTTTGTGGAGATTTTCATGGCCAACATGATAGAAGCTGCCGCCAAAAATAGCAAGGACTTCTCCTATAACAATCTCATCTATCGCATGCTATAGAAATCTGGTATAAAGGTAGATGACATGGATGTCGATAATATCACCCATAAGGATTTCTATGACAAGGTTAATCTTTAACAAGTACTAAAGGCTAGAAAAGAAGCAAAGCGAGAGAGAGTAAGTGGAAGAAGCTGCAGAAGAGCCTATTCCGGCAGAAGAGAAAGTCTCCAAGGCTCGTATGGCTAGAGCAGAGAGGGGAACAAGTGATGGAATGAATGACAATGTCACTGAGCAACAAGCTCAAATCATTTCACTCCAATATAAAGTAGGTGGCTGGAAGAGCAAGGTGGCTGGGCATGACTCCGAATCAGCCAAATTCAGGGCGAAAATGAATGCTTGCATTTCAAGGCTTTCTTTCTCAGATACGGAATAATTTCCCGACCCTTCATCCTTAGTCCTAATGCCCTCTTCTAGCTAGGTTCTAGCTTAATACTTTCAATATGCACTTAACATATGTTTGCTAACTTTTAATGAGCACAAGTTGCTTTTCATGTCTTTATGTGCATCTTGGTTTCTTTTCTTGTCTTTATGCATCTTGGATGCTTTTCATATCTCTTGCTTCCTATTTGTTGCATTTGCTGATTACATACAGGGATAGAATGATATTTTTGTTTATGTGGCATATGATGTGATGCAACTTGGGTTGATATGTGGCTTATATGTGATTAGGGTTGATGAGTTTATGTTTCATGTGTTATATGAGACAATAGAATTGACACGTATTTGATGCATGTGTTAAAGGGAAGTGTGAAACATATGAATTGAACTTGGTGTATGTTTGATTTAACATATTCATTTATTGGGAAAGAAGTAAAGGGGGAGATTGCATCGCGTAAAATTAAGTTTGAAAGCCTTCTTTAACAAAGAAAGGTAGAAGTATCATTTTGCAAGCAAAATGTCTTTTAAGAGCATATGATTTTGAAATAACAAAAAAGGAGGAGAATTTTGGAATATGAATGTTTTGATGATGTTTAAAAGATGATTGAAAAGTTATTTTATACTTTCAAAATAATAAAGTCTTAAACAAATAAGGAGGTGACATCAATCTCTACGTAGATCTCTACAATAGAGATCAATGTATCTGTCACAACCTCTAGGACCTGTATAGCATCACTAGAAGGGGGGTTTGAATAGTGAGTGTGGAAAATTTGGTTTTAAAAAACTTTTGGACCAAAAACCTCACTTATGAAAACAGTTTCTGTTTTCAAATCCTGACTTGAAATAATTAAAAGACCAAGGTTTAGACCTCCAAATATTGTGCAATTTGGTGTGAATGAACTCTCAAATGATATAAGTGACTCACTAAATTTCAATTAAAACTCTACTCCTACCCCTTGAGAATACGTTTTTGGTCAAATTGTGCAAATCCGTCAGAAACTGTACTCCGAATTGAGAAATTTATTTCGATTAATCGGTGACTCCAAATGGTCTGAAAACTTAATGACAAGACCATCACAATATTTATTATAATGGGTTGAAACAGTATTTGAAAATTCCTTTGAGAAATTAGTCAACTACATTGATGTTCTCAACCTTTGCAAATCTAAACATCAGATTGCACTAGTCTAAGAACTATTCACGTTTGACTGACTTACACTTATCCAAATGAGTTGAAATTTGTGCCAAATGAAATCTACCTCTATGTTTCTACAAAATTTAGTAATTTTTGAAAATAGTTTACTATCTTTTCTGTTGCTACAAAATTGATGCAAAATGCTAGAAACTTAAATTAAAGTGCAGTAAAGTAAGAACACCAAGGATTTTATACTGGTTCGGTTAAATCAACCTACACCAGTCTTCGAGGACACCTTCTTCGGTTATCACTAAATATCAAAAACACCTTATCACAAGAGGGTGACTGGAGTTAAACACTAACTTCACCCTTTTACAAACAATACAATCGAGCAAATAAATCACAGACACCACCACCGATCAAATGAAGGTTTGATCCCACCTTGATCAACCTTTTACAACAATGAATGAGTTTGGGTGTTATATTGAAAGCCCATACAATATGTAGAATATATGAACAGTAGGCTTGAGAGAAGAAGAAGAAGAAAGAAAAGGAAAAGAAGAAAGTAGTATAGCTTCTTGCACTTGAGAAGATTTGAGTTGTAGCCTTGGCCTTGTTTGCACTATTCTCTTCTTTTTATGCATTCTTGGCCACACCCTTAGGGCCTCTTCCTTTCTTGAGAATTCTCTTTAATGCCCTTGGAAGATTGCCTTGTGTAGAGATGACACCATCTTACTTACTTGGCACCACATGATTTGGAGGATGACTTGACCTTGCTTACTTGTCACTTGACGATTGGTCCAACTTGGTATCCTTTAATGAGCTGTAAAATCTGAAAAAAAACTCACAAAACATGTGCCAAAAAGTAGTCAAAATATTGCCATACTACCAACCTTCAATGCCTTAAGACCATATTATCTCCCACTTTAGCATGTGTTGAAAAGTTTTCATCATGTGTTTTTCTTTTGAATTTTTTCCTTGTGTAGTTCCCTCTTTTATGTCACTAACCTTGTGTGGCATATTCTCCACCAATTGAGATCCCAACTAAGCTCCACCTAGGCTCCACCATGGTTGAAATAGGCGTGTACAATGAATGGACATGTGTATTTTTAATTTGTTGCCATCAAGCTTTCTCTAAATATATCTTTATTTAATGAACTAGTTAGTTCATTAACTTAAGCATTCTACTTAATAAACTAGTTTAGTTCACTAATTGTGGCACTTGAAAATAGTACAAAGACAACAAGTGTTTGTCATATAATGTAAGATTTAACTCTTTGTAGCTTGTTAGTATGGCAACAATATATATAAACATATGAAGCATGTATATCACAAAACCATGTCAAATAATAAATTTGTCATGCATTTCGTAAACTCGTACCATTTAAATCATGCATTTGTAAATCATTCAAACACTTTTTTCTCAACAATATTTCTTCTTATATGTCGTGATCATTTCCTCACCTTTGAAACCATTGATATCTCTGAATAATATGATAAATATGCTACCATAACATATATAAGAGTGTCTTCAAGAAAAAAACAGAATGTGACATCTCAAATCTTCACATATCAAGCTATAGTCAATAATATCATCATGTGAGAGATTAAAATAAAGAATCACCATATTATCTTCAAATTAATAATAACTCAGCTCCAAACTAAAGATAATAATATGCTCAAGGGATTCCTTGAGTGAAAATATCAAAAATACCCTCGAGGGTAAAATGACCAAAATGCCCCTGGTATGAGAAAACTCCAGAAATGACCGGATGGTCAGAAATAATCATGATATCACCTTTGTCATGATAATAAGTATAAGAATACACCCTTGAAATATTTTCACCATGTGCTGTTCCTACAAAACTCAAAATACCAATTTTGCCCTTTGTGGTAAGTTGTAGAAATTTCCAAGGCACGTCAGTCATAATGCATTTAAAATCACCAAAAACACATAACATTCACATAATTTGTTGAGAAAAAGGGGTTTGAGTGATTACAAAATGCATGATTTAAATAACGTGTATTAAAGAAATGCATGACACGTTTTTGCATGAAACCTGCCTTATATAGTTCATATATAATGTTGTTGTACTAACGAGCCATGAAGCTTTAAAGCTTACATCAAATGGCAAACATTTGTTGTGTTTGAACTATTTTCAGGTGTCATCATTAATGAACTAAACTAGTTCATTAAGTGAAGTACTTAGTTAAATAAACTAAGTAGTTCATTAAATGGTGATATATTTGGAGAAGACACAAAGGCAACAAATTGAAGAATGGAAAGTTTTTTCCTCACCTTTAGCACACGCCTTTTTTACATATATATACATACATACATATATATACACATATATACACACACACACACACACACACACACATATATATATATATGTGTGTGTGTGTGTGTGTGTCGGAAGGTGGTAATCATCATACTTTTTATTTCACCGTTCTTTAACTTTTCTTTTCTATAATAAGGTTTTCCTCCGCCATAAGAGAGGCTTCTTTAATAATATTATATAATTTTTTTAATATATACATACATATATATATTAGGAGAAAAAGTTAGGAATAAAATTAGAGAAAATTCAGGACAACAAATAATCTCTTATTCAAATTATACTTATGTAGAATTAATAAATTTTATATAGAAAGAAGGATTAAGATTATGCCAAGATATAAGATTACAAAGTGGTTTAAAGAAAGAATTAAGACAGACTAAGTCTGAATTAGGCACTTTCTGTAAACAATTTGATAATGATCCATATAAACCGTATAATAAAGAATGTCAAGGAGAATGTTCTAGAAAACCTTATAATAGAAATATTAGAAAACCTTATAACAGTATATATATTAAGATTTTTTTAAAAGGCACTATACACATATATTCCAACATACTACCGACACATTATATATTTTACGAACATACGTTAACGTCACACCACTATACTTACCTCATATTTTGAGTATATTCAGGTCTTATATCATATGATATAAGTCATGGTGATGAAAAAATTATTACGACACGTTAATAGGTTCTACACCAAAAATTGTCGTATCGGGTGAATACTGAAACTTTGCCAACGTGTCATGTACTTGGCATATATAGATGGTCATCCCCTACACTTCAAGAATGACCAGAAATTTTGTGGTCTACATGGTATATTCATCCACAAAATCATTCCATGTTGGCGCACACAAATCACCTCCAAGTAAGGTCAAATTTTGGAGATTTCAAATTCAACATTTTAAGCACATGGGGTGCCACTTAATTCAGCCATTAGAGCTGAATATTCAAGTTATTCTATGTATATTATGTGTGACATAATATATATAACATGTGCAAAAAGTTTGAATTCAATCGGAGAAAAATTGCGTAATCGACAAAAGTCAAAAATTCGGTATTCTACGAACACGACACAAGGAACGTTTTTGGCATGACATATAACATGTATCTAGACAATTTTTACATACTCTATACATTCTAAAGTGTTCTAGAAAAATCAATTTTGGGCTGATTGGAATATACCATATGTGTATAATTATTGTGCACTATTTTACAAAGTTTGCAAAAATAAAATTCAGCACATGTACAAGCAACATCACACACCTAGATCAGCTAAATGGAGCATATGTGGAGCATAGTTGGCATCTTGATTGGACAAGAATGAGGTATACAAGGTTGGTGATATAAAGGAAGGAGCTACACAAGGTAACATTTCAAACTATGTCACATTTGTAACACATGCTGAAAATTTCAGCATGTGTATACTTGAGCTGTCCGAAATTTA
>AP025047.1:22203943-22243198 GCA_036186865.1 Eustoma russellianum | reverse complement strand
TGTCCGAAATTTACATACTAAATGATGATTTATTTTCCTCTTTTAATATAAATGGATTGATATAAAGATTTTAAGGAAATATTGTGATGATATTTGAAATATCACACATGCTGAAAATTTTAGCATGTGTTGAATGTATATGGCCGAAATTTGGTCTTGGAATTCAACATATTTGATTCTTTATTTTCAAGGAATTAATCTAATACCAACAAGGAAATGTTTTGAATGTTGTGTGAATATCACGCATGCTGAAATTTCAGCATGTGAAGAAATCAAAGTGGCCGAAATTTATGAGCTTTGTGATGATTATTTTGTCTTGCAAAATTTATGGAATTTATTATAAGACTTTCGGCAACATTTTATGACTAATTGGCACATGTATTTTAAGTGACATTTTCAGATTTATACAGTCATCAAATGATGACAACTCTCATCCAATCAATGAGTGCCAAGTAAGCAAGGCCTTAATGATCATCCAAGGAAGTGTTGCCAAGTAAGCAAGTGAAGGTCACAATGATGCAAGGTATTCTTCTAAGGACTTAAAAGATAATTTCCAAGGAGAAGAACAAGACAAAGGGGGCGGCCACATCTTGATAAAAAGAGAGACGGAGATCAAACAAAATACAAGACAAGTTTCACAAACCCTAGAGCAAAAAACGTGTGCTACATCTCTTTCTTCTACACTTCTTTCTTCTTCTCTCTCAAAGCCTATTGTATTTACATTCACACAAATTGTATAGGATTCATATATACCACCATACACGCTATATTGTTGTAAAAGATTGATTAAGGTGTAAATAATCTTGCATCCGCTCGGTGGTGGTGTTCGTGATCATTGTAATCGCTTACAAGGTTTGTAAAGGGTTGGAGTTGGTGTATAACTCAATGAACCCTGTGTGGTAAGGTGTTGTTTGTTGTTTTGTGATTAATGATAATCGAGAAAGGTGTCCTCGAAGACTGGAGTAGGTTGATTTAACCGAACCAGTATAAAATTCCCTGTGTTGTTTACTTTTCAGCACTTACTTTCAGTTTCCAGCACAGTGCATCATATTCATCATGTTCTTAAAAATAGTAAACAAACTTCAAAAATCACCAAACTTTCCAGAAACATAGTCACATGGTTTAAGGTTCATTTGGGGCAAGTTTCAAGCCTTTTGGACAAGTATAAGTCATCCAAACGTCAAACGTTCTGAGACTAGTGCAGTCTTATTTTCAAGCTTGCAAAGGTTGAGACTTTGAACGTATTCGACTAACTTCTCACAAGTGGTATCAGAGCGCAGGAACACTCACAACAAAAAGATCTAACGATCTAAGGGAGATGTCAACCACAAACTTCAAAACCGAGCAAGAAAGTATGTCCAGTCAAAGGCCTCCTCTTTTTGACGGTGAGTCTTTTATTCAATGGAAGTTAAGAATGAAACTTTTCCTTATGGCTATTGATATTGATCTATGGTCCATTATAGAAGATGGTCCATTTGTTCCATCAAAATTATCCACTGTAGATGGAGTCACACTAGAGGTTGTAAAGCCTAAACAAGAGTATACTAGTGATGATAAAAAGCGACTAAGCATGACTGCTAGAGCCATGCAATTACTTGTAATGGGCTAAGTAAAACTGAATCTAGCTATGTGTCTAATTGTTCTAGTGCTCAAGAAATGTGGAGAATTCTTGAGATGAAACACGAAGGGACTAGTCAAGTAAAAGAGTCCAAAATTAACATGCTTATGTCCACACTTGAGTCATTTAAATTATTGCCAAATGAGTCTATCGTTGATATGGATCTACGCTTGACTAACATTTACAATTCTCTTGATTCTCTTAGCAAAGCCTTCTCTATGCAGGAAAAGGTCCAAAAGGTATTACGAAGCCTTCCATCCGAATGGGACCCTAAAGTGATGGCTATAGAAGAGAGCAAAGAAACCAAATCAATTAAAATGGAGGAACTAATTGGATCACTTAAGGTATATGAAAACAAACTCACTATAAGGAAATCGGAATCATCATCAAAACAAGGTAAGACCATTGCTTTTAAATCAAATGAATACGCCTCTACTTCTTCTGATCACGTACATGATAGTGATTCTGAATCAGACAACGATGACT
Source organism: Eustoma russellianum (assembly GCA_036186865.1). Lineage (NCBI taxonomy): Eukaryota > Viridiplantae > Streptophyta > Magnoliopsida > Gentianales > Gentianaceae > Eustoma > Eustoma russellianum. Next base: position 22,241,094 of record AP025047.1, on the reverse strand, counting down.
TAATTTTATTGGATAAAGGCTTGAGAAAATTCATGAAAAAGTCATTTAAAAACAAACCTAAGGCTACTTCCACTAAAAGAAATAAAAGTAAAACAAATGACAAGGACGTTAAATGCTATGAATGTGATAAACTTGGACATCTATCATATGACTGCCCTAACAAGGACAAGCAAACTAACAAACACCTTGACAAGGATAAGACCAAAAATAGACTCGTTTCAGAACCTAAGCAAAGGAAAAGACCTATCAAGGCCTCCACTTGGAGTGACACATCCGATTTTGAGACTGATACAGAAGAGGAGACTGCACAAGTATGCTTTGTATCCAAAGCATCAAACGAGGAATCTTCTGACTCTGATTCTGACTCTGAGCTTTCATATGATGATCTTTTTAGTCAGTATTTAGAATTGCATAAATTTACTAAGACTCTCGCAAAAGAAAAGAATCAATTAATTGAAGACAAGAAGTTGTTAGAATCTTCTAACACGAATCTTGTTGTTCAATTAAACGATTCAAAAGAAGAGTTGTCATGCATCATAAATGCATTAAAATCAGAGATCACATCATTGACAACACATAATAATGAAATGAGATCCGAGATTTCAAATTTGAAATCAAGGAATACGGATTTAGAGAAAATGATGAAATAGTTTAATACAGGATATAATATGCTAGATCGCATTATTTTATCACAAAAACATGATAGTGATAAAACTAGATTAGGATACACTGAGACAAACAAGGCATCAACTAAACCAAACAAATTTGTTTTGTCTAAGAAGGTAGACACATCAAAGGCATATATAGCGCCTAAGGTAACGCAAAGACCCCCTCTCCCCTCATATCATCACATCTCTTCTTCATATCATACGAAATATAATTATGTGCCATATAAGTATGAGAAGAAACACGTGATGCATACACAACATTCATTTCATCCATCTAGATCACGCACTATGCACACCAACACGAGAACGTATCAAAAACGCACACCATATGATATGCATAAGTGGATTCTCGGACAAAGGCCTAAAGTCTACTCACCACATTCTACTACATTGCTCATTCATCTACATTCTTACCATTTGCTAGACCGAGAAGGATCACCCAACCTTGGGTACCGAAAGGTACTTTTACTAAGAGGTGAATAACTAACTCGTAAGGACCCAAAATTAAAAGGGTACCTAAATCATGGTTGTACATTGCAGGGAACTCACACATCAAAAGACACATCTATCAAATGGTTCCTTGACAGTGGTTGCTCGAGGCACATGACGGGTGACCCGAGCTTGTTCACAAAATTGAAGAAGGTCACAAAAGGTGGATCCGTGACCTTTGGAGACAACATTGAAGGCAAAATCATTGGAAAAGGTACAATCGGAAGTCCAAGTACCCTTCAAATCTCCAATGTCTTCCTGGTAAGTAATCTATCCTATAATCTTCTTAGCATATCACAATTTATTAACAACAGCTTTGATGTATGCTTTACTCATCCATATTATAATATAATAAATAAAAATGGAGAAACGGTTTTAAAAGGAAAAAGGGAAGGAAATATTTTCACACTTTTCATGGATGATATGTTAGACGCTAAGATTAAGTGTTTTATATCAAATGAACCTAACATAAATTTGTTGCATAGACGTTTAGGACACATCGGCATTTTTACACTTAAAATCCTTCAACGAAAGAACTTAATGCGAGGATTGCCTAAACTCGATTTAGACAACTTTAAGTTATGTGAATCTTGTATTAAAGGCAAACAAACACATGAGTCACTTAAACCTAAAAACAAAATAAGCACGACTAGAGTTTTAGAATTATTACACATTGATTTGTTTGGTCCTAGTCGCACTACGAGTCTCGGTTGACGTCATTATGTATGTGTTATTCTTGATGATTTTTCTCGTTATACTTGGACTTTATTTCTTGCAAATAAGGATGATAGTGCCATTGAGATTGCAAAACTAATAAAACAACTTGAAAATCAATATGGTTTAAATGTGAAAAAGATTAGAAGTGATACAAGCGGTGAATTTAAAAACAAGGACATTTTGCAAAGAAAAAGGAATCAAACACGAGTTTTCGCCACCTAGAACTCCACAATTAAATAGAGTAGTAGAAAGAAAGAATAGGACGCTACAAGAAATAGCTAGAACCATGTTATGTGAAAATAAAATGCCTAGATTTTTGTGGGCAGAAGCCGTAAATTGTGCATACTATATAGTTAATCATTTGTCTATAAGAAAGAAAATAAATAAAACATCTTATGAGATATTAAATGATCGTATGCCTAAAATTGATTACTTTCGTGTGTTTGGTTGCAAATGCTTTGTTTTAAATACGAAAGATAATTTAGATAATTTTGAATCTAAATCAATTGCATGCATCTTTGTTGGATATTCTGTGAATTCAAAAGCATATAGATGTTATGATCCCATCACTAGACAAATTCTAGAATCCATTCATGTAAAGTTTAATGAATTTGGTGAAATTCACAATGATAAAGAATATGACGACGATTTTGAATTAAAACCCGTGTTGGATGATGATGATGGCACGCAAGATGACACACTAGAAATGCATGATCACCTAGAAATGCATGAGAACATAGAAAATAATCATCCAAGATGACATAGAGATCACCCACACAATCTCATTATATGCGATATCACCCATGGTGTGCGACCACGTAGAAGAATAAATCCAGAGGAAATAAACCAATTCCATGCCATGATATCCGAAATTGAACCTAAAAATGTGTTCGATGCTTTGAATGATTCTTCTTGGATTGATGCTATGCATGATGAACTAAATCAATTCGTAAGAAATGATGTATGGGATTTAGTGCCACGACAACAAGGTAAGACTATAATAGGCACAAAGTGGGTGTTTAGAAATAAAATGAATGAAGAAGGAAACATTGTTAGAAACAAAACTAGACTTGTAGCACAAGGTTATAATCAACAAAAAGGAATAGATTATGATGAAACATTTGCACCCTTAGCACGTTTAGAAGCCATACGACTTTTACTTGCTATTGCTTGCATGAAAGGTTTTAAACTTTAACAAATAGACGTGAAAAGTGCATTTTTAAATGGATTTATACAAGAAGAAGTATACGTGAAACAACCACTAAGTTTTGAAGATTTGAAACACCCCGATCACATGGACAAACTAAAGAAGGCACTATATGGTTTAAAGCAAGCACCTAGGGCGTGGTATGATTGTTTTGCTACTTTCCTTTTAGAAAATGGATTTAAAAGAGGCACTATAGATAGTACTTTATCTTTAAAACAAGATAAATCGGATTTACCAATCATTTTCAAATTTATGTTGATGACATTATTTTCGGCTCTACATCTCATAAACTGGTTGAAGATTTCGAAACTTGCATGAAATCCGAATTTGAAAAGATGAACATGGAAAGGACTTCGATAATGCTTTATATAGGTATACGATTGGTTCTTTGCTCGATCTTACTGCTAGTAGACCTGATATCATGTTCAGTATATGTATGTGTGCACGTTTTCAAAGTCAACCTAAAGTGTCTTACTATAATACCGTGAAAAGAATATTTCGATATATTAAGCACACACCAACTTTAGGCATTTGGTATGATAAAGATTGTGAAATTAACTTGCATGCCTATACTAACGCAGATTATGGTGGATGTAAAATAGATAGAAAAAGCACGAGTGGCATGTGTCAATTTATAGGAAATTCACTTATTTCATGGTTTTCTAAAAAGCAAGCAAGCGTAGCCTTATCCACTACTGAAGCTGAATACATGGCACTTAGTCTTTGTTGCACACAATTACTATGGCTTAAACAAAACTTTGTGATTTTGGAATTATGGTAAATCATATTCCAGTTTGTTGTGATAGTATGAGTGCCATAAACTTATCTAAGAACCCCGTTCTACATTCTAAGGCCAAGCATATAGAAGTACGCTATCACTTCCTTCGTGATCACGTAAATAATGGTGATATTGTCATAGATCACGTACGCACCGAGGTACAAGTAGCTGCATCTTCACAAAAGCACTAAATCAAGCCATGTATGGAAATTTTCGTTCTAAATTAGGCATGATTTCTGCTGATTTGATTTGATATTTCTTTCCATATTTACATGCACTTTTGATTGCATTTCAAAAATAAAGGGGGAGAGAGTGCATGATTTCAAAGGGAGAGAGAGATTGATTGAGATTTGATTAAGAGTGATTGCACAAATCAAGGGGGAGACCATTCGAAATTTGAAATTTGAAATTCAAAATTTGAATTTGTGCATAATTGGAGGGGGAGAAATGTAATTTAAATCATGTACTAGGATTATTTTTGTAAATCATCAAAAGGGAGAGATTGTTGAGAAAAAGGAGTTTGAGTGATTACGAAATGCATGATTTACATAACGTGTATTAAAGAAATGCCTGACATGTTTTATGACTTGACACTTTTTTGCATGAAACATGCCTTATATAGTTCATATCTTCTCTTCATCTGTGGGAGAATACATCTTCGTAAATGCTTGTAGTGATGGTCTCACTACATCATTCAAATATTCTGCACAGGAGCCAAAATGATCCCACCATGCTGCGAACCAATATGGAATATTCTTCGTCGTTATTCTTCTGGTATCAAAAAATATTAACCAGGTGTGTGAACCCCTGGAGTTTTGAAAATATAGGGAATTATGCCAAGCTTGTTGGTAATCCCAATAATTAAAAGAGACATTTGAAAATAAATTTGAATTATATCCTGCAGGAAAATCAATTTCCTCGGATAAAGATCCAAATTGTTTTTGCCATTGCTCCGGTGTCATTATAGACACTATTTTAAAGTTGGAGAAGGCATACTCTATATTATCTTTATTAAAATGATGTTTTATTTCAACAGAATTTGTCATTATCAACAGATGTTGATAATATTCTGTAGTTTTTGCAATATTCCATGATTTATAGAAAAAATCTTTTCTAAAATAATTTTGTAAAGAAATTAATGGATTTTTATCATAATATGATTTTTCTATAGTAGTAATATATTGATAAAAAGTCTTTTCCACAAACTGGGTTGTCTGCATATATTCAGATGTTTTTAAAAAGGCACTATGCACATATATTCCAACGTACTACCGACACGTTATATATTTTACGAACGTACGTTAATGTCACACCACTATACTTACCTCATATTTATGAGTATATTCAGGTCTTATATCATATGATATAAGTCATGGTGATGACAAAATTATTACAACACGTTAAAAGGTTCTACACCAAAAATTGTCGTATCGGATGAATACCGAAACTTCGCCAACGTGTCATGTACTTGCCATGTATAGATGGCCAGCACTTACACTTCAAAAATGACCAGAAATTTCGTGGTCTACATGGTATATTCATCCACAAAATCATTCCATGTTGGCACACACAAATCACCCCCAATTAAGGCCAAATTGTGGAGATTTCAAATTTAACATTTTAAGCACATGGGGTGCCACTTACTTCAACCATTAGAGCTGAATATTCAAGTTATTCTATGTATATTATGTGTGACATAATATATATAACATGTGCAAAAAGTTTGAATTAAATTGGAGAAAAATCGTGTAATCGACAAAAGTCGAAAATTCGGCTTTCTACGAACACGACACATGGAACATTTTTGGTATAACATATAACATGTATCTAGACACTTTTTACATACTGTATACATTCTAAAGTGTTCTATAAAAATCAATTTAGGACTGATTGGAATATACCATATGTGTATAATAATTGTGCACCATTTTACAAAGTTTGCAAAAATAAAATTCAGCACATGTACAAGCAAGATCACACGCCTAGATAAGCTAAATGGAGCATATGTGGAGCATAGTTGGAATCTTGATTGGCCAAGAATGAAGTATACAAGGTTGGTGACATAAAAGAAGGAGCGACACAAGGTAACATTTCAAACTATGTCACATTTGTAATATATGCTGAAAATTTCAGCATGTGTACACTTGAGCTGGCCGAAATTTACATACTAATTGATGATTTATTTGCCACTTCAATATAAATGGATTGATTTAAAGATGTTAAGGAAATATTGTGATGATATTTGAAATATCACACATCCTAAAAATTTCAGCATGTGTTGAATGTATGTGGCCAAAATTTGGTCTTGGAATTCAACATATTTGATTCTTTATTTTCAAGGAATTAATCTAATATCAACATAGAAATGTTTTGAATATTGTGTGAATATCATACGGCTGAAATTTAAGCATGTGAAGAAATCAAAGTGGCCAAAATTTATGAGCTTAATGATGATTATCTTGTCTTGCAAAATTTATGGAATTTATTATGAGACTTATGGCAACATTTTATGACTAATTGACACATGTCTTTTAAGTGATATTTTCAGATTTATACAGTCATCAAATGATGACAACTCTCATCCAATCAGTGAGTGCGAAGTAAGCAAGGTCTTAATGATCATCCAATGAAGTGTTGCCAAGTAAGCAAGTGAATGTCACAATGATGCAAGATATTCTTCCAAGGACTTAAAAGATAATTTCCAAGGAGAAGAACAAGACAAAGGGAGCGACAACATCTTGATAAAAAGAGAGAAGGAGATCAAACAAAATACAAGACATGTTTCACAAACCCTAGAGCAAAAAACGTGTGCTACATATATTTCTTCTACACTTCTTTCTTCTTTTCTCTCAAAGCCTATTGTATTTATATTCTTACAATTTATGTACGCTTGATATATGACACCATACACGCTATATTGTTGTAAAAGATTGATCAAGGTCTGATCAATCTTGCATCTGCTTGGTGGTGGTATTCGTGATCATTATAATCGCTTACAAGGTTTGTAAAGGGTTAGAATTGGTGTATAACTCCATCGACCCTGTGTTGTAAGGTGTTGTTTGTTGTTTTGTGATTAGTGATAACCGTGGAAGGTGTTCTCGAAGACTGGAGTAGGTTGATTTAACCGAACCAGTATAAAATTCCTCGTGTTCTTTACTTTTCAGCACTTACTTTCAGTTTCCAGCACAGTGCATCATATTCATCACGTTCTTAAAAATAGTAAACGAACTTCAAAAACCACCAAACTTTCTAGAAACATAGTCATACGTTTTAAGGTTCATTTGGCGCACGTTTCAACCCTTTTGGACAAGTATAAGTCATTCAAACGTCAAAAGTTCTGAGACTAGTGCAGTCTGATTTTCAGGCTTGCAAAGATTGAGACTTTGAACGTATTTGACTAACTTCCCAAAGGAAATTTTTAAAACTGTTTCAACCCAATTAAATACACATAATAAGGGGTTTTTCATTAAATTTTCAGATCATTTGGAGTTACGGTTTAATTGTAATTAAGTTTTCAAATCAGACTACCGTTTCTGGCAGATTTGTGCAATCTGACCACCAACAATTTTTAAAAGGGTTAAAGGCTGAATTTTAATCTGAAATTTTTAGGAGATACGTAGAACATTTGAGACTAAGACCTCTCCAAATTTCAGAATTTCTGAAGACATATAACCTAGCTTCAAAACAGGTCCCAAATACAGAAACTGTTCTCAGAAGTTAGGTTTTTGGTTTAAAACAATTTTAAAAACCAAATTTTCCGCACCCACTATTCAACCCCTCCTTCTAGTGGTGCCTTGTAGATCCTACATAATGAACATGTATAAATCATATACAAATGAAAACAACCAATTTATCACATTTTAGAAAAATATTTCTAAAAACCCTAGACATCGATCGATCAAAGTGGCTCTGGTTGAGAGATCGATGTCTCACCGAAAGTTTTAGAGTTTGTCTCTGACCTACATTGATCGATCGAAGCGAGGGTTTGATATACATAAATCAATCGATGTGTCTCAGGTTTAGAGATCGATGTCTCACCGTAAGGTCTTGAACTTTCACTGTCTTACATGCATCGATCGATGTGAGGGATCTATGTACATAGATCGATCGATGTGGAACAACTTGAGAGATCGATGTCAAATTTTTCAACTTTTAACACCATGTGTGACATTTTTAAGTATTCATTACTTAAAATCATGACTTTGAAAATTATCCAAACATATTTCTCAACAAATATGTGATGTTGCTTTCTCTCAACTAAACCATTCTGTTATGGTGTATAAGCACAGCTAGTATGGTGTACAATTCCAGCTAAGGCATAAAATGAATCCATTTTGAACTCTAATCCAATATCAGATCATTTAACTTTAACATTAGAATCAAATTGGACCTTAGCAAAAACACAGAAATTTTGTATGATGCCTCTTGCCTCAGGTTTGTTTTTCATCGAATATAACCAACAAAATCTGCTATAATCATCAACAATAGTAAGAAAGTACCTTTGATGAAACAGTGTGGGGTATTTATATGGCCCCCATATGTCTACATGTGTTAATGAAAAAGGAGATTTGGATACAGAATGAGATAAGGAGAATGGTAAGCATTTTTGTTTGGCTAAGGGGCAAATGGTACGTGAGGATTTCTGACTAGGAACTACTATTGATGAATCTAACTTCTGGATTTGTTTCATCCTGGTCTCAGAAGGATGGCCTAATCTTGAATGCCATAGCATGTCATTCAAGTGTGGTCCAGGCTCAGTTGGTGCTTTCAGCACTGAATTCACATTCATGTTCTGAGATCTTGAGTCTTTATTCATCAGACTGAGTTTAGGATTGTCATGCAAATGGTACAGACCTTTAACAACTTCAGCTGAACCAATCATCTTCATGGTTTTCTGCTCATTGATTATACAGTAGTTAGAACTGAAAAACAATGACACATTGTTTACTGATGTGAGCTTTCTGAGAGACACTAGATTGAAGTTGAATGAAGGTATGTAAACACATTGTCAATGGTGAGGAGGATATTAAGAGTTACTGTGCCAATGTGTGTGACCTCAATTAATTTGTTGTTTGGCAACTTGACTCTCATGCTAGTGACAGGTTTATAGAAATCAAACAAGGCAAGAGAACAACAAATATGGTCTGTGGCACCTGAGTCTAAAATCCATGTATTAACATACTTACATGATATGTTACCTGCTATCTTACCTGAAGTGCCCTGCTGCACAGCTGACATCACAGCATGTCCCTCCTCATTAGTATAAACAGGGACCATCATAGTTTTGGATCCTTTTCTTTGGTGATCATGCAATAGCCCAATCAACTGATTATATTGCTCCTGGGTAAGCATAGGTGACATCTGGGAAAAAGAATCTTGTTGGGACTATGAACCTGCAATTGCCTTAGCATAATTAGACTCTATATGGTAATTAGATTCTCCTTGGACATCCTCTTTCCGGTCATTTCCAACACAATTTATATGTGACCTGGGCTTAAAACCTGGTCGAAAACCATGTAGTCTATAGTATCTGTCAATTGTGTGACCATTCCAACCATAGTGACTGCATATAGACTTCTTTGAGCCATCAACTCCCATTCTTTGTGGGTTAACTCCTCCTCCCCTGAAACCTCCTCCTTTTAGCCTCATTCCTGCAACTCCATAACCCATATTTTGAGGCCTAGGACCAGTGTGACTGTGAGTATTCATACTCTACTGCACATTTCGAACACTTAAAGCAAAACAAGGATTGCTAACAAAATTGTTATGTTGGCCGCTGTAAACAATTTTTCTTTCATAGTTCACTTCCATGGAAAAGGCCGTATTTGTGTCTGGTAAAGGAGACATCAAAAGCACTTGTGATTTAACTGCTTCGTTTTCATATGAAAGTTCTTTCAAGAATTTAATCACGAAATCATTCTCAACAAAGTTACTTGAGCAGAGATATTACAGTTACATCTACCACGTCTACATGCTGTGACTGACCTCAATACCGTCAGTTCTTCCCAAACTACATTGAGTTTGGTGTAATATTCTGTTACTGATAAGGTTTCTTGCCTAACACCATAAAATTGTTCCTGTAAATCTGACAAACAAAATGCATCTATGTTTCCATACCTCAATTTTAAATCATTCCGTATATACTTTGCATCATCAATCCACATAACACTTTGGGCAATAGGGGGTATCACTAAATTTATGATCCAAGAAACTACCATGTTATTGGCCTTGAGCCAACTGGAATATTTGCGATCATTCTGTGCTGGTTTCTCAACGGTGCCATCTACGAAGCCAATCTTGTTCTTAGATTTCAGAGCACGTCTAATAGTGCAGCACCATCCATGGTAATTGTGTGAATCAAGCCACGGCTGAGCAAGAACCAGCAAAGGTGAATCACTCGGATGCACATACAAAGGATCCTCAGCTGGATCAGCAACACCGGGAGAATTTGATGAGGAAGACGCCATTCTCATTGATCAATGATTGTAAATTCCCAGAGATAAAAAAGAAGTCGATCAAGAATCAATTGATAATTTGATATCATTCTGATACCTTGCGGAAAATGTTGCAAGAACATCGAATAAAATCAATCAAACAACAAATTAAATGACAATCGAATGGGAACAAATTAAAGAATACCAAGAAGAGAGAATTCAAGTTGCAATGCACAAATCTCATTCAATCGTTCTACTGAGTATATAGTTGGAAACCGTTTTATATGACTAATGAATACGTTGCATAGAATTTACAAGAAAGGACAGCGGTTATAACAAACTCAGCACAGTCTCCAGGGGCATTCTTGTCTTTTCACCACATTTATAAACTTTCCCGCGCATAGCCTTCTTCCTCCTCCATCTCCTTCATACCATGTTGATGGCTCATTTCTTAACGGGTCATTTGCTGCTGATCCTGATGTTCCTACCACACCCAACCAATCACATCCTCTGGAATGTCCGCCTACCTTTCATAATGCACAATTGTCATTTCTAACCGTTTTCTCTTCAGAAAGTTCTTATCATTTCTTCTAAGTGTTCGACACCTGTTCACGTGCTGTTTACCTGCCTTCACCAGGTCGCCTCTCCACCATTTCAACACGTATATGAGCAGCAACGGAGGACATGCCATGTGTGCTATTGGATCTGCTGAAGGGACGAGAGATTTGTTCTGGGTTTTTTAAGAGCAAAAAAGAAAAGAATAGCAAACACAGCAACTGATATTTGTTTTGAGGTGTAAAGAAATGAAAGAATGAAAAATTAGCAAAGACGGCAACAACAAATATTTGTTATGTGGTTTAAGGAAATCAAATAATGAAAAAATAGCAAAGATAGAAATGGATCTTTGTTCTAAATTGCAACGTCTTCTATTGGCCCTATTTATAGAGAGGAAAAGATGAGAGGTAGACAAGTATTTGGGGGCCAAAGACTTTTCGAGATTGAATGGATCAAAGGACTGATTCTATGAGCTTAGGGTTTAGAAAAACATCAGTCAATGGACAGAAGAGTCATAATATATTATGCTCTCCGCGTTTGTAGGCAAGTTTATTGGAATGTGTCAAAGTTTTGATGATTTGCACAATTGACACTTTGAACGCCAGATTAGGCGCCTAATGTGAAGTATCTGAAAGTCAGTACACTTCGAACGCCTAGATTAGGCGTCTCATGTGAAGTGTGTAGAAGCCAATATACTTCGAACCCCTACATTGGGCACTTCATGTGAAGTGTCTGGATGCCCATACACTTTAAACTCCTACATTAGGCGCCTCATGTGAAGTGTCTGGATGCCCTTACACTTTGAACGCCTACAATAGGCGATTCATGTGCTGATGTGTAAACACCGTGCACTTTGAACGTCTGATAAGGTGCTTCATGTGCCTTCTCAGGTCAAAAGAACTTTTCCTCCCAAAATTGGGAACGTACATCAAGTTACTTTTTGGAAAAAAGTTAGAATTACTTCGAACAAGTATGAAGGCTAAGATGAGGAGCTTCATGTGACTTCGAACGAGTTATGTTGCCCACTTTAGGCGCTTCATGTAACATTGAACGCCTGTTCAAATACACATTAAGCACTCCATGTCACATTGAATGCCTGTTCAATAAACACTTAAGGCGCTTTATGTGACTTATGATACAAATGTCTTATGTTATACTTTCTAACGTCTCTTGGCATTTTGTACCCTCCTTTTTAGTGCTATTTCACAGGTTCTCTCTCTTTGTTGGAGAAGTCATCTTTCCTCTTCAAGCTTTCAACAAGAAGCTTCTCCAAAAAGCTTGTATCCATCCAAGAGAAGATCTCCAATGAAGATGACACGCCATCATAAGGAGACAAAGCTCATTATTGGCTCTGCAGGGATTTCAAACGGCTGAAAATTTGAAGAAGGTTAAAACAAGGGTTTCATCTCTTGTACCTCCAACTTTCTACCATTCAAGCTCTCAAGTTTCTCTCAAGGTTTCAAGCTCTCAAAATAGTTGTAATCTTGTATATTTTACTTTATTGTTGAGAGTTGTGTTGTAAAGAAGAAAAAGAGTGTTCTTCTGGTTGAGTGAAGATTGTAAGAAGCTAAGTGTAGACTGTTGGTCAAGAAGCAAGGGTGCTTCTTGTTTAAGAAATCTTGACCTTGGAGGGTTAGTTGATAGTGTGGTGGTGTACTATACTCCCTACAAGAAATCTTTGACGACAAAGAAGTTCTTTGGAGGCTAGACTTCATGGGGTTAGTTTTCTTGGTTGTGGTCTAGGCGAGTTGCCTAGTTTACTTTATATTTGGATTTTTCTTTGATTGTTGTTTCTCCCAAAGAAATAACAATCCCCTATTCAAAATCCTTCTTGTAAAAAATGAAGAAGGTAGAAGAGTAGAGTTATTTGACTTGAACCTCTGTACATACTTGTGTTCTTTATTCTTGCGCAAAGTTTTATTCTTTTCAAGAGCACATCCAAGCATTGGTTGCACTCAAGAACAAAAAATATCCAAGAAAATATCCATACTTGGTGAACACAATATTCCACCTCCCTTCTAGTGTGTTCTAAGGGACCTAACAAAGTTTGCCTGTTGAAATTGCTACAAAGTTCACTCAACATAATAATTGTCTCAGTACAATGTTGTGAATGCTCTGACTTATTTGTGAGTTGACCATTCAATGGTATTTTTATACTTCGTGCAACGAATGGCATTTTTTCTATTTGCTGGAATGAGTCTCAGGGTTAGCCAGCTACAACAGGCATATCATTGCAAAATATGGTGGACATACCATGAAAATGACACTTTGTGGAGTAGCTATATGCATATGAAGTATGGCAGAAGAGGTGATTTTGTGCCACGCCTCCCAGACTCACCGGTATGGAAGTTAATCTGTCGCATACATCCCACGTGTATATCCCATACAACTGGTTCGGGTCATTTCCTTTCGTGGATGCCGTCTTCTACAGGTGAGTTCACTCTTAAATCTGCATACGATGTTTGCCGGACATCTATCTCCACGCAACTATCGGCAAAATTTATTTGGTTCAAGCATCACTCTCCATCCACGAAACTATTGTTATGGCGGGTCTTTCATTCTGCTTTGCCTTTCGTGGACTACATTGGCCGCTACACTGTGATGTGCCCTACGCAATGTCCTTTTTGTAAGCAGGCTTCAGCATCAGTTGCTCACATCTTTCTCCACTGTGATCGCATCCTTCCGATTTGGGCCTTTTTTCCTTCGGAACTACACGGTCTACTGCCAGCAGTGCCCACCCTACGGCAATATTTATTATCATGGTAGTATCGTTCCTCAATGTCATCAATATCTGGAGTTTTAAAAATTGTTGTACCAGCTATCATAGTTTCAAACATATGGAAGCTCTATGCTCAACTCACGTATGGAGATTCAACATCATTTTCGGCCATCATGCTACGGAATGCTATACATTTTGACATTAATGTGTGGATTCAAAAGATACAGGGATCCAAGCTCTCAGCAGGATCAAGCCTTTCTCTTTCCTGGATTCCACGCCTTCGCCCACCACGCCTTAAACTTGTTAAATGGAAATGCCCGCCCTCAGGTAGACATAAGATGAATGTGGATGCTGCCATCGGTGCTAGATATGCTGCGTGGGGAGCAATTTTGCGGAATCATCATGGGGATTGTGTGCGTGCCATATCCTTCCGACTGCCACCGTGCACACCACTGATGGCAGAAATCCAGGCAACTTTATTTGGTCTCTTATATTTTCTACCATTTTGCCGATCCATTATGATAGAATCCGACTGTGCATACATGGTGTCGCGACTACATACCATGCAGTGAATTTTTGGCAATTATCGTCTGCGCCTCCTACACTCTTTACTGCAGTCGCATGGATTGGAGATCACTCATGTGTATCGAGAAACTAATATGGCAGCTCACTACTTAGCTCAGCACGCAATGCTTTGCCCAGAGACAGGATATTTCGACAGTCATACTCTCCCAGCCTTGGTGCGTGCATCACTACTTCTCGATCTCACGTCAGCTAACCTGCGCGCAGGTTGATGATCAGGTCTTCCTAATGGATTGGCGAATCTCGGTTTGTTCTGCCTGTATCATTAGTGTTACGGGCAGGCGTGGTATGATTTCTCTTCCATCGATATGCTGCTACATTTTCTTAATTCTCAGCACTAACACTATTCTTTTTTCATCCACACGCGTTGCTTGGCGGATCCATTCCACTGCACCCCTGAGTTGCGGCTGCCAAGATTGTTCAGCGCACATTTTTCATCACGATTGGCGGTTTTACGTACTCTCTGCCTGTACTCGATTGTGTACAGGCAGACTTGGTATGATTTACATTCTCTTCAACTGTTGGATAGCGGTACACATTGTTTTGCCCACTTACATTTTTCATGATTACATGACATGTGTTTCCTGCCAACACGATGATGGGTTCCTCTGGCTCCGGAGTCACACGACTGTCGTATCCACAGGCGTGACGTATCTGCAGGCGTGTCTTGTATTTGCTGCCGGCACATTAGTTTGTGTTGGCAGGCGTGGTATGATCATCTCATACTGCTTTTACAGCAATCCATCCCGTCTACTATTTCTGCTCTGCTCCGTAACTATTTTCTTTTTTGCATGGCTGCAATTTTGGCTTGGCATGGATATACCACCCGATTACATGAGAGGTGCTCAAACAGCGGATCATTTCCGGACGGAGTTACATGGCATGATCCGCATTCTAGTGCATTGGTGCAACTCACAGGATTATTATGTTTTTCATTTATCCGATGGTGTATATCAACACTCCATATATATAAATATGTACGCTTTTTCCTTCGTCAAGGTTTTATCCACAAGGGTGGTTTTACTTGACAAGGTTTTAATGCGGCATATCATATATTATATGGATGTTGATAATCGCATATTTTATTGTTTCCATCTTCCGTTATTGTAATGAGGTATTCCTCCGCCAAAAGAGAGGGCTTATCTTAATAAAATATTTCGTTTTATAAAAAAAAATACATACACATATATAAAAGATGCTGCCCTCCTCTCCAGCGTGTGCTCTCCCATGGCTGGCGGCGTAGCCGCCGTCAGCCGTCTCCCCTCTCCACCATCGGTTACAGCCCCCTCTTCCCATCCTCCATTCACCGCATTTCAATCCAGCATCAACCGCTACTCTCATGGCGGCCCAACCAGCCGCTCCAACGGCAAAGCAAGTATCACCCCCAGATTCTTTTGCTTCGCTCTTTACGTCCTCACCATCTCACATCCAACCGAAGACAATCCAAAAATTTATGGGCATCCGGATGATTACTTTCATTGCTGAAGAAATTCAATCGTTAGCAGCTCCGTATCGATTCACATTGGTCGGTACTTTTTGGTACGGACAACCGCTGCTTGCAACGATATGCTCCACCACTTATCGCATTGGATTCATGGGATCAGTAAAGATAGGACTTTTGGACCCCACGCACATTCTTCTCCACTTTGATCAAGAGCAAGACTATATACGATGTTTTACATGACGAGGTTGGATGATCTCCGGAAAACATATGAGAATCACCAAGTAGACGCCGGATTATGACCCCAAAATCGAAGTGCCAATTGTCCCAATATGGGTGTCATTCCCATGTCTCCCCATACATATGCATCGTAAAGATGCTCTCTTTCAAGTGGCGGCTATGCTAGGAGAGCCGTTGAAGTTGGACACCGCCACTGCCACAATGAACCGGCCGTCAGTGGCGCGAGTATGCATTGATTAGATGTCTCTAAAGAATCGCCTCAACGTGTCTTTATTTAGACATCAACTCGGGTGAGCACGCAGAACGTTGAATACGAGGATATGCCATAATACTATGCAAGCTGTTATTGGCTGGGGCATCTTGCCACCGACTGTGGAATGCAAAATTCAAACCCTAAACAGCCTCTTGAAAAAGTCGTTACGCCAACAGATAATCCCATGATAAAACCATCGAATAAAACCAAATCCCAATGCTGGACGCCAAAAAATGGGTCCTTCACTTGCAGAACACCAAACTGAAACTATTGAGCCACATGCAGATACGATGAACCCTCCATCATCGAACATGGTAACAGCACATGAGGTAACAGATGTGCAAGATCTCTCAAGATTAAAAGGTGTTGACGATTGCATGCTGGGAGATCTTCCGGAGTCAACATTATTTGCTTCTCATTCAGACACTGAATTAAAAATTCCATTAGATGTTAATCGACTGGATGCGCAGGATAGGAACTGTATGAAAATATAGCAAACATAATTGAAGCCACATATGTCGATGCACACTCCAGCGAAAATGTGCATGTGGACCCCACTGATCCATAGCCGAGT
Source organism: Eustoma russellianum (assembly GCA_036186865.1). Taxonomy (NCBI): domain Eukaryota; kingdom Viridiplantae; phylum Streptophyta; class Magnoliopsida; order Gentianales; family Gentianaceae; genus Eustoma; species Eustoma russellianum. Next base: position 22,224,437 of record AP025047.1, on the reverse strand, counting down.
CAGCGGCCAAGGATATTGAGACGGGTCAAGCTAATCCCACTTCTCTTCGATTAACCAGGTTACGTGCCGCGCACCTCTCAAACTCTTTTGATGTATTATCTCAATGAAGATACTATTGTGGAATGTCTGTGGTATCCATACTTCATTTAATCGTTTACTATCATTGGTTCGAAAGCATAATTTACACATTTTAATAGTCATTGAGCTAAAACTCCGATCTACAGCATTACTATCATATCAATTACAACTGGGTTTTCCAAAAGCTATGTCAGTTTGTAATGATCAAATATGGTTTTTTTGGAAAGAATCAATCTTGAATTTGGAAGAGGAGCAAGATGGTCATCAACATCATTCGATCAAGTATCGATGGCTAGCTAGTGGCGAATGTTTTTGGTTGACAGCCGTATATGGACGCCATTCCATTTTAGAAAGATGTATATTATGGGAAAAGTTGATACGATTTCATGCGGTCAACACAATGGCATGGCTTATCGGAGGAGATTTTAAAACATTTCGAATATTAGAAGAGCATCGGGGTAGAGCGCAGCCATCGCTACGCATGTTACAAGATTTCAACAACTTTGTTCATCACTATCATTTGCACATGATATCTCTTTTCAAGGTTCAATATTCACTTGGTCAGATGGCCACGGCTTAGGCCGTGTATGGCGTCGCCTTGGTCGTTTTCTGAGCTCATCATCTTTCTCTGATCTATTTACAATCACACAAGTTCAACATCTATCAAGGCCTACATCTGATCATGCCCCGCTATTTCTGTCATGTGACACTGAAGGCCCTAGAACTCCATCAGTTTTTTGTTATCTAGATGTTTGGGCAACGCACGCGGATTTTGATGCTTTTGGAACACACCGATGGCAATCATTCCCAACAGTAGGAGGCATGTGGGGATTTCATAATAAGCTGTCTCTTCTTTGAAAAGATTTAAGACATTGGAATAAAGATGTATTTGGCCACATTTTCGATGCAGCTTCCCAAGCAGAAGCAGAGGTTAAATCAGCGGAAGTATTGTATGATGCAGATCCTACGGACACAGCGCGTGCACAATATCATCGACGCATAGCAGAGCTGAAGATTGCTCAAAATCGTGGTTTTCTATTTTGGAAGCAAAAAGCCAATGTTAAGTGGCTGAAGGAGGGCGATGCCAACACTTCCTTTTTCCATCAAACAGTTAAAGATAAGCACTGCAGGTAGCACATTCGCATAATATTGACACCGGAGGGTACTGAGTGCGTTTGGCCGAGTGACATTGAATCCAAAGCAATTCGCTATTTTTTGCATCTATTTGCAGAAGAACCAGTGACAGATTGTGACTCAATACTACAGTATATACCGTCACTGATCACACAAGAGGATAACTGTATGCTGCAGGAGATTCCATCATTGGCAGAAGTGAAGGAATCTGTTTGGGATCTCAGCCCCACAAGTGCAGCAGGCCCAGAAGGCTACCAGGGGTCGTTCTATAGGCATTTTTGGCATTTGATACAGCACGATGTTCACAAAGCAGTACAAGAATTTTATTTGGGCATTCGGATGCCAAAGCCAGTTGCGGTGGCCACCATCGTTCTTATACCAAAGGTCAGTAATCCTCAAACTCTTGCGGATTACTGCCCAATATGTCTCACCAATTTTATCTCGAAGATAATTACAAGATTGCTACCTTCTAGACTAGGAAAGATTCTGCCAAAGCTTATTTTGCCAGAACAAGCAGGCTTCATGAAAGGCCGCGGCATCACATAACAAGTATTATTAGCACAAGAGATGGTACATGTTATTCATAAACGCACAAGAGGAGGACAAGTCATTATTAAACTGGATATGGCCAAGGCATTCAATCGTGTTAGTTGGAGATATCTACGCTTGCTGTTGCAGTGGATGGGGATGGATGCGCATCTAGTACGCATTCTAATCAATAATTTGAGTGCAACACATTGTTCTATTCTTCTCAATGGTATTCCGACGGGTCCTTTTCCCTTGGTAGAGGTGTAAAGCAGGGCGATCCGTTATCGCCATTATTATTTATATTATCATCTGAAGGATTCTCAAGAGGGCTAAAACATCTAATGAGGACGGGTGTAATCACTGGATTTAAGGCTGGCCGAGTACCATGTATCTCGCACCTGGGCTTTGCTGATGACTTGTTAGTTTTTCTAAATGGGGTTGCACGCAACTTGGGCAGATTTCGCCTATTTTTGGAAGCATATCAGAAGGCTTCTAGTCAACTGGCCAATTATAACAAGAGTTAATTTGTGGCGGGGTAAGGAGTTTCGGTTAATACTTCACTAGAAGCTTTGGGATGCGATCGATTTCATTGCCCATTAAATATCTTGGGTCATATTTGTATAAGAGAATCAACAAATCCAGGTATTGTTCTCCTCTTATCAATCATTTTGAGGCTAAGTTGTCTGCATGGTCGACCAAATTGCTCTCCATGGCGGTTAGAATTATACTCATCAAATACGTGCTCAACACGATACCCACGCATCTTATAGCCAGCTCCAGGCTACCAAAAGGTGTGATTAATACGTTAAATTGTAAAATGGCATCTTTTCTTTGGAAAGGTAGACATCATTGACAGTCTTGTTCTTCAATATGTCAAACGGTAGAAGTAGGCGGGCTAGGTATTCGCAACCTTTCACATGTTCAAAAAAGCTTGTGACTGTCAACTGTGGTGGAAATACTTCCACTCCAATACACTATGGTTTGAATTTTGCAGAGCCAAATATGGACAACGATCTTCTATATATTCTCATATTTATGACTCATCAACGTGGAAGCGATTATGTAGTATACATGACTATATGGAGATGCACACTTATCGAACACAAGACATAATTCATTGGGCGCCAGATGAAAATGGACAGTTTTCCATACAATCGGCCTATTCTCTAATTGCAAGTCATGGCCCCTCCATGGTTGGGACACGCTATATTTGGTGGAGAACTTTCCGCCCAAGACAACAAATATTTCTCTGGCGGCTTTGGACTCAATCTCTACCAATGGTCAATAATCTTCGTTGCTGGCTGACATCATACCCATCACAATGTGTCTTTTGCCATCAGAATAATGATCACCAAGATCATGTATTTCTACATTGTTAAAAAATCCGGCCGCTATGGGTGGAAATGGCAATTACATTTTCTGGGTCAATGCCACTATCTAGCACAATTAAAGCTCACTTATTCCGCTGGTGGAAAACATCCTCCCAGCAATCTATGTTGGGCCAACTTATGGCGATAGTGCCATCTATGGTAGCTTGGAAAATATGGAAATCATATGCAGCCTACATATTAGGGGAATAGCAATTCCATTATGATCGTTTATATACAAAGATAAAGGGTGTAATTTACACATGATGTTCCGCTATGAATGGAAAAAAATTCGCCACAACTATCCCTCATTTTGTTGATCTTCAATTCTCACCAACACTACGAACAAAACGGTTGACAATAGTCCGTTTGCAGTTTCCACCATCGGGCAAACTGAAATTAAATGTCGATGCAACTGTAGCACAAAAACTTGCGGCAGGGGGGCAGAGCTGAGAATGGATCAAGGCCATTTTCGTTCAGTTATTTGTTTTTCACTGTTTATGGTTGGGCCTATAAGGGCGGAGATACAAGCCATGACATTTGTGTTGATTTACTATGCACAATAATATGACAACATTGTAGTGGAAACGGATTGCCAATTGATGGTCACCTTGTTGGCCGAAACTTGACAACTAACAGGCTCCCTGGCGTCGGATGTTTCACGTGCAAGACAGTTCCTCAGTCTAAACCATTAACACTACAGTATTGTCCCCAGGAAGCTAATACTGCAGCACACTGGCTAGCGAGATACGGCTACAGAACAGCCAGAATGCAGGCCTACAATTCTATTCATGAACTGCCGTGTGAAGTTCGCGGAGCCTTATTCACGGATCTTCATCTGCATGCTTTTCGAGTTTGATATATGTCTCACATTATGTTGGCGGTACATCCTTGTCGTTGTCTGTGTTCTCAAACACAAGCAACACTGGTGCGTTTACTGTTCACATATTCTTATGTTATGCATGCGAAAACTCATAATACTACTTCATATGTATATCTTTGTCTGACCATTATGATTGCTCTGACATGGTGGAGACTATTGCAAACATCATTTACGAGGGAATGCACAAGTTCACCGACTACAATCCAGCACATTAAAACCCTAATCCTCAGTAGCAAGCAACAACTGTCGTCGCCTTGGTTCGCGCTGAGCCAAGGCGACTTGGGTATGGCTTTGGTTCGTTTGAATATATTGTCTTATATTATCATTGTCTTCCTCATAATTGCTTCCTTGAACTCTCACGAGGTACATGTTCAACCAGATTCAACACAATCAAGGTGCGGTTCTTTAGCAACATTCGGCTCTCTGCATGACGAAACGCCCAGTAGTGATATTTCTCATAGAGGATTCCCACAAATGTATTCATTTTTATTTAGGTTTGGCATCAATAACAGCCGTATAAATATGTACGCTTTTTCCTTCGCCAAGGTTTTATCCACAAGGGTGGTTTTACTTGGCAAGATTTTAATGCGGCATATCATATACGACTGAAGATTAGCCATCATTAGCTCGCTATTTTATTTATTTTCATACAACGACGATTGTAATATGGTTTTCCTCCGCCACAAGTGAGGGTTTTTCAATAAAAATTTATATATATGTATGCATACACATATACATACAAATCATAAATACGTACGTATGTGTACATATATCAACAGACATATATTAAAAGTCCGGATTCATCTTTTTCTAAAGGAATGGAAAGTAGGGTGGCACCTTGCGATGCATTTATTAGATATCCTCATTTCGGACAAAGTAATCCCCTGATTATATCCCGTAAAAGATATTAAAGAACAATAGACTTAGACCACAACACGATAAATGAGTACACATGAAAACCCAACAAACTCTAACAGTTCTTGTTCACAATGTAGCTGCTATTAAATCAGCGTAAGAACATGCGAGTGAGGATATAGTAGCTTAAAGACTGTGGAAATTCCATGATATTGTAATGTATTTTGGTAATTGTTTGTTTTGTAACAAATATTCGTTTGAAATGTTCACTTTTTATGGATTTGGAATTGCGCTGGATCAACGAAAAGGATGAAAAAGGAAACTCAGATGATTCAACTGGAAGCCGAAAATTGGAGAACCACAATTTTGCAAAAACCATAACGTTGGCAGGCTGAATTCGACATTTTCTTGGGTTATAAGCATTTTTCAATGATTCACATGAGCTAAACGTGCAAAAAATTTCAAAGAAGTTTAAAAACAAAAAAGTCTATTTTTCAGGAGAATCAAAACTGAACTCAAAATGGTTTTGACTGAACATTAGGTGTGTTAGAAAGTTACCTTAATTGACATATTCTCATTCAAGAATCCAGTAATGTAGGGATTTTTTGGAATATTTGATTGTACTTGATTGATTATTCTTTCCTTGTATATACCATACCAAACTTGTACATGTAGAACGTAATTGAAAGGATAAAAGATATAGAAGAAAAAGTGTTTTCTGCATATCAAGCTCTTGCATTCACCAATTAACATGGTATCAGATCACTTATCCAATAAAACGTGTTTATGCCCATGGCTGTTTGGCTCAGAAAATTTTCCTCATTGCCATCATACCTCTCTCAAACTAGTGCATACCCGTATAACATATCTGTGTGTTTGGCTCAGAACGTTTATCTTCATAGCCAGTATACCTTTCTTGACCTTCTACAGAACCCGTATACATTACCTGCAAAATAAATATCACCATGACAAAAGATGCAGAAAGTGCCCCAGAACAATCGAAACCCACACTTACATCTCAAGAAGGATTTGATCTCATCGAGAAATTTGATCTTTTCTTAGAGAGCAGAATACAATCGAGCCCATCAGGGGCCAACATGGATAACCTTGTGATCAAGATGAAATTAAACAGTAACTATTATCTATTATGGTACAATTTAATGAAAATAGTGCTTTTAGGGAGAGGGATGTGTACCCATATCACAGTGGCATCTCCAATCCCTGCCCCCAATAGACCCCAATTATCCCAAATGGGAGCAAGAAGACCAACTGATATTTACATAGATAATTGACAACATAGAAGATAGTTTGGTCAGTAATGCCTCCAGATATCGGACGACAAAGGCCTTGTGGGACGTTCTGACCTTCACTTATGGCTCAAACAGTGACAATATACAAATTTTTGACCTCCACCATCACGCTAATTCCATCAGACAGGGTGATCAACAGTTAGATTAGTGCTGGCGAAAATTACAAGAGATCTGCTAAAGAGAGATCCTCTTCCATTCGTAGAAGTAGCCTACAATAAAATACATAGGTCTGATGTAAGAGATGAAATGCTTATGGAGCATTCTCCCTCAGTTAATACATCACGGGGAGTTGGATACGGCCTGACCCTCAGAGGGCCAGGAGGCCATGGTAGAGAAACACCAGAGAAAAAGCCTAGACCACCTCAGGGTTAGGGCTCATTCGAAGGGACATAAACGCCGGAGGGACGAGGGTCTCCATCAGGTACACCATCATCCCAAGAAGATACGACTCATCTTGTTTGCAGTCATTACGGGCAGCGGAGACATGCGGTGGAACAGTGTTTCAAGCTCTATGGTTTTCCCGACTGGTGGGAGACCCACAAGGCCGCATTAAAGCTACAGGATAAGGGGAAGGCAGATGTGGCCAGGGGTTGCGTAGCAAGGAGCTGCGAAGCAAAAAAGAAAATGGAAAAACAGAACACTCCAGAAGAAAGGGGAAACAGCGGCGGAGGTAGAAAGGGGAGGGTGAAAACCCTAACCCCCTTTCCTTTTTAAATAAGAAAAATTTACACTCCTGCCCACTGATGTTTCGTAATAGTATTAAATTGGCCCGTGTAGCATATGTTATTCGGCCTACTACCCTTCACATTTCAAATATTACCTTTCAGATCCCTGCTGCTTCAAACCAATCACATACTACCCCTAACTTATTAAATTCCTCCACTAATACCCCTATACAATCCAATAATTCCAGTTATCCCACAAATAACCCTGCAAATCATCCAAGGATGTCCTATGCCCATATTGCCACCATACCACTCCCGCATTTGATTCCTCCTAGTGGATATTTGATTGTGGTACTACGGACACCATAACTTATGATAAAATTGACTTTGCTACTTACACCCCTCCAACAAAAACATCAATAGAAACAGCTGATAGCCAACTTGTCCCTGTATCCAGGGGCGGAACTATATCCATTACCCTGCAAATTACACAGAATATTTGTTTATATGTACCTTCATTTTCCAATAAACTATTATTTATCAGCCAACTTACCAAGACACCAGAAGAAGAAGTATGCGGACTGCATAAGTTCTTGTTGTTCCACCTGATAGCCAACTTAGCATGGCTTCTCGGATTGATTGAACCAACAGAAATATAAGCCACCACGTCTCCAGTACCGGCCAATAATGGTCCAACTATGAATAGTCTCCGCAAACAATTGGTAATGATAATACAACTCATGTTTTTGATACAATTCATGTAACCCTTGTTTGTTTAATGTCCCTGATGAATTTACAAAGCCTCCTAATGAATCCCTATCTGACCCCATTTTTGATATTGTGGAGGAAAGCTCTAATAATATTATGCAGCAACAGGTTCGTGTATTACCATCCAGAACAACACGAGGGGTTCCATCAAACAGATACTCACCAACCAAAATTGCAAAATCCTCCAGGTACCCACTCAACTTAGCCAGGGAAAGTGTGTCTGAAAATGCAAAAGCATTGTTTGCCTCCCTATGCTCTGAAATAATACCTCCAACGGCTGATGAGGCAGCAGTTCTACCACATTTGAAAGCTGCGATGGATACTGAAATGATTGCGTTACAAAAAAATAAAACATGGGAAAAATGCTCTATTCCTCTAGGAAAACGGATAGTAGGATGTAGGTGGGTGTTTACAATAAAATACAAAGCGGACAGCAGCATCGAGAGACGTAAAACCAGACTTGTAGCCAGAGGTTATACACAGACCTATGGGGTAGATAACTCCAAGAATTTCTCTCCGGTGGCCTAAATTGACACCATCAGGGTTTTGCTCTCAGTTGCAGTCAAGGAAAACTGGCCATTGCACCAGTTTGATGTCAAAAATGTGTTCTTACATGGAGACTTATCAGAAGAAGTATACATGGAACCACCTCCAGGTTTCTCGACGGAATTTCGTAGTGGGGAAGTATGCGGACTACATAAGGCATTATATGGAATCAAACAGTCTTCACGGGCGTGGTTTGGTTGGTTTGCCACTGTAATGAAACAAGACGGAAACCAAAAAAGTAATGCAGCCACTCTTTTTATCAAGCGGATGGGAGATCTTGTGACGTGTCTAAATATTTATGTCGATGGTATGGTTATCACAGGTAGCGACGAAGAGGAAATCGCTAGGATCCGAGGGTATTTGTTTACAAAATTTGAAATGAAATATTTTGGAGCATTGAAGTATTTTTTTGGGAATTGAAGCATTAAGATCATTGTCCGGTATTTATATTTCTCAGAAGAAGTACATCCTGGATCTGCTTGCTGAAGTGGGAATGTTGGGCTATAAATCGGTTACTACACCAATGGTTATGAATCATAAATTGAAAATTGTAGAAGGAGAGCCTCTTACGAACAGAGAGCACTACCAGAAGCGAGTGGGGAAATTAATTTATTTATCTCATACCAGACCAGACATCGCATATTCAGTAAGTGTTATCAGCCAGTTCATGCACAATCCTCAAAAATACCACTTCGAAGCAGTTGTACGAGTCCTTCGATATTTTAAAGGTACTCCAGGTCGAGGGTTGATATTCCAAAATCATGGACATTTAGACATAGAAGCCTATACTGATGTTGACTGGGCAGAATGTCAAAGTGACCAAAGATCTACGTCTGGGTACTTTGTGTTGGTCGGAGGGAATGTAGTCACATGGAAAAGCAAGAAACAAAAGGTTGTCTTGCTGTCAAGTGCGGAGGCTGAATTCAGAGGTATTGTAAGAGGCATAACTAAAGTACTTTGACTACACAAGTTGATGACCGAACTTGGGTTTCAAGTACAATATCCAATTAAGTTAAAATGTGACATCAGAGAGTCAATCAGTATTTCTGCAAACCCAGTTCAACATGAGCGAACTAAACATGTAGAAGTTGACTGTCATTTCATCAAGGAGAAACTGGAATGCGGGCTGGTTGAGCTTTCGTTCGTACGCTCTGAAGATCTGTTCGCCGACATACTAGCCAAAGTTGTGACTACTCAAGCATTTGAAGACGCATTGTTCAAGTTTAACATCGGTGATCACACTGTCCAACTTGAGGGGGAACGTTAGAAATTTACCTTAATTTGCAGATTCTCATTCAAGAATCCACTAGTGTAGGGATTTAAGAATATTTGATTGTACTTGATTGGCTATTCTTTCCTTGTACATACCATACCGAACTTGTACATATAGGGCGTAATTGTAAGAATGAAAGATATAGATGAAAAAGTGCTTTCTGCCTATCAAGCTCTTACATTCACCAATTAACAAGGTGAACCATCAAAAAAACTTTTTATCCATGTGACCGAACGCAGCACTAAACTCAGAATTTTGCATTTGGTAACGCACATTACCAAACTCAGATATTGTGTATCCGAACCTTCAATTAAGGAAATTCAAAATTCAAAATTAGTCAAAAACTCAAAGGTTAACCTAACTCAAGACCAAACTCAAAAGTATGAGCCCATCATATAGTATCAGCGGGTTAACCTAACTCAAGACCAAACTCAAAAGTATGAGCCCATCATATAGTATCAGCGAGTGTTAGGTGATGTATTCGGTGAGAAAATTGAGAGTTCCAAGAGAAGAGACTGAACACACGATCAAACTCAGAGGTGAGCTCGATAAGAACCCAATGTGTGGACATAATTTTGGTGTCTTGAAATGTAGCTGCTACAAGACAACTTTTCAAACTATAAAAGGTTGTATATCATCTCCTATTTAACCCAAATTGATTGCTGATTTATTGTCAATGCTTCTAATGCTATTTTGAGTAACATGTTGTCCAAACATATAGAGTACAAATCTTGAACTACAATGAAGATTTCACTTGGTGGGAGAGGTTTGAATTGTGAACATCAATTAACGAAGCGTAGCAAAGCTAAAAAATCAAAATTGTGACAGATGCGAGCTTGGACAAAGTGCTAGCTTCACCATATAATAGCTTCACCAGAATATTACACAGACATCATTGGTTTGAATTTTCAGTCGAATCTTGTGAATTTGGACATAATTAAAAAGACCGAATTTGAACATAAAACTTCTCTACCGTATAATTTTAAAGAGGTAAGTCCATCACTAATGTTAAATTTCCATATATAAATCACACAAAAACAAGGAATATTGTTGAAACTTGGGCTTACATGAGGTGAGGTCCATATCCACTCAAAACCTTAAGGCAATGGGTAGTGGTACCTCATCCTCATATAAGCCATGCATTTTTTCTCAAATTAGCCAACGTAGGATTCTCAACACCCGTCCTCACGTGGCAACGTGGCTTGACATACTCACGCGCCTTACAACCCGCCCTCAATCACAAACCATAAGTCAGGCATGAACATCTGGACTTAAGTGAGGGAAAACATTAAGTGGCCAACCATGGGCCAGGCAAGGGTTGAGTCCACATTTTAAACCTGTTCTGATACCATGTTGAAACTTGGACTTACATGAGGTGAGGCCCATATCCACTAAAAACCTTAAGGCAATGCGTAGTGGTAACTCATCCTCATATAAGCCATGCATTTTTTCTCAAATTAGCCAATGTGAGATTCTCAACAAATATGTTAAAGGAATCAAAAGTTAAAATAACGTTATTTTCCACTAAAAGAAACATGTGTTTTAATTTTCTCCCCACCTTGTTAGTCAATAAAATTAAATCATATACCTAGAGCAAAGCAATTTTCAAAAGGAAAATAAAACAAATAAAATTCGACTACACATCCAGATTCCAATGTATAATAGACCGTGAGATGGTCTCATATACCTTGAGTTCTCAGCGTGTAGTAAATTCGAATTTTTGTGTCTTTCTATAATGTCCGGCAGTAATTGTATTTTCAAGACAAACAACAAGAACTTATACAACAGTGCAAATTAATTTCAACAGTTGAACCCATAACAAACTTTTCTCAACAAAATGTCGTTGGAGCTATTTTGCCAAGACAAAAAATTTTGACAACCAAAAGTTTTTACACAATGTTTTTCCCAACCGCTAAAATTTTCACAAAATCTTGTGGATTCTTTTTCCTTTTCTTAATTATGTATTGCATGTTGTTGTTTTCTTCTTTTGTGAAGAAATCTTCATATAGAAAATACCAGAGTTGGCAAGGTTCTGACTCTTATCTTTTTGGTACTCACTTGAAGAATAAATAACTTCAAAATGCTTCATAATCAAAGCCTCAATATAATTTCATTCTTCCTTCAAATATCACTTTCGTCCATTATGTATTGCATGGAAAAAGGATGTATTTCGGTCTCCCTGCTTCAACCCAAGAAGCCACGTGACACCCCGTGTCAAGTTGAGGTGTCAGACCTACTAGGGAGCTGAACTCCGCTTGGGCGTATAGTGAATGAGAACTATGTTTGCCCGAGATGACTGGTGTTATGGGGTCAGCCTGCCGAGATGAAAGTGACCAACTCCGAAGAGCATTAGTGGGTCTTTCGGGGTGCTCGTAACTGACGCCATAGAAAGTGGCCCGAGACCGGGGGTAGATCGGATTCAAGGCCTAGTTCAGCTCTTTGGCCGAGATGGGGCTGTAGGCCGAGATGAGGCCTTGTGGCCGAGATGTGACCCTTAGGCTTAAATGAGGCCTCTAGTCCGTGGTGGGATCTTTGGCCTCAGAGGGCACTGAGACCGTGCGGCCGAGATGGCGAAGGTGCCCTGTGGCCGAGATGGCGAAGGAGCCCTGTGGCCGAGATTGGGAAGGAGCCCTGTGGCCGAGATGGACTATTTGTCCGCATATGACCTAGTCAACCTCCAGGCCGACCTGCTGTACTTAGTCATTTTTACGCCCCTACCTCAGCGTTGACCGTTATTGACTTACGGGGGATATTTTTTGGCTCATCACTTGCCCCCCAGATTAGTCTGGCCGAGCTGACCTGCGAGGGCAGGCTAATCTGTTCAGGCTTTTCCTGTGTTGTCCTTCCCTTGATGACGTGTCAACCTTTGATTAGGCCGCTCAACGTACTTATTAGGGGCTCAGAGTACGAAGCGTTAAATGATGGCTTCTAGCTGAACTGATCAGATGACACTGACTAGATTCTTCGGTCTGCTATCTGTTCTGGCACGCGTCTAATTCTGATTGGCTTGGTCTGCACATTTACTGTTTGCACAGAGCACGGAGTGTCAGCTGCGTAGCTTTTTGGATTCCGCCGTTTCACGAATGAGGGCCATTTATTTCAGGCGACTCTTGGGCTGCCGAGATGGGATCCTATAAATAGGTCTTTCCCAAGCCATTTTTCTCTTTATTTGTTCTCACTTTCTCACTCCGGCAATTTACTTTCCAACGATCGTGGGAGTGGCGGTGAAAGCGGCTGAGACTGTTTATTTTGGCGCCGTAATAATTTTGGCAGATTTCGGAAAACCCTATGATCGCCAAATACTGGAGATGTAGCTGGGGCTTCCTAAGGGTCAGTCAACGTAGGCTGCTGAGCCTTATGTTGACAAACCTCCTGGACTAGGTCACAAATGAAGTGAACAATTACATCATCCGAATTATCTTCAGACCATTTTGCCTGATCTTGTACTAGTTCGACCTCACCATCAGATAAAGAGAAAGATTCTAGATTAGCAGGTAACTCACTAAGCAAACTGTCATCAACACCTTTCAAATGCAAAACATCCTGAGCATATAAAACCGAAGGCAAATGCATATCGGAAGAAGACATAACCGATGGTTGTGCCGCCGTGATAGGGGGCTATTGTGCGTTCGTGTGCCCAGATGTAGATTTTGTAGTGGTCCAAAGTTGAGCGGGCTCCTTTTCTACATGATTAACACGCTTATCCTACAATTCGCCATCACGAGCAGGTTTTGTTGTTAGGTCTTGCTTTCCACACGTAGATGCCTTATGCCTGAGACGACAACATGACGCATAATACAGTGGAAGGTCTTCAAAAATTACAAGATGAGAGATTACTCGATTAGATACCTGAATGTAAATTTTGTTTTGAAATTCTTGTCATATATCAACTTCCATACATAGTCTGGCTACCAAAGGACGAATCACCTCAGCCGTTGATGTGTCCAATTTCATTGGTGTTCCCAACATTCGGCCAATTTGAAACAATGCCTCTTTTTGATGAAAATGAATTGGCAATACTAGTAGAGAAATCCATATTGGAACAATTGACACATCCACTTTTGGGTCGTAATCCGAGTCCACCTTGTAACTTTCATATATTTGTCTGCTATTGTCCAACTTTGTCGCGCAAAGAAGCACAAATAGTCTGCTTCCTGATTAAAATGCAGCACTACGTATGTCGAATTCAAAAGACCAACATGTACCTGTCTAGAAAATCCTATACGATCGAGAGTAGACCGAATGGTGGCGATCAGTGGATGACTGTACCAGAAGGTACCCACTAGCGTGAATCGATACGGAGCTGCTAGGGTTGTGATCTCATCCTCTGTAAAGGCAATCATCGGGCTGCCTTTATATTTTTGAATTGTTTTTAGGGCAATAGAGGCGGTGGGAGAAATCGATCGATGGCACTAAACTTGCGTCAGGTACTATACCCCTTCAGCAGGCGGGCATTTCACCACAACTTCTGACCAAGCGGATAAAGGTAGTGTGTTAGCGGGCCCCTCCGTCTGGACGATTGAGACCAATTTAGCAGTACATTATCTGGCCCAACATGGTATGTCGAATGCCGCGACATGCTATTTCACTCTGGAACCTCTACCATCTCTTGTTCGTAGTTGTGTTTTGCTTGATGTTAGCACAGGACATATTCGTCATGCTTGACGCAGGCCTTGTTTTTTTTTGTTTCCTGTATCACTCAATACAGGCAACCTCGATATGATTTATTCTACAGTTCGATTTGTTGCATTTACATCTTCTCTATATCTTGGTGTTGCAAGATACTAATGGTTTTGTGTCTTTTCCTGCCTCTTATGTTAAGTTATAAATTGTTCTGATGATGAAAAGATGTTTTAAATGAGTTAAATTTGTGTTTGATATTTGATGTAAGATGGGAAAATCACACTATGTCCAAGATGGTTGAGATTGGAACTCACTGTTCAACATCGATCCGGGTTTTGTGCTATACTTATGGCTGATGTGTTGTCACATAGGATGGGAACTTTATCGAACTTAACATTGTAATCGTTCAAGGTGTTGATCATCCAAAGTAGTTGTGCGCAACACGAAGCGGCCGATACATATTCGGATTCTGCCGTTGAAAGTGACACACTATTTTGTTTCTTGGAGAACCAAGATTCTAAGCAATCTCCAAGGAATTGACACGTCCCGGAGGTGCTTTTCCTATCAATAAGATTTCCGGCATAATCGGGGTCACTATACCCTCTTAAATCAAAACTTCCATTTTTGGGATAAAACAAACCAAAGTTCAACGTTCCTTTCAAATACCTAAAGATACGTTTAATAGCAACTAAATGTGATTCTTTAGGCATACTTTGAAATCTAGCACATAAGCACACATCATGCAAAATATCCGGCCTATTAGCGGTTAAATAAAGTAAACTACAAATCATACCCCTATATTTGGTTACCTCAACCGGCTTTCCTTTTTCGTCTTTGTCAAGCTTTGTACTTGTGCTCATCAGAGTGCTCACACTTCTTCCATCCTCAAATTTGTACTTCTTGAGCAAATCCTTAGTATACTTTGTTTGAGATATATATACTCCATCTTGAGTTTGCTTGATTTGAAGACCAAGAAAGTAGTTGAGTTCACCCATCATGCTCATTTCAAATTCTCCTTCCATCAATTTTGCAAAATGCTCACAAAGAGAATCATTAGTAGCACCAAATATGATATCATCCACATAAATTTGAACAAGCAATTGATGGTTTCCTTGTTATTTAATAAAAAGAGTAGTGTCGACTTTTCCTCTTGAAAACTCATTTTCAAGTAGGAAGTTACTTAACCTATCATACCAAGTCCTAGGAGCTTGTTTAAGTCCATAAAGGGCCTTTTTGAGTTTAAAAACATGATTTGGATAATCGTGATTTTCAAACTCCGGTGGTTGAGCTACATAGACCTCTTCTTGAATTATTCCATTCAAGAATGCGGATTTCACATCCATTTGATATAGTTTGAAATCCTTATAGCATGCATATGCTAATAGCATCCTAATAGCTTCTAACCTAGCTACGGGGGCAAAGGTCTCATCATAGTCTATGCCTTCCTCTTGTCTATATCCTTGGGCTACTAACCTAGCTTTGTTTCTAGTGATGTTTCCTTTATCATCCATTTTGTTTCTGAATACCCATTTAGTTCCTAGTACGGGATGATCACTTGGTTTAGCAACTAATTCCAAAACATCACTTCTTTCAAATTGATTTAATTCTTCTTGTATAGCTAATACCCAATCTTCATCATTTATTGCCTCCTTTATATTTTTAGGTTCAACTTGTGAAATGAAAGCATTTTCATTGAATTTTCTCCTAGTCATTATGCCTTGGCTAGTTTCACCTAATATCAATTCTTTAGGGTGATCTTTCCTATACTTATATGGATCCGGTAAATTTGAGGTATCTCCTCCTACTTCTTCGTCTTCAACCTTAGGTATAAGGGGATCAATCCTAAGGTCAATAACAATATTAACTTTTAGATTCTCATATTTCTCTATAAGGCTTACTTCAATTATTTCATCATCATCATCATTAATGTTTGATTTATCCTCATTGTATTCACTAAATTTGACATGAATTGATTCTTCAACTTTCATGCTTCTTTTATTATATACTCTAAATGCGTTGCTAATTTGCGAATAACCCATAAAGATTCCTTCATCCACTTTGAATTCGAGTTTATCCACGTTATCTTTGGTGTTAAGTACAAAGCACTTACAACCAAATATCTTGAAATAACCAATATTTGGTACTCTACCTTTCCAAATCTCATAAGGAGTCTCTTTGAGAAATGGTCTCAAATAAACTCTATTGATCACATGACAAGCGGTATTTACAGCTTCAGCCCAAAAATATTTGGGTAGCTCAAATTCGTTTAGCATGGCTCTACTCATTTCTTGAAGTGTCCTATTCTTCTTTTCCGCAACACCATTTTGTTGAGGAGTTCTTGGAGCTGAGAAATTGTGTCCATACCCTTTGGATACAAAAAATTCTTGAAATTCTCTATCAAACTCACCACCTCTATCACTTCTAATTTCCTTAATTGTGCCCTCTCTTTGGTTTTCTAATCTCTTACAAAGTTTTATAAATTCTTGGCATGCATCATTCTTTTTAGCTAAGAACATTACCCAAGTGTACCTAGAGAAGTCATCTACAATCACAAAGGTGTAATGTTTTCCACTTAGACTTGCCGTACCAATATCCCCATACAAATCCATATGAAGCAATTGTAGAGGTTTGGTGGTGGAGATTTCACTTTTGGTCTTGAAACTTGTTTTAACAAGTTTTGCCTTTTGACAAGTGTCACATAAGCCATGGTTTTCGAAATTTAATTTTGGAAGGCCTTGGATTTTTTTATTTTTGCAAATATCTTTGAAAATTTTAAAACTAATATGTCCAAGTCGTCTATGCCATAGTTGAGTCAAATCATTTTTGGCAACTAGGCAAGAAACATTTTGTGATATCAAATCATGTGTGCTAAATTTGTAAACATCATTTTTACATATAGCTTCAAAATCAATCTTATCGTTCTTTTTCACAACACATTTTCTTTTCACAAATTTAGTTTGAAAATTAGCATCACATAGTGGGCTACACTTATCAAATTATACTTAAGCCCTTCTACATATAATACATTATTAATAGTAAAAGAAGAGTTACCAATTTCTCCATGTCCAAGGATTTTGGCTCTCCCATTGCCAAAATGTACCGTTCCACCATCTTGGAGCTTGAGCTTGGTGAACAACATTTTGTCTCCGGTCATGTGCGTTGAACATCCGCTGTCCATAAGCCATTTGGTTCCTTCTTCTTTGGCTACTCCATTTATCTTGAAAGCCTACAAAACCAAAAGATGTATGCATTGGTACCCTTTGAAGGTTGGGTCCTTTAGGGTTAGCTTGTCGACCCTTAGGCTTCCAAACATACGTGATTTCAAATCTAGCTCTACATGCTTTCTTCACATGTCCTAGTTTGTTGCAATGAAAACAAGTGGATACATGCTTTGGTTTAGAAGGTGATGAATTTTGTTGTGTTTTTCTATTATTTGCCCTCTTCTTTAAGGACTTAGGTTTAATAGAAGAAAGTGATGAATTAAATCCTGAACCGGATTTATCATTTCCAATTCTTTGATTGCCAAGTAGTATGTCTAAATTGTTTTTACCATTTGTTAGTCTTTGTAAGTCTAACTTTAGTTTCTCACATTCTTTTCTAGTTTCTACATTTTCGAGAGCTACGGTTTTATGCATGGTGAGTATGATGTCATGCTCTTGAAACATCAAAATATTCTTGTCATGCAAGCTCTTATTCTCTAAGATGCATTTCTTGAACTCTTTCTTCAAATGCTTATATTTTAGATTCAATTTTTCAAAATCATCTTGCAAATCTCCTATTTCATCATGAAAATTTGAAGGGTTAGAATTTACCTCAAGATCATCTTCAATTGCCATAAGACAAGTATGTTGAATCTTTGAATTGTCAACCATTGCAACAAGTCAAACACCTTGATCTTCACTCTCTTCTCCTTCCAATTCCGAAAGAAGATCATCCCACGTAGT
The DNA here is from genome assembly GCA_036186865.1 of Eustoma russellianum. Classification (NCBI taxonomy): domain Eukaryota; kingdom Viridiplantae; phylum Streptophyta; class Magnoliopsida; order Gentianales; family Gentianaceae; genus Eustoma; species Eustoma russellianum. Next base: position 22,206,463 of record AP025047.1, on the reverse strand, counting down.
TACCTCCGCATTGAGGGCTTTCTTCTTTTGAAGAAAGACCTTCTTCTCTTGCTTTTGCGGCTCTTTTACGTGGCAATCGGCAATGAAATGACCGGGTCGACCACATCTATAGCAATTTTCACTTGCTTCCTTTTATTTAGATGGTCTTTTGAAAAACTTTCTTGCTTGAGCTTTGTTTCTAGTTGCAATTCTTCTAAATTTTCTTACTAGAAGGGCAACTTCCTCATCCGATTCATCAGACTCTACCACCAATCCTTTGTGTGATGTTTGTGTGGGCTTGATTGGGTTCATCCTATTTTGTTCATCAATAAGAATTTCATGAGTAAGAAGATTACCGGATAGATCATCAAGGGTAAGAGTCTTGAGATTCTTTGATTCGGTGATGGCGGTGACTTTGGGTGTCCATTCTCTTGGCAAAGATTGAGGAGTTTTGAGACAAGGTCTTCATTTGAGATTTTCTTGTCCACCATGGAGAGTTGATTCACTATTCGTGTGAATCGATCGATTGTCTCCTCAATCTTCTCACCGCTTTTCATTCCGAACATCTCATACTCCTTCATGAGCATAAGTCGTTTGGCCATTCTTACTTGCTCAGTTCCTTCATGTATCATTTCAAGCCTTTTCCATGCCTCATGGGCTGTTTCAAGACCTTGAAGTCTTATAAGCTCGGTGGTGATGAGAGCACTTGAGAGAATATCAAATGCTTTGCCATTAATGGCAAATCTTATCTTTTCTTCATCGGTGTAGTCATCCTCATCTTTGAATATTGATTCTCCTTTTGAGTTGGTAATCATAGGAACTTCAATTCCTTTGACAACGGCTCTCCATATATCAAATCCACAGTCTTTCAAGTGATTGATCATTCGAAATTTTCACAAAGAATAATTTTGGGCATCAAACATAGGTGCTTTAGTGTTTGATCCGGAAAATAGTGCAGTAGGCTTGGGAGATGAAGAGGTTGAGGTTGAGGTTGTCATTGCCATGATCTTTAACCTTGCTACTTGCAAAGATAGGCCAAGCAATCAAGGTTAGGCTCTGATACCAATTGTTAGGTCCGAAATACACTCTAGAGGGGGGTGAATAGAGTGTTTGGTCCTTTTGCGGAATTTTCTCGTTTGGCTCAACTCAAAAGATATTCAAAATCAGAGCAAGAATGGGAGATAAGAAGTAGCGAATGTGTTACAGCCCGGAAAATTCGTTATGTAGTATCAACCTTTAATACCGTAAACCTAATCTCATAGGTGTACGATTCATTAGCAAATATATCATAAATGTTTGAATCCACATAATAAAAGCTCAAAATTAACTTAGTTAGTAACAACTTAAACTATTAGTAAAATTAAATCAAAAAGAAATACATGACACAACAATATTATGCTACCTTAAATAAAAAGAAAATAAAATACATACATGAAAGAAAAAGAAAAAGGAAAATGAAAAAGAAGGTGAAGACAACTTGTCTCACACTTTAAATATTTAACATAAAGAAATAGCATGCTTAGGAATCTTGTCATAATACCCATTCATTACACCCATACTTGTCTAAAGGTTGTCTCCCACCCCATTTCACCACCATCATGGCCGGCCACCCTCTCTTAGAAAGGTAGGGTATTATTTCTTCTTTAACCTCTCACATAATTGCATCTTCAACCAACCAATTTCATACTACCTTCAAGGAAAAATCTCAAGAACACTCCAACACTCCCTTATTCCTCCTCTTGGCCGAAAGTTATAGCTTCAACAGGAGAAGATTTTCTTCTCCTTTCTTCACACCAACATCACTCAAATTAAGTACTACAAACACTCCATCAACTAAGAAAGATTCAAGAAGGGTGTAGCATCTAGGATCAAAGACAATCAAGGTAAGAACTTTATGAAGTTTAAGTTTGATTCTTCCATATATAGTTAGTTTCATAAGTTGCTCACTAACCCTTTATTTAAACCTTAAAAACCATGTATACAAGGAAGCAAGGAAGAAGAAACTCTCTTCCAAACAAAGTGAAGGAACCATCATCTAAGTGTAAGAAAAGTGAACCAAGGCAAGTACTCTTCCTAGATCCTTCATGGCTTTTGCAATTCATAAGTATTTATGTTTATATCAAAGTTGGATCATCATGTATTATGTATAAGATTCTCTTTTCAAGAAAGTATAGATCTATATTGAGTGTTAAGTATATATAGATATATATACACTATATATATACGCACATTAAATATATATATTTACACTATATATAGCACGCATACAAATATATAAACAAGTATGTTGATATATATATGTATGTATAAGTGTATAGATCTACATACAAGTAAGTATAGATGTAGAAATGTATATATACATACACTACATATACACGCACGCAAAATACATATATACACACTATATATATAGTACGCATACATATACCCATATTATAAGTATGTATGTTGATATATATATATATATGTATAAGTGTATAGATCTACATATATAAATATGTGTAGATGTATAAAGGTATATTAATATACTCATTTGGCTTT
>AP025047.1:22098796-22203933 GCA_036186865.1 Eustoma russellianum | reverse complement strand
GTATATATATATATATATACACACATTCGGTTTTGATGTATATATATATATATACATACGGTTTATATATATATATGTATATATATTTATATATATATACATACATATGTATAGGTGTATAGATCTATGTATGTGCATATACGGATCTATATGAATATATACATATGTGTAATATATATTTTAAAGAAAGGGAATGAATAAGTATTTGTGTATTACCTACTATATAGTAAAAGATTTTATAAATGTATATATAGTATATATATAGGTTCGGCTATTAAGAGCCTTGATGACAAAATGATTTCATTATATTTTGTACAAGTATATATATTTATATATGAGGAATATGTTAAACTATGAAAATGAATAAGTTTTAGATACTATACAATATATCATAAAATGATTTATATACATATATTCCATATGTATATATTCGGCCTTTAGGCTTGATAACAAAAATGATTTTACCATATTTTATATAAATATATATATGCATGTATGATGAATATGTTAAACTATGAAAATGAATAAGTTTTAGATATTACATAATATATCACAAAATGACTTATATATGTATATAGTATGCACATATATGTTCGGCCTTAGGCCTTAGTAACAAAGATGATTTCATCATATTTTATAAGTATATATGTATATATGATGAATATGCTAAGATATGAAAATGAATAAGTTTTGGATATTATATAATATAGCATAAAATGATTTATATATATATATATACATCATGTATATACATTCGGCCCTTAGGCTTGGTGACAAATGATTTTATTATATTTTTACACAAATACATATGTATATATGATGAATATGTTAAGTTATGAAAGTAGGCTAAGTATGTAGTTTATGTATTATGTTATGAAAAGTATGAAATTTAATGTATAAGTATGATATGTTACATGTTATGTATAATAATATAGGTAGGTTATGATAAGATATAGGTTATGAAATCTAAGATGAAATGTTAAACTAGTAAGAAATTTCATGATATAGGCATGTAAGTATGAATTATGATAAGCATGTATGGAATAGATGATACCAAATTATTGTATGATGATAATGGAGAAAAAGAGGCTGTTTTGGTGTGATGACCGAATGGTAGGCAAAAATGATATTTTTTGTTTAAGTTGTGATATGTAGAAGAAAATACGTAAGTGATGTTACTAGTGGTAGCATGACAAGATACCCGTGTTTGATGGAGTCTCACTTGCATGAAAACAAGATTTGCAAAGTATGTTGTCACATTTCATGTTTTAAAAAGTTCATATGCATAAGAATAATGAACACGAGACGATTGATTCCAATGACCCATGTTATGTTATGATCATGTTATGTTATGTTATGTTGTAGCGCTGTCCTGACATCGGGACCGGAAGTGGTAGATGTCAGGGGGCCCATGTTTACGTTATGGCTGAGTGTAACACCGGGTCTGGGACACGGGATCTCAGTCATAATGCGTCACCATTAGGACATGTACTTATGTTCATGATATTATGTTGTACATGTACTATATGGGGAATCATTCGGTATGTCGTGCGTTATTATTCTTATGAAAAGTGCTATAGCCAACGATGAAAATGTTATGTATTCATGTTATGAAAATGTCATGTTATGCAAGTTATGAAAAGTCATGTTTACGGAAAGTCATTTTATGAAAAGCCATGTTTTATGCATCATGTCATGATATGTCCCTTAGATGAGGATTAGAATATTTGTACGAACATTATGCCTTAAGACGATTAGGAAAGATCAGGCACATAGATGTGATGAATGCAAGTTATGACTTTTGTGTAAGATGAATTAGTATTCAAGTATGAAAGGTGTACTAAAGATATGTTGAGGAAGAATGATATGACCTCTCAGGTATGAAATAAAATCTTATGTTCTGTTTTATTCTTAAATAATGCTGCCATTTGTCAATGAAAATGTAATTATATATATGTTTGTTACTTTATCACTATTTGTTAACCCATGTATGATTCACATGAAGTATCTATAAAGAATACTTGCTGAGCGATTAAAAGACGGTGGTTATCGCTCATACTTGCCTCTTAACATTTCAGAGAACAGGGACCCTGATGCTGTGTTCATTGAGGAGGAACCTCAGATAGAGTATCCGTAAGTGAAGATATAGGCTGAAGAGATGTACCTGTTGTGTGAGCTTTATTTTATGTTGATGTAATAAAGTTCTTGTGAGAAACTGTATTTGAGGTTGTGTGGATTTGAACAGTTTGTAATAACATTATGTATGTTGTGGGTTTGTTTAAAGATGCTTCCGCTATATCGATTACAATTCATGTTGACATGCACATGTATGGTATCGACGCCTTGTACTCTATGGAGTAGAGTATGGCGGGTGCACTGAACCGGAACTCTGGTTCGGGCGGGGCGCTACAGTTGGTATCAGAGAATGGCTCTAGATCCACGGCGGGACAGTAAAGTAAGCATTTAGAAGTTAAGTGATGATCCTAGAATTTAAGTTGTGATCTTGGATCAAGAGTGATATCCCTAGATTAGAATCCTTAGAATAGTTAGGGATAGTTAAATAACATTTAAAGGTTTTTGCTCGGATTATTAAGTTCACAAAAAAAAAAATTCAATTCTGAATTAGTCAGGAAAACAAATTAATTTCAATTGTAAATTATTACTAATGATGCTGTATTCAATAGGATGTCTCCACGACCTAGAGGAAGAACGCCGTGCTGACAGACCTGCACAGTTACCCCCTCCTCCCACCACCACAGATACCCCAGCAGACAGGATCTGTTCCATTTTACACTGAACAGGTGCCTCCACCCCCACAGCAACAGGGTCAGGGAGATTTTCAGCAGGCTGTTCTGCAAGCTTTGGTACAGATAGGACAGGCGGTGAGGTAACAACGGCCACCAGAATCATGCGACACTCCACCGCCACCGCCACCACCTCTACCACAGCAGGGTACTCGTTTCTTTTGCGGGGAATTGAAGAAGGCCCGTATTCCTAACTTTGAAGGTGGATCTGACCCTGACATAGCCGAGAAATGGCTAAAAGAAGTACAGAATAATTTTGAGCTGATTCAAATACCAGAGGAGATAAAAGCTCAGGTTATCAAGCCTTTTCTGACCGGTGAAGCCGATGAATGGTGGACCACTAATTTGCAGGCATTTGCCAGCTCCAGTTACTTGGGAACGATTTTTGAGAGAGTTCCGCAAATTCTACATTCCACCATCAGTTACCTTGAAGAAAATAGGGATGTTTGAGTCTTTAATGCAGACGTCAGGAATGACAGTGGCGGACTATGCCAACCGATTTACCGCATTGGGAAGATATGTTCCAGCAATTATGGGAGATGAACAACTGAAATGGTTAAGTTTGAAAGAGGACTGAACCCACGCATTCGAACCTGGATTGTGAATGCCAACCCGAAGGATTTTGGGTGAATTGCTGGATGCTTGTTATCGAGTAGAAAGGGACATCATCAGGCGTGATTCTGACAGCCGAGACAAAAGGCCCAAGAGCTTGGAGATGGCCAATCCAGTAAGTGGACTAAAACTGCTAAAAGAGACGGTGGACGTGCACCACAACCAAATTTTCAGCCACTGAAGCCACTACCACCCCCACAGGTAGCTGCGATACCTAAGTGTGCCACTTGTCAGCGACAACATAGGGGAGACTGTTTATTGAAGACTGGAGCATGTTTTAATTGTGGAAAGACTGGACACATGATCAGAGATTGTCCTGAACCCAGGAAGGGACCTCAGAGGGCCGCACCTCAGCAGAGAGATGGCCCAAGGGCCAATGCCAGAGTACATGTGATGACAGATGAGGAGGTTCTGGAAGCCCCAGACGTGGTGACAGGTATTATTCATTTGAAAAGTTTATGATATTATCTGCTTGATTTGGAATTGCATATTTGAATTATGAACTGCCTCAGTGTCATATTAATAAACAACATACCTGCCAACGTATTATTTGATAGTGGTGCAAGCCATTCCTTTGTATCGAAAAGGTTTGCTAAGAACCTTGATAGTTGTCCGACTAGACTGGATACGCCTTATCGCGTTCAGGCAGCTGGTGATCAAGTAATCATTTCACATCATATATATAAGAATTGCGAGATAGAAATGGGAGGACAGAAGTTCGAAGTTACCCTAATTCCTATACAGATTGGGGATTTCGACCTTATTCTAGGCATGGATTGGTTATTCAAACACCATGCCTACATTGATTGTCGTGGTAAGCGTGTTATGATTAAGGATTCAATGCGAGAAGAAGTGATTTATCAAGGGAACTCCAAGATGAAAAAGATACCACATAATATTTATCTGACAGCAGCAAAAGCTTTTCGATCACTGAAGAAGGGTAGCAAGGGATTCCTTGTGTACGCTCTTGGCAAGGATTCGAGACCCCATCAATTGACAGTATTCCAGTAGTCAAGGAGTTCACAGATGTATTTCTAGATGATCTACCAGGTTTTACCTCCGGACAGGGAGATTGAATTTGAGATTAATGTCATTCCAGGAGCTGAACCAATCTCAAAGGCACCGTATAGAATGGCCCAGCCGAATTAAAGGAATTGAAATCACAATTGCAAGAATTGATAGATAAGAAGTTTATACGGCCAAGTGTATCACCATGGGGAGCTCCAGTGTTGTTCGTTAAGAAGAAAGATGGCAGCATGCGACTCTGCATCGATTATCGAGAGCTGAATAAGATCACTATCAAAATAGATATCCACTGCCTCGAATCGACGATTTGTTCGATCAATTAAGGGTAAGTAATTTGAATAATTACATAACAAGTATATAACTATTATAAATATCAATATAATTTTTCGTACAGGGAGCTAAAGTATTCAGCAAGATTGACCTTCGCTCTGGTTACCATCAATTAAAGATCAAGTCGGAAGATATCGCTAAGACTGCTTTTCGTACAAGATATGGACATTATGAGTTCTTAGTGATGCCATTTGGATTGACCAACGCACCCGCAGCATTCATGGATTTGATGAACACAGTATTTCGGGATCAGTTGGATAAGTTCGTGGTAGTATTTATTGATGATATTCTAATATACTCACCGGATGAAGAGACCCATGCAGAACATCTAAGAATAACCCTGAATGTATTAAAAAGGAAGCAGTTATATGCTAAACTCAGCAAGTGCGAATTTTGGCTCCATAGTGTTGCATTTTTGGGTCATGTTGTGTCTAAGGATGGTATCTCAGTAGACCCCAAAAAGATTGAGGCTATTACGGAATGGCCGAGGCCGACAAATGTGACTGAGGTCAGGAGTTTCTTAGGACTGGCAGGTTATTATCGGAAGTTTGTTGAAGGATTCTCACGGATTGCAGTTCCATTAACTCGATTGACGCAGAAAAGGACGCGATATGACTGGACTTCTGATTGTGAACAGAGCTTCACCGAACTTAAGAAGAAATTGACATCGGCACCGGTATTAGCACAACCAATTTCAGGAGAAGGATTCGTAGTATATAGCGACGCTTCGAAGAATGGACTAGGTTGTGTATTAATGCAGAGAGAACGAGTAATTTCATATGCATCAAGACAGTTGAAACCATATGAACAGAATTACCCCACCCATGATCTGGAATTGGCGGCAGTTGTATTTGCGCTCAAGATATGGAGACATTATTTGTATGGAGAGAAATGCGAAATCTATACGGATCACAAGAGTTTGAAATATCTTTTCACCCAGAAGGAACTAAACATGAGGCAGCGAAGATGGTTGGAATTGATGAAAGATTATGATCTTGCTATTCATTATCATCCGGGGAAGGCGAATAAGGTAGCAGATGCATTGAGTAGGAAGTCAAGTCATGCTAGGCAGACGCCTCTAGAGAGAGAGATAGCCGAGTTTGGATTGGATGTAGTTGACTCGACTGCAAATATTCTGGCTACGTTGATGATAACCCCCACTTTAATTGATAGGATTAAAGAGGCACAAAAGGATGATTCCGAGTTAATGATCATCGTCAAGCAGTTGGAAGAACAACCGGCGAAGGACTTTCAGTTGCATAATGATGGCAGTCTTTGGTTCAAAGAGAGATTATGTGTGCCAAACATTGATGGAATTAAAAAGGAGATCATGATGGAAGCTCACAACTCGCGATTATCTATACATCCGGGAGCAACAAAGATGTATCAGGATCTTAAAAGAAATTATTGGTGGAACGACATGAAGCGTCACATTGCGGAGTTTGTGGAGAGATGTCATACTTGTCAACAAGTTAAAGCAGAACATCAGAGGCCGGCAGGACTATTACAGCCATTAGAGATTCCGGAGTGGAAATGGGAACATATTACGATGGATTTTGTTACTGGACTTCCTAAGACTCGTAATGGTAATGATGCGATCTGGGTGATCGTGGATCGTCTCACTAAATCGGCACATTTCTTATCCATGTCAATCCAGACATCCATAGAAAAGCTGGTGGGTATGTATATGAATGAGATAGTTATCCTACATGGAACACCTGTCAGTATCGTGTGCGATAGAGATCCATGTTTTACTTCGCGATTTTGGAAATCTTACCAAAATGCCATGGGTACCGAACTCCGGATGAGTACAGCATTCCATCCGCAGACCGATGGACAGTCAGAACGTACCATACAAACAGTGGAAGATATGCTACGCGCTTGCACTTTAGATTTCAAGGTTAGCTGGGACAAATCAGTGAAGTTGATTGAATTCTCTTACAATAACAGCTATCACAGTTCTATAGGTATGGCACCGTTTGAAGCATTATATGGAAGAAAGTGTCGATCTCCGTTATACTGGGATGAGGTTGGCGAGAGAGCCATTATGGGTCCAGAATTGATAGAAAAGACATTGGGGAAGATTAAAATGATACGTGAAAGGTTGAAGGCTGCACAAGATCGAAGCAAAAGCTGGGCAGATACAAAAAGACGACCGATTGAGTTTGATGTGGGCGAGAAAGTATATTTGCGAGTTTCACCAACTAAAGGCGTGAGTAGATTTGGGATTAAAGGGAAACTGAGCCCTAGATTTATTGGCCCTTATGAGATACTAGAGAAAGTTGGGACTGTTGCATACCGGTTGGCCTTACCTCCTACCTTATCTCAGGTTCATAATGTGTTTCACGTATCCCAGTTACGACGATATGTACAAGACCCGGATCATATACTGGAACAACTACCCGTAACTATTAAAGATGACGTTACATATGAAGAAGTTCCCATACGGATCGTGGACCGCAAGAAGCAAGTGTTGAGGAGACGGACAATTCCATTTGTGAAAGTACAATGGAGCAATCATACTGAACGAGAAGCGACTTGAGAGCCGGAACAGCAAATGCAGAAACAATATCCACAACTCTTTGTATGAGGTACGTAAGTTTCGAGGACGAAACTTTTTATAAGGAGGGGAGAATGTTACAGCCCGGAAAATTCGTTATGTAGTATCAACCTTTAATACCGTAAACCTAATCTCATAGGTGTATGATTCATTAGCAAATATATCATAAATGTTTGAATCCACATAATAAAAGCTCAAAATTAACTTAGTTAGTAACAACTTAAACTATTAGTAAAATTAAATCAAAAAGAAATACATGACACAACAATATTATGCTACCTTAAATAAAAAGAAAATAAAATACATACATGAAAGAAAAAGAAAAAGGAAAATGAAAAAGAAGGTGAAGACAACTTGTCTCACACTTTAAATATTTAACATAAAGAAATAGCATGCTTAGGAATCTTGTCATAATACCCATTCATTACACCCATACTTGTCTAAAGGTTGTCTCCCACCCCATTTCACCATCATCATGGCCGGCCACCCTCTCTTAGAAAGGTAGGGTATTATTTCTTCTTTAACCTCTCACATAATTGCATCTTCAACCAACCAATTTCATACTACCTTCAAGGAAAAATCTCAAGAACACTCCAACACTCCCTTATTCCTCCTCTTGGCCGAAAGTTATAGCTTCAACAAGGAGAAGATTTCTTCTCCTTTCTTCACACCAACATCACTCAAATTAAGTACTACAAACACTCCATCACCTAAGAAAGATTCAAGAAGGGTGTAGCATCTAGGATCAAAGACAATCAAGGTAAGAACTTTATGAAGTTTAAGTTTGATTCTTCCATATATAGTTAGTTTCATAAGTTGCTCACTAACCCTTTATTTAAACCTTAAAAACCATGTATACAAGGAAGCAAGGAAGAAGAACTCTCTTCCAAACAAAGTGAAGGAACCATCATCTAAGTGTAAGAAAAGTGAACCAAGGCAAGTACTCTTCCTAGATCCTTCATGGCTTTGCAATTCATAAGTATTTATGTTTATATCAAAGTTGGATCATCATGTATTATGTATAAGATTCTCTTTTCAAGAAAGTATAGATCTATATTGAGTGTTAAGTATATATAGATATATATACACTATATATATACGCACATTAAATATATATATTTACACTATATATAGCACGCATACATATATATAAACGATCTTAACTCGGAGCGCATCTCACGTTATACAGGGAAGTACCTCTCTTACTCAATGAATAGTTTAGTGTGGAATATTAGGGGCATGCGTGCCTCATTGCCTAGATTAAAACGTTTGATTACAGAGCATCGGTTGCATTTATTAGCTTTATTAGAACCTAAACACACACCTTCAAGCATTAGTCGATTCATGTTGCAGCTTGGTTTCACACACTCTTACGCTTCTCATTCGCATCGTATTTGGTTTTTTTAGCGGGATACTGAGTTTACATTGCTTGATACTCAGGATCAGGGTCAGGTGGTGCACTTTACTCTTCAATCCATTTCACTGCAGTTGACATTTATATTTTCGGTGGTCTATGCTACCACGACTCCTGTCCTGCGCCGCCCTCTTTGGAGAGCTTTGAGTGATTTTGCTGATTCATGTCAATTACCTTGGCTAGTTGGTGGTGATTTTAACACATTTCGCACATTAGAAGATCATCGTGGTCGTTCGGTTCCATCACTCGCAGCATTACAAGACTTAAATGACTGTGTTGAATATTGCTCTTTGATGGCTCCTCCTCATCAGGGTTCCAGATTCACTTGGGCGGATGGAAGGGGTCTTGGTCGCATATCTCGTAGATTAGACTGGCTCTTTATTAATTCTGCATTCCAAGATACTTTTCCGACGCTTCAATTGTCTCATCTTCCAAGAGTGGCTTCTGATCATATGCCATTACTGTTCATCTGTCGTCACCAGGAGGGGTCTAGCCGCCGTACATTCAGGTTTTTAGATGCATGGTTGCATCACTCAGACTTTAATAATTACATGACGCAGACGTGGCTTTCTTATCCAACTACGGGTGGTATGTATGGATTCTACAGCAAGCTATGCTCATTTAAAAAAGACCTTCAACGATGGAACAAGGACGTTTTCGGCAATATTTTTAATAATCTTAAGTATGCAGAGACTCAATTAAATCATGCTGAAGCTGCCTTGGATGCTCAGCCAACAGAAGACACTCGGACCGCATATCATAAGTGTAAGGCCGAATATTTACAAGCATCTAATGCTGAATTGCAGTTCTGGAAACAAAAAGCACGAGTAAAATGGCTTCAGGAAGGTGATGCGAATACACAATATTTTCACTCTCTTGTCAAGGGAAAGCGGACACATCTACGTATTCAGCAAATACTGGCTCCGGATGGCCAGTTGCTAACGGAGTCATCAGACATTATGACAGCTGCGGTAACTTTTTATACCGACTTGTTTGGTCCAGTTTCTACGCAGAATCATTCAGCCATATTATCTTCCATTCCTCGACTGGTCACCGAAGAGGACAATACACGACTAACCACGTTGCCCACTGCCTCCGAAATTAAAGATGCGGTATGGCATCTGGATCCTCACAGTGCTGCTGGCCCAGATGGATTTCACGGTATGTTTTATCGTTCATGTTGGTCGGTTATACATTCTGATGTGGAAAAAGCGGTGCAAGAATTTTTCTTGGGTATTCCGCAGCCATCAATGATGGCAAGTGCAGTTATTACTTTGATACCCAAAATCTCCTCACCACGTTCTTTTGGTGATTTCCGTCCAATCTGTTTGACGAATTTCTTAAGTAAGGTGTGTACCCGTATTATTGCGACGCGACTGGGTCTGCTTCTCCCCAAGCTGATTTCGCCGGAACAAACAGGTTTTCTCCCAGGACATGATATCTCTACACAAGTTTTATTAGCGAGAGAAATGGTTCATATGTTGGATAATGGCCTTTCACATGTATGCTTGAAATTGGATATGATGAAAGCTTTTGACCGAGTCAGTTGGAATTATTTGGAACATCTATTATTGAGATTTGGCTTTTCAGGTTTCTTCACCAGGTTAATCCTCAATCATCTCCGCGCTACTACATTATCAGTTTTGATTAATGGGGAACCATCTCCAACTTTTCGCCCACATCGAGGGGTGAAGCAGGGAGACCCTTTATCTCCATTGCTTTTTATTTTGGCTTCTGAGGGGTTCAGCCGTGGCTTATCTGCGTTAGTGACAGCGGGACATATCCAGTCATTTCGTCTTGGTCGGATCCCTTTTTCCATATCTCATTTAGCGTATGCCGACGATCTTCTTGTTTTTCTACAAGGTACACAACGTAACATTCGACGCTTTAAAAAGTTCTTAACGGATTATGAAACTGCATCTGGGCAAAAGGTCAATTTTCATAAGAGTAGTCTTATTCCATCGGATCGTCTCTCGGTGAGTCGCGTTCGCGCTTTACAGGAGATACTTGGGATGAGGCTTTCATCACTGCCTTTCCGCTATTTGGGTTCTTATCTTCACAAGGGTATCAATCGTTCTCGCTATTGTGCTACTCTTTTACAACATTTTGATGATAGACTACAAGGATGGCATTCTAGGCTATTATCTGCTGCGGGCAGATTAGTTTTATTGCGCTCGGTGATTTCGGCGCTTCCTCTTCATATCATGGCAGCAGGGGGCCTTCCAAAATCAGTCATTCAGGTGATAAATCGAAAAATGGCTACTTTTTATTGGGGGAAGCGACACCACTGGGTTGCATGGTCAAAAATTACATTGCCCACTGAAGAGGGTGGCTTAGGCCTGCGGGATCTTAATACCTTACAACAGGCTTATTATTGCAGGATTTGGTGGCTCTATCATAAGCAAGACACATTATGGAGTCGATATATGCAGGCAAAATATGGACGCAGAGGTGATTTTAGTCCACGTTTGCCGGATTCGCCAATTTGGAAACTTATTTGCCGCATTAATCATATTTGTGTCGCGCATACAACAGGGATGGCCCAATTTCTCACGTGGAATCCCTCGGCCTCAGGGGAGTTCACTTTAAAATCCGCGTACAATATATGTCGTTCAGCTAGACCTACATTACACACAGCTAAATTTATTTGGTTTAAATATCATTCGCCAGCCATCCGACTTCTACTATGGCGTTTGTTTCATGCGGCATTACCATTTGAAGACTATATAGGACGCTACTTGACAGCGCGGCCTACACAATGCTCATTTTGCAAGCATCATTCCTCCTCCGTTGATCATGTCTTTTTGTATTGCTCCACAATACATCCCTTGTGGATGTTCTTTGCAGCGGAATTGCAGGGTGTATCCCCAACTAATCTATCTCTTCGACAATATTTATTGGCATGGTGGTACAGGTCATCTGTGTCCTCCATTGAGGGGGTGCTAAAAATTGTTGTCCCTGGCATTTTCGTACATAATATATGGCGTTGTTACGCACATATGGTGTATGGTGATCAGGCATCCTGTTCTCTATCTGCTCTCCAATATACAACTCAATCTGATATTCATATGTGGGTTCATACAATACAAGGCACGAAACTTGCAGCCACCACTGCGCCTTCCCTATCATGGCTTCCAAAGATTCGCGCCCCGCGCCTACAAGTGATTAAATGGCTTACCCCTCCATCGGGTCGATTTAAGCTCAATGTTGATGCCGCGGTTGGGCGCGGCAACGCTGCAGGGGGTATCATTTTACGCAACTCTTGTGGCGCATGTGTCCGAGCCGTCGCATTCCGCCTTCCTCCTTGTCCTCCGTTACAAGCTGAAATTCAAACGGCTTTATTTGGATTGCTATATTTCCGTCCATTATATTGATCACTGATTATAGAGACCGACTGTGCGCAGCTACTGCAACGTCTACATCAACAGCAACCTGTGTTTGGAAACTTCCATCTTACATTACTACACCTACTGATCACTCGCCATAATTTGGAAATTCAGCACGTATTCAGAGAAGCCAATATGCCAGCCCACTATTTAGCTCAACATGCCATGCTATCACCGCGCACGTCCTTCTTCACATCTTCTAGCCTCCCATCAATGGTTCGTGCTGCAGTCTCATTGGACCTCACCACAGCGACTCTGCGTAGACGATCCACATAATGTCTTCCAAATGGATTGGCACACTCGCATTATCTCTGCCTGTGCTCGTATGAGTACAGGAAGGCAGGGTATGTTGACTTTTCGTATTCATTTATTTATCATAGGCATTCGAATGGCTTACACACATATTGTTTTCCCATGTACATGGCTTACATCTGATGACGACGCTCGAGCCATTTTGGTACATGTGCTGGACAGTGATATCACGGAAATTCAATCTGATTGGCACGGGTGTATTGTTGCTGCCTGTGCTTTTCTAGGTGCAGGCAGCCCTGGTGAGCTCTACAAATTATCGATCTATTTGATGTTGCTTTGGTTTGCCATATGTGATGCATCCTTTGATTTTGCTGCTGCATGTGCTTTTGCGTGGATTCAATTCTGGATGTTTGCTTTGCTCTGGAGCTTCGATCTGGCTGAATATTCATTTTGCGCCATGAGTTCTACCTTGAGGCTCATGACTATGGTGCGCGAGCGTCAGTGTTGGCTACCCCCGCGTGTCTATTGCAGGGAATGGTGTTTTCTGACATATCCTGCCTGTTTTCTAAGGGATACAGGCAGGCTCGGTATGTCTATTTCTTTAATGGCCTGTATTTCATTCTCTATTCTCCTGTATCATAACGACTGTTTCACTCTTGCTCTTTCATGTCTCGGTTTCACCCTGGTGGCTGATGGCTCTCCCTTTTTGGCGGCTTTACTGAGAATTGGCAAACCCATATCTGGTTTTTACATGAAGCGACTACTGGAGGTGACACTACTGGGTCACAATATCGATCACCTCGATGAATCTCAATCTTTGTACTCAGATATCGAATCTCTACATTTCGATGATAGTCATATAAATATGTACGCTTTTTCCTTCGCTAGGGTTTTATCCACAAGGGTGGTTTTTCCTAGCAAGGTTTTAATGCGGCATATCATATATGACTGGAGATCTGTAATTCTTAGTTCGTTATTTTATTTATTTGCCTACTCTGAATTTATGTAATATGGTTTTCCTCCGCCATAAGTGAGGCTTTATTTTTAATAAAATAAATGTTTCATTAAAAAAAAAGTATGTTGATATATATATATGTATGTATAAGTGTATAGATCTACATACAAGTAAGTATAGATGTAGAAATGTATATATACATACACTACATATACACGCACGCAAAATACATATATACACACTATATATATAGTACGCATACATATACCCATATTATAAGTATGTATGTTGATATATATATATATGTATAAGTGTATAGATCTACATATATAAATATGTGTAGATGTATAAAGGTATATTAATATACTCATTTAGCTTTGAATATCAATGTATGTATATATATATATACACACATTCGGTTTTGATGTATATATATATATATACATACGGTTTATATATATATATATGTATATATATTTATATATATATACATACATATGTATAGGTGTATAGATCTATGTATGTGCATATACGGATCTATATGAATATATACATATGTGTAATATATATTTTAAAGAAAGGGAATGAATAAGTATTTGTGTATTACCTACTATATAGTAAAAGATTTTATAAATGTATATATAGTATATATATAGGTTCGGCTATTAAGAGCCTTGATGACAAAATGATTTCATTATATTTTGTACAAGTATATATATTTATATATGATGAATATGTTGAACTATGAAAATGAATAAGTTTTAGATACTATACAATATATCATAAAATGATTTATATACATATATTCCATATGTATATATTCGGCCTTTAGGCTTGATAACAAAAATGATTTTACCATACTTAATATAAATATATATATGCATGTATGATGAATATGTTAAACTATGAAAATGAATAAGTTTTAGATATTACATAATATATCACAAAATGACTTATATATGTATATAGTATGTACATATATGTTCGGCCTTAGGCCTTAGTAACAAAGATGATTTCATCATATTTTATAAGTATATATGTATATATGATGAATATGCTAAGATATGAAAATGAATAAGTTTTGGATATTATATAATATAGCATAAAATGATTTATATATATATATATATACATCATGTATATACATTCGGCCCTTAGGCTTGGTGACAAATGATTTTATTATATTTTTACACAAATACATATGTATATATGATGAATATGTTAAGTTATGAAAGTAGGCTAAGTATGTAGTTTATGTATTATGTTATGAAAAGTATGAAATTTAATGTATAAGTATGATATGTTACATGTTATGTATAATAATATAGGTAGGTTATGATAAGATATAGGTTATGAAATCTAAGATGAAATGTTAAACTAGTAAGAAATTTCATGATATAGGCATGTAAGTATGAATTATGATAAGCATGTATGGAATAGATGATACCAAATTATTGTATGATGATAATGGAGAAAAAGAGGCTGTTTTGGTGTGATGACCGAATGGTAGGCAAAAATGATATTTTTTGTTTAAGTTGTGATATGTAGAAGAAAATTAAGTAAGTGATGTTACTAGTGGTAGCATGACAAGATACCCGTGTTTGATGGAGTCTCACTTGCATGAAAACAAAATTTGCAAAGTATGTTGTCACATTTCATGTTTTAAAAAGTTCATATGCATAAGAATAATGAACACGAGACGATTGATTCCAATGACCCATGTTATGTTATGATCATGTTATGTTATGTTATGTTGTAGCGCTGTCCTGACATCGGGACCGGAGTGGTAGATGTCAGGGGCCCATGTTTACGTTATGGCTAAGTGTAACACCGGGTCTGGGACACGGGATCTCAGTCATAATGCGTCACCATTAGGACATGTACTTATGTTCATGATATTATGTTGTACATGTACTATATGGGGAATCATTCGGTATGTCGTGCGTTATTATTCTTATGAAAAGTGCTATAGCCAACGATGAAAATGTTATGTATTCATGTTATGAAAATGTCATGTTATGCAAGTTATGAAAAGTCATGTTTACGGAAAGTCATTTTATGAAAAGCCATGTTTTATGCATCATGTCATGATCATGTCCCTTAGATGAGGATTAGAATATTTGTACGAACATTATGCCTTAAGACGATTAGGAAAGATCAGGAACATAGATGTGATGAATGCAAGTTATGACTTTTGTGTAAGATGAATTAGTATTCAAGTATGAAAGGTGTACTAAAGATATGTTGAGGAAGAATGATATGACCTCTCAGGTATGAAATAAAATCTTATGTTCTGTTTTATTCTTAAATAATGCTGCCATTTGTAAATGAAAATGTAATTATATATATGTTGTTACTTTATCACTATTTGTTAACCCATGTATGATTCACATGAAGTATCTATAAAGAATACTTGCTGAGCGATTAAAAGACGGTGGTTATCGCTCATACTTGCCTCTTAACATTTCAGAGAATAGGGACCCTGATGCTGTGTTCATTGAGGAGGAACCTCAGATAGAGTATCCGTAAGTGAAGATATAGGCTGAAGAGATGTACCTGTTGTGTGAGCTTTATTTTATGTTGATGTAATAAAGTTCTTGTGAGAAACTGTATTTGAGGTTGTGTGGATTTGAACAGTTTGTAATAACATTATGTATGTTGTGGGTTTGTTTAAAGATGCTTCCGCTATATCGATTACAATTCATGTTGACATGCACATGTATGGTATCGACGCCTTGTACTCTATGGAGTAGAGTATGGCGGGTGCACTGAACCGGAACTCTGGTTTCGGGCGGGGCGCTACAGAATGAGTACATCGGATATAGAGTGGTTCGAATCGTAAATGATTCTACTCCACTACCACTTTGTTGCCAAAGTGGATTTTCAACAACTACTCTTCTTATTATGAACAATAAGAACAACAACAGCAACACTTACACTAAAACCTTAGTGTAAGCAACAACAGCAACTTCTTGCACAAAACACACTTGTGCAACTACAGCAACTACAGCTCTTAGCAAGAACAACTTCTTGCTTCCTCACAACTTCAACAAAAAGTTCCCTCAAGAACTTCTCACAGTGGGTTGAAGAAATATAGTAAGGTTCACACTTTCTCACAAGTCTAAGCACAAGCAAGAGATCAAATATTTATGGTTCCTCTTGTGCTTGACTCTCTTTCTCTCAATATACAACAATGAAGAGCAAAGAAAAGCTAAAAAAATCTTTATACAAATTTACAAGTATGAGAGAACTATACAACAATGAAAGATGAAGCTAGATGATGTTGAAAGTGTGTATTTGCCTCATCCAAGCCTCCTCTATTTATAGATGAAGTTCACCATGTTTTTGAGGCTCTCCACCAAGTCTTCATCTTCAAAAATGTCAAGATAGTGCGCAAATAGTCTTTAGCCACCCTATGGAGTGATTTGATCTTGAATAGCCACCCTAGAGAATCTTAGACATGCATATAATAGTCAAGGAAGCATGTAGTATGTTGGGTTAAAGTCCACAAGAAATTTGAGCAAGATTAGAGAGAGAAAACATCATAAATCTCCCTTCGATTTTGTTCCAACGTTCAGAAAATTTGAATTCTGGGGGACATCGATCGATCGAAGTGCCAGGGGGAGAGATCCATGTCCTCCAGAACATTGCAGTTTTTGACACTACCTGATATCGATCGATCGATGTCAGAGGCTGAAGTGACATCGATCGATCGATGTCACTTGGTTTAGAGATCGATGTTCACTGTCTTACATCGATCGATCGATGTTAGTGACATCGATCGATCAATGTCCTTTGGTTGAGAGTTCGATGCTCTCTGACTGACATCGATTGATCGATGTCAGAGGCTGAAGTGACATCGATCGATCGATGTCCCCAGATTGAGACAGACTGCCAGACGTCACAGGTACACGACTCCGGTTGTTAACCATGCAAGACAGAGATGCCACACAACATTCCTCAGCCACACGGCTATCAACTAAGCCCGCCAGGTGTCGCCAACTCATCCACTTTGGAGACACTCATCCTCAACCTCAACAACTATTAAAGAGGAACTTCATGGACAATAAAGGGAGGTCTCTTTTTGAACGCCCATAATAGCCCAGAGAACTCATCTCAGCTCGGCTTACACTTGGGCCGACCTTAAGCAGGTTTTATACAACCTTAATTCCAGCATAAAGCTCTACGATAAAATGCCCACAACTGACTTAAGCGTCGGAGGGTTTTCCTGGGGCAGCGTCCTGAGACCCCTAATGTTTTCTTCCCTTTTCAGGTTTCCTTGAAGAGGTCAGACGAAGGAGAGACGGCGAGACTCCAATATCTCGACTTTTACCGTGGTGATAAATCTGACATCATCACACTAGGTATCCAAAATATAGATTGTTCGGAAATACGTTCATTGAAATCTTGAGAGTAGTAATATCTTTGGAATTCTTCTTTCAGCTCTGGTTTTGGTGTTTTTGCTAATTACGTACACAATGTATTATTCCTCCTGCATAGATCACAGCTAAATAGCATATTTTGGCACCTCAACGATTGAAGTCCGGAATTGAAACTTTTTTAGTATCAAAAGAATAAATGCATACCCCACCCCACCCCAAACTCCCTTCCCTCTCTTACATAAAAAGCAGGGTGTTCTCAGGACATAGCCTGATGAAAATAGGTAACATGTAATCATCTTGAAAGAGAGAGGTTGGGAGTTCGAATCTTTCCGGAGGCATTTGTGAGGAATTCCATTGCTTGTGCCTCATAATACTGTATCTGTATATATAATATGTTCTTTGTCTGAATCTATCAGGTTCGTGATTTACATCACTATAGTTCCTATAAAACCGGAGGTGACAGAAACCTTTAATGTTTGGGGTAGGGTGGAGACTGTATATATGCAAAACGCCACAAAGAACATGGGCCGGCAGCGTTGAAGAGTCATTATCAGATTCCACTCAATCATGTCCTCTTGCTTGCTTTACCCATGTGCCTACCCACTCTCCTTTCTCCATCTCTTTGCTATATTACTGAAGGAATAAAAACATCAAGTCTGTCGTTAAATCCAAAACGATGGGTTTGTTTGACCAGAAAACTCTTCCTCTTTACATAGGTTCTTGCTTGATTATGTGAAGCAATTGGGTTTGTTGCAGAGTGAAGAATGAGGCTGGTTTCTTGGGCCAAGAAGGAGCTTGCTCGTTTCAAAGTGGAGAAGAGTAAAAGATTTTTGCTCCCCAAAAGCAGCTTAGCCTCTTCAAAGGCCTTGCCTGTGCGTTCGGTTCGTTCTCTCTCCCTCTTTCTCCTGAAAATACTTTCTCATGAATATTTTGTTTAAATCTTTCTTAAAATGATGATATAATGTGTGTATATACATACAAAGATACACACACATATTTAAAAAATAGCAACGTAGGGAAATTAGACATGTATAATTGCCGACAAGAAACACAGTTACCGGAAGGAGTTGCCATTCTTCTACTTAAAAAATGTCATACCTTAATCAGAGAAGATATATCGTTTCAATTTCAAGGAGCTTTGTAGATGGTATAAATGATGACCTCTTACAATGAAAAAAGGTCATACCTTGATTCCAAGAGTCTATACTGTCTCAATCTCAAAGAGTTTTGTAGAGGATATCAATGAAGAATTTGCGACCTTCTAGATGGGTGAGACTTTTATCATACAACCCATGTAGGCTGTCTGCTGTAAACTAGGCTAACAACTCTTTTACCCAGTTGAACTGGATACTATGGCCTAAGCTAGTTTTGAACAAGATAGCAGTGTTACACCCATTATGCGTGTGTCATGTATAGAACCTATGTCTTTCTAGGTATGATATTCCAATCCGAGTAATAACTGAACTATCTTTTAGAGCTAGTAGTGCCCATTCTTGAGTAGGGGTATGTGTACTTTAGTAAAAAAGCTAATTATGATATCTTATTTTGTTATAAATTGTTTCATGTTATGATGTATTAGTTATAAAAGGTGAATGCTTATAGAAAAAAGAATATGACTATAGATGTATATAATAGTATGTTGTTGATATATATGGGCCACCCGTTACAGGTTAGACCAGTCAACAACGGAGAATTTTTGCGCCTGTGATCGAGATAACGAGTAATCTGTTAAAAATATTGTCACACCTCTTCAAACACATAAATAGTCAAGTACAATTTAAAATCAATCCGTTAAAATATTTTATACATTGTTCTCCGAAATTTGGTCACAAATGATGTTGAGACTAGTTTAGGAAATTATTGTATTGAATATCTTTAAGATTTGATCTTAATTTATATTTGATCAATTATTTAAGTTGACTGTGACAATATTTTTATAACAGAAATAGTATATAATATATGTCATAAAAGATTTAAAAATATATATTTTTCTATGTAAATGTTACCGTCTGATTGATTGATTTTCATAGTAGTAAAGTCTCTTTAGGTAAAAGTTTATCGGCATAGACTTCATGACAACTACAGCACTGTTGTATTTAAAGCGGGAATACTTTTTGTTAATTTTAAGCCGTGTTGAGAACTAACTATTTACTATATTTAAATAATTATGTAATAACTCATATTATACAAACGAATGGAGAGTAATATATTTGAGCCAACTGTTCAATTTAGCAGCTCCACTAATTTTATAAAAATATTCTCAGTTTCTGCATTTTCATGACGAATGATCAGCTAATGTACATGTTGACTATGTTGCTTTTTAAATTCCACATATTCCCTGTAAATGTCGTAGATCAGTTACACGCCTGACATTTATTAAAGATGTTATGTATTATGTATGTGTGTGTGTATATATATTAAATGATGAAGTGACAACACAAATTAAAACAGGTTGGTGTGACAAAGCAGGCAAGTCAAACGATAATAGCTGCTGACTTACGATGTCTTGGGTGTCAAAGAAGGGTATCCGGCATCCTCACTCAAATTAATGGTAAGGTTTTTTTTTATATAAAATTAATTCTTCATGGTAAATTGGAATTTACATCTAGTACATTAATTAAGATGGCTCTGTTTAGACCTAACAAAACTTGCAACATCTCTATGATATATTTGTTGTTTGTTGTTTTTTGTTCTTTTGTTTTTTTTTGTCTTTCTTTGTCATACATTATTGGTGTATATACACGGTTATGACTATTTTAATATCGGAAGTTTTCTATTTGTATTTATTAAATTCTCTCACTAACATACTAGTACATCATATCGCTATTATTGTATTATTTATAGTTGTACATATAGAGGCGAGGATCTCACTGAAAGCAAACTCTCTATCACTTAGGATAGAAGTATTGTTTGTCTGTCTCTCACTCTTCCCGGACCCTAACGGTAGCTTAAGCTGTTGTTGTGATATACTTGATTGATTGAATTAGATCTACCCTATATTTTTTTGGTTCTCAAATTTGTAAAGATTTGTAATATACCAAGCACATACAGTATAGAAGTTGTGGCACACATCATTTTGCATGCATATCAGTAGGTAAGATTGATTAGAATTTGAACGTATGTTTATAAATGATTTACATAGCAACCAACCGCAAAGCAAGTTGTGCAAAAAAAAAATGAAAAATTTAAAGCAACTTTACGTACGGGGAATCTTTAAGGTTCCAGATTTCTGTCGATGGTTTAAACCCATGATTTAATTTAACTTTTAATAATGTTGTCTTATATTTTCGTGGAGTAAGAATATATGCCAACATTATAACACCTATGGTCTCGTCGTTTCCAATACCTTTTTAAATAAAAAATTGTGGTCTTGTTAAATTAGTTTTATTTAAAAACTGCATATCAAAATCTTTGGACATGGGTCTCAAATAAACCCATACAACGTTTGTGTGGATCCAATTCACTAACCTTCGACTTCGTTATTTCAACACGTATGTGTTGAGTGGGCTGGGGAGTTTCATTGAAAAACCTATTTCCATGGATAAGTTAACTGAATCCCAATTTCGACTATTGCAAAGAATTTTGTTAAAATTAAAGCATGCGTCCTCCTAATTAATTCTATAAATTTCGTTGATGAGTTTGACCAAGAATACTCTTAGAAAATAATTTACGAATGGGTGTCATCTCAATATACGAAATGTTTACTTTTTGGGCATTCTTGTAAAGCGCATTGTTGTGAAGTCAAATCTTCACAAGAAAAACAAAATGCTGAAATATGAGACCCTTTCTAAGGCAGAGGGAAATAAGTGTAAGCAACAAGGATTTGGAGGCAACAAAACTACAATGAAGGAGCAGGAGACTGTTACCCTCCCCGGGAAAGTTAAGAATGTTGACAAAGGTAAGGCAAAAGTGGTGGTACTGAAGCCAGGCTTGAAGTAAATAACGGATTCAAAACACAACACACGCGCACATACAAAACATAACTCGCTTTGTATTATTACTATTCGGAAAATAACTCAAAACCGAACAAGACTTGCCGCCCTTTGCCAATGACCCTACCCGGCATTGACTCAACAATCACCCTACCCGGGATTGGTATTTGGCACTCTTGGCCTTGGCACGCTTGGCGCTCTTGGCACTCTTGAGGCTTTTGGCTCTCTTGAGGCTCTTGAGGCACCATCTACTTTGGCTAGCCCCCTTTATTTATAGACTAACTAGTCTAAACAAACCATTACCTAATAGGAAAAGATAAACACCAATAAGGAAATAACTTTAAAATAAAACTCCAACTTCTTAGGAGATTTCCTAAGTCTTATCCTAAAAGGAAATTATCCAACAATCTCCCCCTTAATTTCTGAATGTACCCTCGGAAGGTCTTCCACGCCGATTGACTTGCGGTGCTCACGGGCCTTGCGCTGCTTTCACCGACTTCACTCATCGTGGTTGGTTCCTTCCAAGAACTCGTTGATCTCAACGCGCCACTGGACAAATTTAGGCCGTGTACCTTTCGGCCTAGGGCAACCGAAATTTCTTACCCTTTTGTTCAAATTGCAAACGGCCAAAATCCTATTTCGGCCTTGCAAGATTTTTCTTGACTTTGGCCGATTCCTTTCGGCCTTTTGAAAAAGATTATCAGCCGATTCCTTTCGGCTTTGACGGCGGCCCTTATTTTTTTTCAATTAATTACTCGTTGAACAGAATCCGGCCCTTGTTGATACGAAGAACACGACAACCTCCTCACGGGATCAACCCTAACACGGCAACCTTACCACGGTGGCTCCTCCCTCTCCAAACAACCTTGGTTCTGATACCAACTGAAGTAAATAACGGATTCAAAACACAACACACGCGCACATACAAAACATAACTCGCTTTGTATTATTACTATTCGGAAAATAACTCAAAACCGAACAAGACTTGCCGCCTTTTGCCAATGACCCTACCCGGCATTGACTCACAAATCACCCTACCCGAGATTGGTATTTGGCACTCTTGGCCTTGGCGCTCTTGGCACTCTTGAGGCTTTTGGCGCTCTTGAGGCTCTTGAGGCACCATCTACTATGGCTGGCCCCCTTTATTTATAGACCAACTAGTCTAAACAAACCATTACCTAATAGGAAAAGATAAACACCAATAAGGAAATAACTTTAAAATAAAACTCCTACTTCTTAGGAGATTTCCTAAGTCTTATCCTAGAAGGAAATTATCCAACAAGGCTTACCACAGAAAGGTGTGAGCCTTCCTAATATTGAGGGTAATACCTCTAGGTCATCCACTCCCGACCCAAATGGGACTGATACAGTCCTCCCTAACTTGGTCAGTCCAAATAAGTTCAGCCCTTTATTGGAAGAGACGCAACAATGTGTATATATTTTGTTGAAGAGACACAATAATGTGTGTATATATTTTGTTTTAGGCAAACTGTTGAGAAATTTCTTACCTCATCGTCACCTCAAGGAAGAAGCACTAGTGCTCCAAGGGGCGTGGACGCGGCTCACATGGAAGAGAACGAGGTTGCATGCGTGGAAATAATCAAGATCAAGCAACTGAGTCAAGGCCAAAAGACATATAATACCGCATCAACCCAACGTCGTGGAAGAGGAGGAACATGAAAAGGTCACTCCAAAGTTATATGCTACTTTTGCGAAAAACCTGGACACTTTGCCAATAGATATCCCAATAGAAATCAGAAAATAAATGAAGCACGTGTGACCGAAGAAAATGATGTAGATATAGCTTTTTTTGTGCATGAAGTAGTAGGTCTTCATCCTGAAGAAGTGAGCATGAATGAAAAGAATATTATTCCAAGCATGCTCATTACTCAATCGATAGAACATTATGTATGGTACCTAGACAACGGAGCGAGCAATCATATGTCTGGGAATCAATCTTACTTTTTGGAGCTAAATAAAAATGTGACAGGCAAGGTGAGATTGGTGATGGTTCGTGTGTCGAGATTAAAGGGAAAGGTTTAATACTTTACCAAGGCAGGTCGGGTGAACAAAAGTTGCTCGGTGAAGTATATTTCATACCCAAATTATGTAGTAATAAAATAAGCTTTGGACAAGCAACTGAGGCCGGATGTGAAGTAAGGCTGGAAGACAATTATTTGACGATACACGATAGAACAGGAAGATTGTTGATGAAAGTTGACAAGAGCCCCAATCAGCTCTACAAGATCT
The DNA here is from genome assembly GCA_036186865.1 of Eustoma russellianum. NCBI lineage: Eukaryota > Viridiplantae > Streptophyta > Magnoliopsida > Gentianales > Gentianaceae > Eustoma > Eustoma russellianum. The sequence goes on along the minus strand of AP025047.1, from coordinate 22,180,030 downwards.
GCATACAACCGGGGATTCCAACACGTCTACAAGCCAAGATCGGAGAAGTAGCATGTAGATGGCATACACGGCTTGGGCATGTTAATTTCGACAACCTAAAGCACATGCAGAAAAAGGAAATAGTGCGCCATTACCTCACATTGACCAAGAAATTTGCATATGCGACTCTTGCCTTGTTGGAAAACAATCTAGATTACCTTTCCCATGACAATCCTCCTTTCATGCAACCTGCCTATTAGAACTGATTCATGGAGACTTAGTTGGTCCCGTCACGTCTAGCACCATCAATGGAAATTGGTATGCCTTTGTTTTAATTGATGATTTTCAGGCTATATGTGGACTTTTGTGTTGAAAGAAAAGCATACTGCACTTGGTGTCTTCAAGAATTTTAAAGCCATGGTTGAGAAGAACACAAATAGAGAAATTAAAGTTTTTCGTACTGATAGAGGAGGAGAGTTTACCTCTATTGAATTCAAGACCTATTGTGAAGTGAATGGAATTGTACGACACTTGACGGCTCATACATGACTTAGCAGAATGGAGTCGTAGAACGTTGTAGGCGTATGTTGATGGAGATGACAAGGGGCATCTTGAAGGCTATGAAAATCCCAAATTTTATATGGGGAGAAGCTGTGTGACACTCTACTTATTTACTTAATTCCCTCCCTACGAGAGCGCTATAAAACCAAATGCCCTATGAAAAATTCAAAGGAGAAAAGCTGAGTGTTGAACACATAAGAATGTTGAAAACCAAGTGTTGAACACCTCTAGTGCACCTCAGAACCGAGCCAGGTTCCAAGGCCTATCGACTCTATGATCCTAAGACCTGCAAGGTTCATGTAAGCCGTGATGTGGTATTCGATGAAGGCGTTGATTAGAACTAAGACTCACATGGCCAAGGAGAAAGCAAATCGGGGATGTTCCAATTGATTTGAGGAAAGACAGTTGATGAAGGTACTGGACCAATATACTTACGACCAGCTCTTTCAAGTGGTAATGTTGATTCAATTCCTCCATAATGAAGCGACCAAAGCAGTCTAAACCAAGCCCTCAACAACATAGCATGCAGTAACGCCCCTTAGAATTGGAGATTGTTACACACCCTAATCTTGAGTTGGTTTCTAATGATGATGCCTTCATTGCTGAGTTCGATACTTTACTAGACAGGTGCACATTAGAATCTAATTTTGATTGGCATGTTGATGTATATGTTAACTTTGGTAAGGTGTTTTACTATCAAGATCCTTTTGATATCTACTGCACTTACAATCCACACATGGCCTTTTTGATACCCTCTGGTCTAAGTGCAAGAAAATATGTGATCACTTGTGTTCTCATTTTCCTTTTCACATTTTGATGGCTCATGATCCTTTTAGTCTTTGCACTCCCTTGGTTTGTGCTTTTCTTTGGACAATTTACGTATTTGACTCAGGATCTAGGACTCATTAGGGCATGAGAATGATTTTGGCTTTAAATTTGAGCAATGGTGTGTTGCTTTACACTCCTTTTACGCTACCCTATTTGGTTGACTGTCTCTTGTTGAATGGTTTTGCTTTGCCTCTTATGTTGCACCCTGAGCATGTAAGGAAACACATGATGTTAGAAATCCTTTTCCTCTATGCATTTCTTGATTCGTTGACGAATCCGTTAGGTGAGAGGATGACGCAACCCTAAGTGCCTTAGTGTTTAGTGTGTCTCGGAGTGTCATAGCTAGGTGTGACTTAAGTTAGGTTTAGTCTAAATTCTGCCTTGCATGTTTTATTTGTATTTTGTGTTTCCATTTATTGCGTTTTTTGTCTTGGTATGACTAACATCAGTTCAAGGTTGTGTCAAAATGGTTTATACAGGTTTTTGAAGGTTACTTGACTAGCAAGAAAGCTTGGAGACGTTGGCATCACCCACGCTAGAAAGTAGGATTTTATCTTGACATAGTCTCGATATTTTGGCTATAACCAAGGTCATTTTGTGTTCTACAGCTTTGAGGAAGAGATTGAGAGCTAATTTGGTCCATATCAGAGACTAAAGTCGTATATGTGATAGATGTACAAGAAACCCAGGATTGTCACTATCCATTTTAGAATTTATCTTTACCTTTTTTTCTGATTGTCAAAACTTTTAGATTGTTATTTTTTATCCTTTCTAAAGGCCCTTGGCTGAAGGTACCAGGGTAAACATTTTTTGATAAAAAAAAATTTGATTCATCATTTTTCTTCATAAGGGAGTTTCTTGTGTTCTTTGGTTTTAATCCAAAGTTACATCCATATCAAAATTTGAGCATTCATTAAGGGAGGATCAAACTTTTATAGAGTCGAACACGTCCCTAGGTGTTAATTCACCTAAGGTCACGAACAAGTCAATTCTTGGGAAGCATTGCTCATTGAAGAACACGTTCTTGGGTGTTAATTCACCTGGGGTGACGAACAAGTCTTCTCCACACGAAGGTTGAAATGAAGATCGGACCAAATTTGCGTCAGATTCGCATAATAAAACTGTTCATTTGCTGCCAGATATGATTATTATAGAGAAAAAGGGGTTTGAGTGATTTCAAAATATGTGATTTAAATGAATGACAAAAACGTGTGCATGATATAAACGTATGCATGATACATTGCTTACTACTTGCCTTATTTAGCTCATATATAATGTTGTCGTACTAACGAGTCATGAAGCGTTAAAGCTTACATCATATGGCAAACATTTGTTGTGTTTATACTATTTTCAGATGCCACCATTAATGAACTAAACTAGTTCATTAAGTGAAGTACTTAGTTAATTAAACTAAGTAGTTCATTAAAGGAAGCTACATTTGGAAAAGGCACAAAGGCAACAAGGCTAAGGAAAGAAAGTCTTCTCCTCCTCTCCTCATTCATTATACACGCCATATACATATATAAATACATATATTTTCAGATTTTTTGAAAAAGGCACATACACATGTATTCTAACGTACTACCAACACGTTATATATTTTACATACGTACGTTAACGTCACACCATCATACTTAACTCATATTTATGAGTATATTCAGGTCTTATATCATATGATATAAGTCATGGTGATGACAAATTAAATACGACTTGTTAAAAGGTTCTAAACCAAAAATTGTCGTATCGGGCGAATACCGGAACTTCGCCAACGTGTCACGTACTTGCCATAAATAGATGGCCAGCCCCTACACCTCAAAAATCAATATTATTTTCTTGGCCTACATGATATTTTCAGCCATAAAATCATTCCATGTTGGCACACACAAATCACCCCACATTAAGGCCAAATTGTGGAGATTCTAATTTTAATTTTGTCACATGTTAATGGCGCCACTTTAGACCAGCCAAGTGCTGAGAATTAAAGTTTATATTATATATATTATCTGTAACATAATATATATAACATGTGCAAAAGTTGGAATTTAATTAGAGAAAAATCGGGTAATCGATAAATATCGAAAATTCGGTTTTCTACGTACACAACACATAGAATATTTTTGGCACATCATATGACACGTATCTAGACACTTTTTACATATGTCATACATCTTAAAGTGTTCTAGAAAATTAAATTAAGGGCTGATTGGAATATAACATGTGTGTATTATTAAATGTGCACTATTTTACAAAGTTAGCAAAAATAAAATTCAGCACATGCATATACATGTATACACGCCATCTACAGCTGAGATGGAGCATATGTGGTGCATTGTTGGCATATTGATTGGTCAAGAATCAATCATACAATATTGGTGATTTAAAGAAAGAAGCTACAAATGGTAAGGTTTCAAACTTTGTCTCATTTGAAACACATGCTGAAAATTTCAGCATGTGGTGGTTATAGCTGGCCGAATTTTCTAATTAAAAAGGATATAATTGGTTTCTTGAATTATGTGGTTAATTGGAAGAAGAAATGGAAGTAATTTGAATAAGTTTCAATGCCATAAAGTATGATATCTTATATATCACACATGCTGAAATGTTTCAGCATGTGTGGAATGCATCTTGACCGTTTTCATGGACATGTGGGTGTCCAAATTTTATTTCCAATTTGATAAGGATATTTGCTATCAATTGATGATTTATTTTAAAAAGAAAAATCAAAGAAAAATGGAAGTATTTTGAACTTTAACACCTTGTATCACATGCTGAAATTTTAGCATGCTAAGTCTCTTAATGGCCGAAATTATCATCCCTTTTGTGAGAAAATTATCTTGCTAACTTTATGTGACAATCTTGTGGATTATGGAAATTATTCTATGTTGATTTTGGCACATGTTTTTAGTGAAATATTCAGATTTTCCTAGTCATCAAATGATGACAACATTAAACCAATCATGAAGTGTCAAGTAAGCAAAGGTTAAATGATCATCCAATGAGAAGGTGACAAGTAAGCAAGATCATGTCACATTGATGTCTTACATTCTCCCAAGGACTTAGAAGACAATTTTCAAGAGGGGAAGACTCCAAGGGGGACGGCCATATGTGCTTAAAAGGAAAGAAGATGAGCAAAAACAAAAGACAAGAACAAACATTGCATTTTCAAGTGACAAAAACGCCAAGCACCTCTCTTCTTCTACACTCTCATTCTTTCTTCTTCTTGAAATCCTATTGTACTTATATTTCTATCCTTGAATAGGCTTGTATTATACCACCACATGCTCTTTATCTTTGTAAAAGATTGATCAAGGTGTGATCAATCTTCATTCTTGCAAGGTGGTGGTGTTCGTGCGTATTGTATTCAACATACAAGGTTTGTAAAGGGTTGGAGTTGGTGTGTAACTCCATCAACCCTGTGGCAGGGTGTATTGCATGTGTGTGACTAGTGTGAACAAAGGAAGGTGTTCCTTGAAGACTGGAGTAGGTTGTTTATAACCGAACCAGTATAAAATTCTCGGTGTCATTTACTTTCAGCATTTACATTCTGTTTCTGCACAGTTTACTCTTTTTGTTTGCGTTCGTAAAAATAGTAAACGACTTTCAAAAATTACGAAAATTTCCATAAACAAACCCACACGTCTTAGAGTTAATTTGGCATAAGTTTCAACCCTTTTGGATAAGTATAAGTTGTTCAAACATCCAAAGTTCTGAGACTGGTGCAGTCTGATTTTCAGGCTTGCAAAGGTTGAGAGTTTGAGTGTATTTGACTAACTTACCGAAAGAATTTTTCAAAACTATTTCCACCCATTCATATAAAACATATAAGGGGTTGGTGGTTAAAATTTCAGAGAAATTGGAGTTAAGAACAAATAGGAATAAAATTTTTAAAACAGTCTACCGTTTTTGGCAGATTCGTGCAATCTTACCACCAACAATTTTTTAAGGGGTCAAAGGTTGAATTTAACTCTAAAATTTTTAGGAGACCCTCATAACATCTGAGGCTAAGTTCTCTCCAAATATCAGAATTTTTGGAGACCTATAACCTAGTTTCAAAAACATTTTAAAACTGGTCCTGAAAACAAAATCTGTTTGCAGAAGTTGAGTTGGTTGGTTTTAAAAAAAAAATTAAAAACCATACTTTCCGCACCAAGTATTCAACCCCCCTTCTAGTGGTGCCTTGCAGATCCTACAAGTGGTATCAGAGCGCAGGAACACTCACTACAAAGGATCCAACGATTCAGTGAGATGGCAACCACAAATCTCAAAACCGAGCAAGAAGGTATGTCGAGCCAAAGGCCTCCTCTTTTTGACGGTGAGTCGTTTATTCAATGGAAACTAAGAATGAAGATTTTTCTTATGGCTATAGATATTGATCTTTGGTCGATTATAGAAGATGGTCCATTTGTTCCATGTAAGTTATCCACCGTAGACGAAGTCACACTAGATGTTGTCAAACCTAAACAAGAATATACAAGTGATGATAAAAAGAAACTTAGCATGAATGCTAGGGCTATGCAATTGCTCTTGAATGGATTAAGTAAAAGTGAGTCTAGTTATGTCTCAAACTGTTCAAGTGCACAAGAAATGTGGAAGATACTAGAATTAAAATACGTAGGCACGAGTCAAGTAAAAGAGTCAAAGATAAACATGCTTATGTCCACACTTGAGTCGTTTAAACTATTGCCTAATGAATCTATTGTTGATATGGATCTTCGTTTGACTAACATCTATAATTCTCTTGAGTCTCTTGGTAAAGCTTTTACCATGCAACAAAAAGTACAGAAAGTCTTACGAAGCCTTCCGTTAGAATGGGACCCTAAAGTAACTGCAATAGAAGAAAGCAAAGAAACGAACTCAATAAAGATGGAAGATTTAATTGGATCTCTTAAAGTGTACGAAAATAAACTCACCATACGGAAATCAGAATCATCTAAACAAGGTAAAGCTATTGCTTTTAAATCAAATGAATACGTCTCTACTTCTTCCGATCACGTACATGATAGCGATTCTGAATCGGATAACGATGACCTAATTCTATTGGCTAAAGGCTTAAGAAAATTTATGAGAAGGTCATTTAGAAACAAAAATAAGGGCACTACAACGAAAAAAAATAAGAATAAGTCAAATGATAAAGATGTTAAATGTTATGAATGTGGAAAACTTGGACATTTATTATATGACTGCCCCAATAAAGAAAAGCAAACAAATAAATACCCTGACAAGGAGCGGAACAAGAATAGACCCGTCTCAGAACCCAAGCAAAGGAAACGTGCTCTAAAGGCCTCCACCTGGAGTGATTCATAATATTCCGAGACTAAAACCGAAGAAGAGACTGCTCAAGTATGCTTTGTGTCCAAAGCATCTAATGAGGTATCATCTGATTCTGATTCTAACTCTGAGCCTTCTTATGATGATCTTTTTAGTCAGTACTTAGAATTGCATAAATTTACTAAAACTCTCGCTAAGGAAAAGAAGCGATTAATTAAAGATAAGAAACTGTTAAAATCTTCTAACGAGAATCTTGTCGCTCAATTAAACGATTCAAAGAAAGAGTCATCATGCATCATCACTGCATTAACGACAGAGATTTCATCATTAACCACTCAAAATAACGAAATGAAATCCGAGATTTCAAATTTGAAATCAAGGAATATAGATCTAGAGAAAATGATGAAACAGTTTGATACGGGATCTAACATGCTACATCGTATTATCCTATCTCAAAAGCATGACAGTGACAAAACAGGTTTAGGATACGTTGATGCTAATGAAGTATCCACCAAACCAACTAAGTTTGTTGTGTCTAAGAAAGTAGACACCCCAAAGCCTCTAGTGGCGTCTAAGATGACGCAAAAACCGCATCTTCCCTCATCACGCCCCACTTCCTCTTCATATCATGTGAAATACAATTTTGTACCATATAGATATGAAAAGAAAAGAGTGATGCATACACGACATTCATATCATCCACGCACTACGCACACACACACAAGGACATATCAAAAACGTCCTTCATTCAATGAGTATAAAGGAGTTATTGGGCAAAGGCCCAAAGTGCATTCACCACATGTCTACCATATCGCACCTTCATCTACATTCTTGCCATTTGCTTGACCGAGAAGGATCACCCAAGTATGGGTACCGAAAGGTACTTTTACCAAGAGGTGATTAACTAACTCGAAAGGACCCAAAGTTAAAAGGGTACCTAAATTATCCTTGCACATTGCAGGGAGCCAACACATCGAAAGATACAACTATAAAGTGGTTCCTTGACTGCTCGAGGCACATGACTGGTGACCCGAGCTTATTCACAAAATTAAAGAAGGTCATAAAAGGCGGATCCGTGACCTTTGGAGACAACAACGAAGGCAAGATTATCGGAAAAGGTACGATAGGAAATCCAAGCACTCTTCAAATCTCCAACATCTATTTGGTAAGCAACTTATCTTACAATCTTCTTAGCATTTCTCATTTTATTGACAATGGCTTTGATGTGTGTTTCACTCACCCTTACTGCAACATAATGAATAAAAATGGAGAAACCGTTTTAAAAGGAAAACGAGAAGGTAACATTTTTATGCTTTCCATGGATGATGTGGTTGATGCTAAAGTTAAGTGCTTTATGTCAAATGAACCCAATGTGAATTTATGGCATAGACGTTTAGGACACATTGGTATTTCCACACTAGAAAAACTCCAACAAAAAAACATAGTACGGGGATTGCCTACACTTGATTTGGACAACTTTCAGTTGTGTGAATCTTGCATAAAAGGCAAACAAACATGTGAGTCACTTAAGCCTAAGAATGAAATAAGTACGACTAGAGTCTTAGAACTACTACACATTGATTTGTTTGGTCCTAGTTGCACTACAAGCCTAGGTGGGCGCCACTATGCATGCGTGATTGTTGATGATTTTTCTCGTTATACTTGGACTTTATTTCTTGCACATAAGGATGATAGTGCCGTTGAAATTGCGAAATTAATCAAACAACTTGAAAATCAATACGGTGTCAATGTGAAAAAGATAAGAAGCGATAGAGGAGGTGAATTTAAAAACAAAGATATGATTTCATTTTGCGAAGAAAAGGGAATCAAGCATGAGTTTTCGCCACCTAGAACTCCACAATTAAATGGAGTAGTAGAAAGAAAGAATCGAACATTACAAGAAATCGCTAGGACTATGTTATGTGAAAATAAATTGCCTAGATTTCTGTGGGCGGAAGCCGTAAATTGTGCATGCTATATAGTAAATCGCCTATCTATAAGAAAGAAAATAAACAAGACGCCCTATGAGATATTGAATGATCGCATGCCTAAGATTGACTATTTTCGTGTGTTTGGATGCAAATGTTTTGTTTTGAATACAAAAGATAATTTAGATAAATTTGAATCCAAATCAATTGAATACATCTTTGTTGGTAATTCTATAAATTCAAAAGCATATAGATGTTATGATCCTCTCACTAGACAAATCATAGAATCCATTCGTGTGAAGTTTAATGAATTCGGTGAAATTGATAAAGATAACGAATATGATGATGACTTTGAATTGAAACCCGTGTTGAATGAAGATGATGGTACATTTGATATGCATGACATGAATGACACACTAGAAATGCATGATCACTTAGAAATGCATGATAACATAGAAAACAATCAACCAAGATGGCATAGAGATCACCCACATGATCTCATTATAGGCGACATCACTCACGGTGTGAGACCACGTAGAAGAATAACTTCGGATGAAATAAATCAATTCCATGCTATGATTTCCGAAATTGAACCCAAAAATGTGCATGATGCTTTGAGTGATTCTTCTTGGATTGATGCTATGCATGATGAACTTAATCAATTCGTTAGAAATGATGTATGGGACTTAGTGCCTCGACCATAAGATAAAACCATAATAGGCACAAAGTGGGTGTTTAGGAATAAAATGAATGAAGAAGGAAAGGTCGTTAGGAATAAAGCTAGACTTGTAGCACAAGGCTATAATCAAGAAGAAGGAATTGACTACGATGAAACATTTGTACCCGTAGCACGTTTAGAAGCTATACGACTCTTACTTGCTATTGCTTGCATGAAAAATTCAAATTATATCAAATGGACGTAAAAAGTGCATTCCTAAACGGATTTATACAAGAAGAAGTATACGTGAAGCAATCACCCGGTTTTCAAGATTTGAAACATCCTGATCATGTGTACAAACTAAAGAAGGCACTATACGGACTAAAGCAAGCGCCTAGAGCATGATATGATCGTTTTGCTACTTTCCTTTTAGAAAATAATTTTAAACGAGGTACTATAGATAGTACACTATTTTTTAAAACAAGACAAATCGGATTTACTTATTATTCAAATCTATGTTGATGACATTATTTTCGGTTCTACGTCACATAGACTTGTTGAAGATTTTGAAAATTGCATAAAATCCAAATTTGAAATATCTATGGTTGGCGAACTTAACTATTTCCTTGGCTTACGGATTAAGCAAATGAGTAAAGGCATTCACATAAGTCAAGCAAAATATGTCAATGACATGATTAAAAAGTTCAACTTTGAAAATTTGAAACAATCCCCCACCCCTATGAGTGTCGCTACTAAATTGGACAAAGATGAACATGGTAAAGACTTTGATAATGGCGTATATAGATCTATGATTGGTTCTTTACTATATTTAACTGCTAGTAGGCCCGATATTATGTTCAGTGTATGCATGTGTGCATGTTTTCAAAGTCAACCTAAGGTGTCTCATTATAATACGGTAAAAAGAATCTTCCGCTATATTAAGCACACGCCCACCTTAGGAATTTGGTACGATAAGGATTCCGAATTTAACTTACATGCTTATACTGATGCAGATTATGGTGGCTGCAAAATAGATAGAAAGAGCACGAGTGGGACTTGCCAATTTATAGGAAACTCACTCATTTCATGGTTTTCCAAAAAGCAAGCAAGCATTGCTTTGTCCACTACTGAGGCTGAGTACGTGGCACTTAGCCTTTGTTGCACACAGTTGTTGTGGATAAAACAACAACTCTCGGACTTTTGAATTACTGTAAATAGAATCCCTATATACTGTGACAGTATGAGTGCCATCAATTTATCTAAGAACCCCGTGTTACACTCTAAGGCTAAGCATATAGAAGTACGCTATCACTTTCTTCGTGATCACGTAAACAATGGTGATATCGTCATAGATCACGTACGCACAGAAGCACAAGTAGCGGATATCTTTACAAAAGCCTTAAATCAAGCCACGTATGAATCTCTTCGGTCTAAATTAGGTATGATTTAAGTTGATATGATTTGATTTGACGTGATTTGATTGTCTTTCCTTATTTACAGGTATCTTTTGATTTACTTTCCAAAATAAAGGGGGAGAGAAAGCATGATTTAAGGGGGAGAGAGAGAGATACTAATTACTACTGATTGCATAAATCAAGGGGGAGCGGATACGAAATTTAAATTTTGAATTTTGAATTTTGAATTTATGCATAATTGAAGGGGGAGCGATAGGATTTAAATCATGTACATGAGTTATTTTCAAAATCATCAAAAGGGGGAGAATGTAGAGAAAAAGAGGTTTGAGTGATTTCAAAATATGTGATTTAAATGAATGACAAAAACGTGTGCATGATATAAACGTATGCATGATACATTGCTTACTACTTGCCTTATTTAGCTCATATATAATGTTTCCATACTAACGAGCCATGAAGCGTTAAAGCTTACATCATATGGCAAACATTTGTTGTGTTTATAATATTTTCAGCTGCCACCATTAATGAACTAAACTAGTTCATTAAGTGAAGTACTTAGTTAATTAAACTAAGTAGTTCATTAAAGGAAGCTACATTTGGAAAAAGCACAAAGGCAGCAAGGCTAAGGAAGGAAAGTCTTCTCCTCCTCTCCTCATTCATTATACACGCCATATACATATATAAATACATATATTTTCAGATTTTTTGAAAAAGGCACATACACATGTATTCCAGCGTACTACCGACACGTTATATATTTTACGTACGTACGTTAACGTCACACCATCATAATTAACTCATATTTATGAGTATATTCAGGTCTTATATCATATGATATAAGTCATGGTGATGACAAATTAAATACGACACATTAAAAGGTTCTAAACCAAAAATTGTCGTATCGGGCTAATACCGAAACTTCGCCAACGTGTCACGTACTTGCCATAAATAGATGGCCAGCCCCTACACCTCAAAAATCAATATTATTTTCTTGGCCTACATGATATTTTCAGCCATAAAATCATTCCATGTTGGCACACACAAATCACCCCACATTAAGGCCAAATTGTGGAGATTCTAATTTTAATTTTGTCACATGTTAATGGCGCCACTTTAGACCAGCCAAGTGCTGAGAATTAAAGTTTATATTATATATATTATGTGTAACATAATATATAAAACATGTGCAAAAAGTTGGAATTTAATTAGAGAAAAATCGGGTAATCGATAAATATCGAAAATTCGGTTTTCTACGTACACAACACATGGAACATTTTTGGCACATCATACGACACGTATCTATACACTTTTTACATATGTCATACATCTTAAAGTGTTCTAAAAAATTAAATTAAGGGCTGATTGGAATATAACATGTGTGTATTATTAAATGTGCACTATTTTACAAAGTTAGCAAAAATAAAATTCAGCACATGCATATACATGTATACATGCCCCTACAGCTGAAATGGAGGATATGTGGAGCCTCGTTGGCATATTGATTAGTCAATAATCAAGTTTACAAGATTGGTGACTTGGAGAAAGAAGATACAAAAGGTAATGTTTTAAACTTTGTCTCATTTGTAACACATGCTGAAAATTTCAGCATGTGCACTATATGGTGGCCAATTTTCATATCTAAAAATAGACATATTTTATGTCTTGAATTATGTGGTTAATTTGAAGAATAAATGGAAGTAATTTGAATAAGTTTCAAAGCCATAAAGTGTGATATCTTATATATCACACATGCTGAAATTTTTCAGCATGTGTGGAATGCATCTTGACCGTTTTCATGGACATGTAGGTGTCCAAATTTTATTTCCAATTTGATAAGGATATTTGCTATCAATTGATGATTTGTTTTAAAATGAAAAATCAAAGAAAAATGGGAGTATTTTGAACTTTAACACCATGTATCACATGCTGAAATTTCAGCATGCTAAGTCTCTTAATGGCCGAAATTATCATCCCTTTTTGTGAGAAAATTATCTTGCTAACTTTATGTGACAATCTTGTGGATTATTGAAATTATTCTATGTTGATTTTGGCACATGTTTTTAGTGAAATATTCAGATTTTCCTAGTCATCAAATGATGACAACATTCAACCAATCATAAAGTGCCAAGTAAGCAAAGGTTAAATGATCATCCAATGAGAAGGTGACAAGTAAGCAAGATCATGTCATATTGATGTCTTGCATTCTCCCAAGGACTTAGAAGACAATTTTCAAGAGGGGAAGACTCCAAGGGGGACGGCCATATGTGCTTAAAAGGAAAGAAGATGAGCAAAAACAAAAGACAAGAACAATCATTGTATTTTCAAGTGACAAAAACGCCAAGCACCTCTCTTCTTCTACACTCTCTTTCTTTCTTCTTCTTGAAAGCCTATTATACTTATATTTCTATCCTTGAATAGGCTTGTATTATACCACCACATACTCTTTATCTTTGTAAAATATTGATCAAGATGTGATCAATCTTCATTCTTGCAAGGTGGTGGTGTTCGTGCGTATTGTATTCAACGTACAAGGTTTGTAAAGGGTTGGAGTTGGTGTGTAACTCCATCAACCCTGTGGTAAGGTGTATTGCGTGTGTGTGACTAGTGTGAACCAAGGAAGGTGTTCCTTGAAGACTGGAGTAGGTTGTTTATAACCGAACCAGTATAAAATTCTCGGTGTCATTTACTTTCAGCATTTACATTCTGTTTCTGCATAGTTTACTCTTTTTGTTTGCGTTCGTAAAAATAGTAAACGACTTTCAAAAATTACGAAAATTTCCATAAACAAACCCACACGTCTTAGGGTTAATTTGGCACAAGTTTCAACCCTTTTGGATAAGTATAAGTCGTTCAAACATCCAAAGTTCTGAGACTGGTGCAGTGTGATTTTCAGGCTTGCAAAGGTTGAGAGTTTGAGTGTATTTGACTAACTTACCGAAAGAAGTTTTCAAAACTGTTTCAACCCATTCAAATAAAACATATAATGGGTTAGTGGTTAAACTTTCAGAGCAATTGGAGTTAAGAACAAATAGGAATAAATTTTTTAAAAGAGTCTACCGTTTCTGGCTGATTCGCGCAATCTGACCACCAACGATTTATTAAATGGTTAAAGGTTGAATTTAAATCTGAAATTATTAGGAGACCCTCATAACATCTGAGGCTAATTTCTCTCCAAATTTCAGAATTTTTGGAGACCTATAACCTAGTTCTAAAAACGTTTTAAAACTGGTCCTGAAAACAGAATCTGTTTTCAGAAGTTGAGTTGGTTGGTTTTAAACAAAATTTAAAAACCATACTTTCCGCACCAACTATTCAACCCACCCTTCTAGTGGTTCCTTGCAGATCCTACAATTATGTGCTGGCATTCAACATTAATGAAGAAGAATTATTGATGATTATCAACAATAAACCAAGAAATTATGAAGAGGCTAAAGGCTCCAATATATGGGTTCAAGCAATGGAAAATGAGATAGAATCTATCAATAAAAATGGGACATGGACTTTCGTTGATAAACCTTTTGGAACTAAACTCATATGTTTAAAGTGGGTGTTTAAAATCAAGAAGAATGTCGATGGTTCAATTAACAAGTATAAACCTTGCCTAGTCATAAATGGTTACGTTCAACAATTTGGCATTGATTATGATGAGATATTTGCACCAGTGACTCGCATTGAAACCGCAAGACTACTAGTTGCCTTAGCTGCCTCAAAAGGTTAGGAAATTCATCATCTTGATGTAAAGACAGAATTCTTGCATGGTGAACTGAATGAACAAGTTTTCGTGACTCAACCCAAAGACTTTGAAGGGAGGGGATAAGCAAATAAGTTCTATAAACTTTCAAAGGCCTTGTACAGATTGCGACACGCGCCATGAGCTTGGGATACCAAGACAAATCAAATATTGAAATGTTTAGATTTCCATCGTTGCTCCAAAGAAAAATTGGTGTACAAGAAATTAAGACACAAGAATTTGCTTATTATAGCCGTGTATGTGCATGACTTGTTCGTGACGGGGACAAGTGCGTCTATTATAAAGACTTCAAGAAAGATATGGCGACTAAGTTCGAGATGTCCGACCTAGGGAGAGTAACTTATTATCGCGGTATCGAAGTATTACAAGACAATGACGTGATTAAGTTAAAACAAGAAGGATACGCCATCAGAATTCTAAGAGAAGTAGGCCCACATGAATGCAACGCCACTCACATTCCTATGGACCCCAGCATGAAGCTTACAAAGGCCGACATGAGGAAGCGATTGAGGGAACGCATTATCGAAGATTAGTAGGATGATTGATATAGTTATTACACACGAGACCTGACCTTGCGTACTCGGTTGGAGTGATTAGTCGCTACATGCAAAATCCGAAGGAGTGCCATGGGCAAGCAACTAAGCAAATTCTAAGGTACATAAAAGACACTAAGGACCTTTGGAATAACGTTTGAACAAGGAACCTCAAGGCATCTTGTTGGGCATAGTGGCAGTATTTACAATGTAGATCAAGATGATGACAATAGTATTATGGGACATGTATTCTACTTCAACGATTCTACAATCTCTTGGTGTTCTCAAAAGCAAGCAACCGTGGCACTATCATCTTGTGAAACTGAGTTTATGGCTGCAACAGCTACGGAATGTAAATCAATTTTGCTTCAAGAATTGTTATTTGAGATAACAAGTTGGAACCAAGAGAAGGTGATCATTCGTGTGGATAATAAATCGGCAATAGCTCTCACTAAGAATCCAATGTTTCATGGAATAAGCAAACGTATTCATACTCGTTATCGTTTTATTCGAGAATGCGCGGCGAAAGGCTTAGTCAAAGTTGAGCACGCATGCGGTGAATAACAATGAGCAGATATCTTGACAAAGGCATTGGCACGGACTAAATTCAAGGAAATACAGGAGTTGATTGGCATTGAAGAACTCCCGAATCTGTATTCGGAAATTAATAGGGTGAATGTTGGTTAATATCCGAATGAAAAGATAAGTAGGAGATTCTTAATTAGTAGGAATCCTTAGAGAAAAGGAATAATTATCCTTATCAAAAAGAATAGTCCAATTCCTAGTCAAGTTTGGATTATGGAATAATCTAGGTTTCATAGATGTGTTGCTTGTCTAAATCTATAGATACTAATACCGGTTAGGATCATTGGTGAGACAATTGTAATTCATTTTTTGAGTTATTTTCTAGATTATAATAGGAGACGAGTTAGGCTCCAATTACGCATGATGATTCCTTTTTAGCTTTATAAGAAGGTTCAGTTCAAATCAGATTGGTATTCCTCCTCAGAATTTGACGAGGATAATGCCAAAACAGTTCACTTTGAATGGAGAAAACGTTCTTGCCAAAAGAAGGAAGACATTGCGTCTTCAACACATCCTGAGGAGAACTGTGAAGTTCTCTTAAACCCAATGGATACTGAAGGTTAGAGAAGGATGGACATTAACTCTTCCTAATTAAACACACTTTATAGCAAAAACAATAATAGGCATAGACCTTAGGGAGCTAAGACGAAAAAATGATAAAGTTAGCTTCTTGGAATATAAGAGGGTTAAAGTCCCCTTAAAACAGAAGCAACTTAAATAATATATAGCTGAAAAGCAAATAGGTATTATAGACCTTGTGGAAGTCAAGGTCAGACAACAAAACTTTAGAACATTTAGTAAGAGAATTTTAGAGGCTGGGAGGATACTCACAATATTCTCCCAAACTCTATAGCAAGAATTTGGTTGGTTAGAATCCTAGTGTCTTCAATGGACTAATTTGCACACTGAAGATTTGTAAGATGACATTTAAGTGTACCATTCAGACTGATTTCATTCTTACTGTAGTGTATGGCTTCGATAAAAAAAAGTAGAAGAAGAGATCGGTGGCGGGTGCTGAAGTACCAAAACACTCTTTACGGGTGAAAACTCTGTATAATTATGAGGTATTTTAATATTATCTTGGACAGCATAGGGAAAATGGTAATAAAAGAGTGGATAGGAATGCAAAAAAAAAGAGTTCATAGAGTGGATTCAACTAATGGATATATACAATAACTCGTCACGATGATCTGAATTCATGTGTTCAAATAAAAAAGAGGAGCCCGACAAAGTATACACAAGAATTGAAGATATGTTTTGTATTGAAGAGTGGAACAACAAATACCCTAACAACCAGCTTCACTATTAAGCTCCTACTATTTTTGATCATTCTCTAGGTGTTTTGATTATTAAGCTAGGTAAGAACTTGGGTCCAAGCTTTTCAAATACATGAAAGGATGGATAGGAGCACCCAAACATCAAGGAAATAATAAAGAATAGCTGGAAGGAGCATGTAGAAGGTAACCCACAAGTTAGGCCAGCAAAGAAACAGAAGAGGCTTTAAAAGACACTGAAGAAACTAAATAAGAAGTACTACGGAAGAATCGCAGAGAGAGTCCTCATACGAGAAAAGCACTGGAAGTTATAAAAGCAGCAAACTATGGAAGACTACCACAAAATACAGAAATAGCAACTAGAGTAGAAAGCCCTAGAAAACTATATAAGATTTCTTGCCTTTGAAGAAACATTCTTCAAACAAAAAGCAAGGGTCATATAGTGAAAGAAAGGGATAGGGACACTCAATGTTTCTATAGATCAATCCAGTCTCATATAGCCAGAAATAAGATTCTGAGACTATAAGATGATAATAGTAACATATAGCCAGAAACAAGATTATGAGACTGCAGGATGATAATGATAGCATGATTGAGGATTACGTGAAAGTAAAAAGCATGGCTAATGATAATTTTTGTTGAGAAATATGTTTGGATAATTTTCAAAGTCATGATTTTAAGTGGTGAATGCATAAAAATGTCACACATGGTGTTATATGTGATTAAAAGTTGAAAAAGTTGACATCGATCTCTCAGGTTGTTGCACTTCGATCGACCGATGTACTTCAATCCCTCACATCGATCGATCTATGTAAGGCAGTGAAAGTTCAAGACCTTACGGTGAGACATCGATCTCTAAACCTGAGACACATCGATCGATCGATGTACATCAAACCCTCACTTCGATCGATCGATGTTGGTTAGAGACAAACTCTGAAACTCACTGTGAGACATCGATCTCTAAAGCTGAGGCACTTCGATCGATCGATGTCTAGGGCTTTTAGCAATATTTTTCTAAAATGTGATAAAGTGGTTGTTTACATTTATACATGATTTATACATGTTCGTTATATGAATATTATGTGTTTTTGATGTTTATAAATACATTGTGACTGATGTGCCTTGGAAGTTTCTACAACTTACCAAAAAGGGCAAAATTGGTATTTTGAGTTTTGTAGGAACATGATATGGTGGAAATACTTCAAGGACATATTCTTATCTTATTCATCATGAAAAAGGTGTTATAATATTCATTTCTGACCATCGGGATTTTCTGGAGTTTTCTCACCCTAGGGGCATTTTGGTCATTTCACCCCTAAGGGTATTTTTGGTATTTTCACTCAAGGAATCTCTTGAGTATATGCTTATCATCATTCTGGAGTTGAGCTATGATTATTTTGAAGATTATATGATGATTTAATATTAATTCTCTTACATGATGATATTATCGACTGTAGCGGGATATGTGACGAGTTATGATGTCACATTCTATTTCTTTCTTAAAGAATATCTTCTATATATTATTGGAGTATTTTTATCATTATTTTAAATAGAATTTATGATGTTAAAGGTGTGGAAGTGATCACAGCATACAAGAAAAAATTATGGGAATTTTTGTGTTACATGTTGACATAATCGTGTCAATCATTATTTGGTGATTTCTTCTTCAAAAATATGAGTTGATATACATATATATATGTCCAAAAACGTGTATATTTAGTTGGTGATGATGTGTAATTCATTTTATGGCTTGGTGACAAGTGGACCAACAAAAAAAGGAGCTAGTTGGCAAAAATTACCAACTAGGATATTTCAAATGTAGCCAATGGCTACATGGCTAATTTCAGCATATTTTTGAGTCAAAATGAAGCTCTCACATGCCCTATTATTGTTCTTGGAGTTGAGGGTACTTTGGTGATATTATCCTCTCTTATTATCTTCATTTTCCAAAGGATAAACATGATTATTTTTAGTTGAAAAAAATTAGATTATACCCAACGGCTATGGCTGAGTTTTGGAGCTGTTTTGGTTTGAATTTTTTTAACTCCCATATGCCTATTATCTTGCCAAGGAGTTGAGGGGATAGTGGATTATTATCCCTTTCTATTATCTCTACTTTTCAAGCAAAATTTTATGTCATCTTTGGAACAAAAAATCGGCCAGCATCATGTCTCCAAGGTGGACCAATTATTTTGCTTGTTGTTGTCAAGTGTACAAAACCAACCAATGATGTGAAGACAACTTGGACTTGATTATGAAGATGGTGACACATGTGCATTCTTATCTTCAAGACTCAATTCACACTACAAATAGGAGGCAATGGTGAAGAAGATAAAACACACTTGAAGCTCACTTGAAAGCATTTGTTGATTTGTCTAACAATCATATTCTTTTTGGTGTTCTTGTTTCATTCTTTGTAGCAAATGTGCTCTTGTTGTATTTGTTGAGCTACAAGCCTCTTGAGCTTCATTTGTAAGATTGATTAGCCAATTCTATAAGGCTACATCAAAAGGGGGAGATTGTAGAAAAAAGGGGTTTGAGTGATTTTTAAATACATGATTTAAATGTGCTTAAAAACGTGCATGACATAAATGTGCATGATACATTGCTTACTACTTGCCTTATTTAGCTCATATATAATGTTGTCGTACTAACGAGTCATGAAGCGTTAAAGCTTACATCATATGGCAAACATTTGTTGTGTTTATACTATTTTCAGATGCCACCATTAATGAACTAAACTAGTTCATTAAGTGAAGTACTTAGTTAATTAAACTAAGTAGTTCATTAAAGGAAGCTACATTTGGAAAAGGCACAAAGGCAACAAGCCTAAGAAAGGAAAGTCTCCTCCTCCTCTCCTCATTTATTTTACATGCCATACACAAATATATAAATATATTTTCAGATTTTTTTGAAAAAGGCACATACACATGTATTCCAACGTACTACGACACGTTATATATCTTACGTACGTACGTTAACGTCATACCACCATACTTAACTCATATTTATGAGTATATTCAGGTCTTATATCATTTGATATAAGCCATGGTGATGACAAATTAAATACGACACGTTAAAAGGTTCTAAACCGAAAATTGTCGTATCGGGCGAATACCGAAACTTCGCCAACGTGTCACGTACTTGCCATAAATAGATGGCCAGCCCCTACACCTCAAAAATCATTATTAATTTTGTGGCTATGATGATATTTTCAGCCATAAAATCATTCCATGTTGGCACACACAAATCACCCCACATTAAGGCCAAATTATGGAGATTCCAATTTTAATTTTGTCACATGTTAATGGTGCCACTTTAGACCAGCCAAGTGCTGAGAATTAAAGTTTATATTATATATATTATGTGTAACATAATATATATAACATGTGCAAAAAGTTGGAATTTAATTAGAGAAAAATCGGGTAATCGATAAATATCGAAAATTCAGTTTTCTACGTACACAACACATGGAACATTTTTGGCACATCATACGACACGTATCTAAACACTTTTTACATATGTCATACATCTTAAAGTGTTATAGAAAATTAAATTAAAGGCTGATTGGAATATAACATGTGTGTATTATTAAATATGCACTATTTTACAAAGTTAGCAAAAATAAAATTCAGCACATGCATATACATGTATACACGCCCCTACAGCTGAAATGGACTATATGTGGAGCCTTGTTGGCACATTGATTAGTCAAGAATAGTGTTTACAAGATTGGCGACTTGGAGAAAGAAGCTACAAAAGGTAATGTTTTAAACTTTATCTCATTTGTAACACATGCTGAAAATTTCAGCATGTGCACTATATGGTGGCCGATTTTCATCTCTAAAAATAGACATATTTTATGTCTTGAATTATGTGGTTAATTGGAAGAAGAAATGGAATTAATTTGAATAAGTTTCAAAGCCATAAAGTGTGATATCTTGAATATCACACATGCTGAAATTTTTCAGCATGTGTGGAATGAACCTTGGCCGAATTTTAGGCCATGTTGGTGTCCAAATTTCATTTCCAATTTGAGAAGAATATTTGCTACTAATTGGTGAATTATTTTAAAAGAAAAATAAATAAAAATTTTGAAGTATTTTGAATCTTATCACCATGTATCACATGCTGAAATTTCAGCATGCTAACTCCTCATTATGGCCGATTTTTCCCCTTATGTGAAGAAATATTATCTTTCTTAATTTATGTGATAATCTTGGATGTTATGGCAATTATTCTATGTTGATTTTAGCCCATAAATTAGTGAAATATTCAGATTTTCTAAGTCATCAAATGATGACAACATTCAACCAATCATGAAGTGCCAAGTAAGCAAAGGTTAAATGATCATCCAATGAGAAGGTGCCAAGTAAGCAAGATCATGTCACAATGATGCCACACATTCTCCCAAGGACTTAGAAGATAATTTTCAAGAGGGGAAGGCATTCAAGCATAAATGGAAAGGAGAAGAGCAAAACAACAGACAAGAACAAGCATTGCAAATTCAAGCATCAAAAACGCCTAGCACTCCTTTCTCCTACACTCTCTTTCTTTCTTCTTCTTGAAAGCCTATTGTACTTATATTCTTATCCTTGAATAGCCTTGTAATAGACCACCGTATACTCTTTATCTTTGTAAAAGATTGATCAAGGTGTGATCAATCTTCAATCTTGCAAGGTGGTGGTGTTCGTGTGCATTGTATTGAACATACGAGGTTTGTAAAGGATTGAAGTTGGTGTGTAACTCCATCAACCCTGTGGTAAGGTGTACTTGCGTGTGTGACTAGCGTGAACCGAGGAAGGTGTTCCTCAAAAACTGCAGTAGGTTGTTTATAACCGAACCAGTATAAAATTCTCGGTGTCATTTACTTTCAGCACTTATATTCTGTTTCTGCACTATTTACTCTTATTGTTTACGTTCGTAAAAATAGTAAACGATTTTCAAAAATTACGAAAATTTCCAGAAACAAAGCCACACGTCTTAGGGCTAATTTGACACAAGTTTTAACCCTTTTGGATAAGTATAAGTCACTCAAACATCCAAAGTTCTGAGACTAGTGCAGTCTGATTTTCAGACTTGCAAAGGTTGAGACTTTCAGTGTATTTGACTAACTTCCCGAAAGAATTTTTCAAAACTGTTTCAACCCATTTAAATATAACATATAAGTGGTTAATGGTCAAAATTTCAGAGCGATTGGAGTTAAGAACAAATAGGAATAAATTTTTCAATACAGTCTACAGTTTCTGGTAGATTCGTGCAATCTAACCACCAACGATTGTTGAAGGGGTTAAAGGTTGAATTTAAGTCTGAAATTTTTAGGAGACACTCATAACATCTGAGGATAAATTCTCTCAAAATTTCAGAATTTTTGAAGACCTACAACCAAAATTTTAAAAATGTTTTAAAACTGGTCCTGAAAACAGAATCTGTTTTCAGAAGTTGAGTTGTTTAGTTTTAAACAAATTTTAAAAACCACACTTTCCGCACCAACTATTCAACCCCCCCATTCTAGTGGTGCCTTGCAGATCCTACAAGTGGTATCAGAGCGCAGGAACACTCACTACAAAGGATCCAACGATTCAGTGAGATGGCAAACATAAATCTCAAAACCGAGCAAGAAGGTATGTCGAGCCAAAGGCTTTCTCTTTTTGACGGTGAGTCGTTTATTCAATGGAAACTAAGAATGAAGCTTTTTCTTATGGCTTTAGATATTGACCTTTGGTCGATTATAGAAGATGGTCCTTTTGTCCCATCTAAGTTATTTACAGTAGACGGAGTCACACTAAAAGTTGTCAAACCTAGACAAGAATATACTAGTGATGATAAAAAGAAACTTAGCATGAATTCTAGGGCTATGAAATTGCTCTTGAATGGATTAAGTAAAAGTGAGTCTAGTTATGTTTCAAACTGTTCGAGTGCCCAAGAAATGTGGAGGATACTAGAAATGAAACACGAAGGCACGAGTCAAGTAAAAGAGTCAAAGATAAACATGTTTATGTCCACACTTGAGTCGTTTAAACTATTGCCTAATGAATCTATTGTTGATATGGATCTTCGTTTGACTAACATCTATAATTCTCTTGAGTCTCTTGGTAAAGCTTTTACCGTACAGGAAAAAGTACAGAAAGTCTTACGAAGCCTTTCGTCAGAATGGGACCCTAAAGTAACTGCAATAGAAGAAAGCAAAGAAACGAACTCAATAAAGATGGAAGAGTTAATTGGATCACTTAAAGTGTACGAAAATAAACTCACTATACATAAATCGGAATCATCTAAACAAGGTAAAGCTATTGCTTTTAAATCAAATGAATACGTCTCTACTTCTTCCGATCACGTAGATGATAGTGATTCTGAATCGGATAACGATAACCTAATTCTATTGGCTAAAGGCTTAAGAAAATTTATGAGAAGGTCATTTAGAAACAAAAATAAGGGTACCACAACTAAGA
This sequence comes from Eustoma russellianum, assembly GCA_036186865.1. NCBI lineage: Eukaryota > Viridiplantae > Streptophyta > Magnoliopsida > Gentianales > Gentianaceae > Eustoma > Eustoma russellianum. The sequence continues at coordinate 22,156,798 of AP025047.1, read as the reverse complement.
GAAATAAGAACAAGTCAAATGATAAAGATGTTAAATGTTATGAATGTGGAAAACTTGGACATTTATCATATGACTGCCCCAATAAAGAAAAGCAAACAAATAAATACCCTGACAAGGAGTGGAACAAGAATAGACTCATCTCAGAACCCAAGCAAAGGAAACGAGCTCTAAAGGCCTCCACCTGGAGTGATACATCGGATTCTGAGACTGAAACCGAAGAAGAGACTGCACAAGTATGCTTTGTGTCCAGAGAATCTAATGAGGTATCTTCTGATTCTGACTCTGAGCCTTCTTATGGTGATCTTTTTAGTCAGTATTTAGAATTGCATAAATTCACTAAGACTCTCGCTAAGGAAAAGAAGCGATTAATTGAAGATAAGAAACTATTAGAATCTTCTAAAGAGAATCTTGTCTCTCAATTAAACAATTCAAAGAAAGAGTCATCATGCATCATCACTGCATTAAAGACAGAGATTTCATCATTAACCACTCAAAATAATGAAATAAAATCCGAGATTTCAAATTTGAAATCAAGGAACATAGATCTAGAGAAAATGATGAAACAGTTTGATACGGGATCTAACATGCTGCATCGAATTATCTTATCTCAAAAGCATGACGGTGACAAAAGGGGTTTGGGATACGTTGATACTAATGAAGTATCCACCAAACCAACTAAGTTTGTTGTGTCTATGAAAGTAGACACCCCAAAGCCTCAAGTGGCGTCTAAGATGACGCAAAAACCGCCTCTTCCCTCATCACGCCCCACTTCCTCTTCATATCATGTGAAATACAACTTTGTACCATATAGATATGAAAAGAAAAGAGTGATGCATACACGACATTCATATCATCCACGCACTAAACACACAGACAAGGACATATCAAAAACGTCCTTCATTCAATGAGTATAAAGGAGTTCTTGGGAAAAGGCCCAAAGCGCATTCACCACATGTCTACTATATCGCACCTTCATCTACATTCTTGCCATTTGCTAGACCGAGAAGGATCACCCAAGTATGGGTACCGAAAGGTACTTTTACCAAGAGGTGATTAACTAACTCGAAAGGACCCAAAGTTAAAAGGGTACCTAAATTATCCTTGCACATTGCAGGGAGCCCACACATCGAAAGATACAACCGTAGAGAAAAAGGGGTTTGAGTGATTTTCAAATGCATGATTTAAATGTGCACAAAAACGAGCATAAGATATAAACGTGCATAAGTGTACATGTGTGCATGATAACTTGCCTTATTTAGTTTATATATTATGTTGCCGTACTAACGAGCCATGAAGCATTAAAGCTTACATCATATGGCGAACATTTGTTGAGTTTATACTATTTTCAAGTGCCACAATTAATGAACTAAAGTAGTTCATTAAGTGAAGTACTTAGTTTAATAAACTAAGTAGTTCATTAAAGGAAGATGCATTTGGAAAAGGCACAAAGGCAACATGGCTATGGAAGGAAAGTCCTCTCCTCCTCCCCACATTCATTTCACACGTTTTTATACATATATATATACTATATTTTCAGATTTTTTATAAAAGGCACATACACATGTATTCCAACGTACTACCGACACGTTATATATCTTACGTACGTACGTTAACGTCACACCACCATACTTGACTCATATTTATGAGTATATTCAGGTCTTATATCATATGATATAAGATATGGTGATGACAAATTAAATACGACACGATAAAAGGTTCTAAACCGAAATTTGTCGTATCGGGCGAATACCGAAACTTCGCCAACGTGTCACGTACTTGCCATAAATAAATGGCCAGCCCATATGCATCAAAAATTGATGAAAATTTCGTGATACACATGGTGTGATTAGCCAAAAATACTTTCCATGTTGGCACACACAAATCACCCCACATTTAGGCCAAAATGTGAAGATTCCAATTTTATTTTTGTCACATGTTTATGGTACCATTTTAAATCAGCCAAGAGCTGAAATTTAAAGTATATATTATATATATTATGTATAACATAATATATATATCATGTGCAAAAGTTGGAATTTAAATTAGAGAAAAATCGGGTAATCGATAAATATCGAAAGTTCGGTTTTCTACGCACATAACATGGAACGTTTTTCTTGAACATCATGTGACACGTATCTAGACACTTTTTACATATAATATACATCTTAAAGTGTTCTAGAAAATTAAATTAAGGGCTGATTGGAATATTACATGTGTGTATTATTAAATGTGCACTATTTTACAAAGTTAGCAAAAATGAAATTCAGCACATGCATATACATGTATACACGCCCCTACAGCTGAGAAGGAGCATATGTGGAGCCTTGTTGGCATATTGATTGGTCAAGAATCAATCATACAAAGTTGGTGACTTAAAGAAAGAAGCTACAAAAGGTAATATTTCAAATTTTGTCACAATTGTGACACATGCTGAAAATTCAGCATGTGCACTAATGTGGTGGCCGAATTTTATCTTCATATGAGCCTATATTTTGTGTCTTGTATCATGAGGATTAATTGGGGATGTTATGGAAATGATTTGAATATTATTTAAATTAATAAAGTGTGATATTCTACATATCACACATGCTGAAATTTTTCAGCATGTGTGAAGACATGGTGTGGCCGAATGTATGGTCTTAAAAGTGTCTATATCCATTTCTCATGTGATAGGAACAATTACCATAAGTTGGTGATTCATTTTTTAAAGAAAGTCAAATCAAATTTGGCATTGTTTTGAATAAAATTGGATGATGCACATGCTGAAAATTCAGCATGGCAATGTCACTTAATGGGCGAATTCTAGGAGAATTTCGTGAGATTTTTTGTCTTGCAATTTATGTGACAATCTTATGCATTATGGAAATAATTTTATGATTGATATTGGCACATGTTTAAAGTGTTAATCTCAGATTTTTTTCCATGTCATCTTGATGACAACATTGAGCCAATAAGGAGGTGCCAAGTAAGCGAAGACTAAATGATGATCCAATAGGAAGATGCCAAGTAAGCAAGGCATTGTCACAATGATGTCTTACACTCTCTCAAGGACTTAAAAGATAATTTTCAAGAAGGAGACATGCCATAGGGGGGACGGCCTGCACACATTAAAAAGAAAGAGAAGAGAGCAAACAAAACAAGGCGAAGCATTGCAAAATCGAAGTGATCAAAAGCCTAGTTCTTCTTCCTCTACATTCTCTCTTTCTTTCTTTCTTCTTGTAAGCCTATTGTATTCATATTCTTTCAATCTTGAATAGGCTTGAGATAAACCACCATTCATACATCTTTGTAAAAGATTGATCAAGGTGTGATCAATCTTCATTCTAGCGAGGTGGTGGTGTTCGTGTGAATTGTACTCGACATACAAGGTTTGTAAAGGGTTGGAGTTGGTGTGTAACTCCATCAACCCTGTGGTAAGGTGTTTTTGAGTTGTGTGATTAGTGTGAACCAAGGAAGGTGTTCCTTGAAGACTGGAGTAGGTTGTTGATAACCGAACCAGTATAAAATTCTTGGTGCAATTTACTTTCAGCATTTACTTTTCAGTTTCTGCACTGTTTATACGTTTTGTTCACGTTCGGAAAAATAGAAAACGATTTCTAAAAATTATAAAAATTTCCAGAAACATACATAAACGTTCTAGGGTTAATTTGGCACAAGTTTCAACCCTTTTGGACAAGTATAGGTCAGTCAAACATCAAAAGTTCTGAGACTAGTGCAGTCTGATTTTCAGACTTGCAAAGGTTGAGACTTTGGGTGTATTTGACCTACTTCCCAAAAGAATTTTCAAAAACTGTTTCAACCCATTTAAATATAGTGTGTGAAGAGTTATTGGTAAAATTTTCAGATCATTTGGACATTCACACAAATAGGAATTAATTTTTCAAAACCATCTACCGGTTCTGGCAGATTTGCACAATCTGAGTGCCAACGGTTTTTGAAGGGGTTAAAGGTTGAATTTTGATTTGAAACTTTTAGAGGACCCTCATAACATCTGAGGCTAAGTTCTCTCAAAATTTCATAATTTTTGGAGACCTCTAACCTAGTTTTAAAAACGTTTTAAAACTGGTCCTGAAAACAGATTCTGTTTTCAGAACTTGAATTGTTCAAGTTTAAAGAAATTTTAAAAACCACATTTTCCGCACCCACTATTCAACCCCTCCTTCTAGTGGTGCCTTGCAGATCCTACAATTGGTATCAGAGCGCAGGAACACTCACTACAAAGGATCCAACGATTCAGTGAGATGGCATCCACTAGTCACAGCACCGTGCCAGAAGGAATGTCAACCATAAGGCCTCCTCTGTTTGATGGTGAGTCTTTCGTTCAATGGAAGGTAAGAATGAAACTTTTCTTTATGGCAATAGATATTGATCTTTGGTCGATTATAGAAGATGGTCCCTTTGTTCCATCTAAGTCATCCACCGTAGACGGAGTCACACTAGAAGTTGTTAAATCTAGACAAGAATATACAAGTGATGATAAAAAGAAACTTAGTATGAATGCTAAGGCTATGCAACTACTATTAAACGGCCTAAGTAAAAGTGAGGCTAGTTATGTGTCTAATTGTTCTAGTGCTCAAGAGATGTGGCATATTCTTGAAATGAAACATGAAGGGACTAGCCAAGTAAAGGAGTCCAAAATTAATATGCTTATGTCCACACTTGAGTCCTTTAAATTATTGCCAAATGAGTCTATTGTTGAGATGGATTTACGCTTGACTAACATTTACAATTCTCTTGAGTCTCTTGGCAAAGCCTTCACTATGCAGGAAAAGGTTCAAAAGGTCTTGCGAAGCCTTCCATCCGAGTGGGACCCTAAAGTAACGGCCATAGAAGAAAGTAAAGAGACCAAATCGATTAAAATGGAAGAACTAATCGGATCACTTAAGGTATACGAAAACAAACTTTCTTTAAGACATTCTGAGTCCATTTCTAATAATGATGGGGCTATAGCATTTAAATCAAATGAATACGTCGCAGATGATAGTGACACAGATTCCGATGATGAGGACTTAATCACAATGGCTAAAAGATTAAGAAAAATATTGAGAAAATCGATTAAACATAAGTCTACCTCATCTAAGGATCATAAAAATAAAAATAAGGAAATAAAGTGCTATGAATGCGGCAAACTTGGACATCTATCATATGACTGCCCTAATAAAGAGAAACAAACAAACAAATACCCTGACAAGGATCGGAACAAGAATAGACTCGTCTCAGAACCTAAGCAAAGGAGAAGAGCATTCAAAGCCTCCACTTGGAGTGACACATCCGACTCTGAGGCTGATGATACAGAAGAACACAAGGCACAAGTATGCTTTACATCTAAAGCATCAAATGATGTATCTTGTGACTCTGATTCCGATTCTGAATGTTCATATGATGATTTATTTAGTCAATATTTAGAATTGCATAAATTTTCAAAGACTCTTGCAAAAGAAAAGAAACGATTAATTGAAGACAAGAAATTGTTAGAATCTTCTAACGAAAATCTTGTCGCTCAATTAAACGATTCTAAAGAAGAGTCATCATGCATCATCAATGCATTAAAATCTGAAATTTCATCATTGACATCCGAGAACGTTGAATTGAAATCCGAGATTTCAAAATTAAAATCAAGGAATGCCGATGTAGAGAAAAAGGTGAAACAGTTTGATACAGGATCCAACATGCTGCATCGCATTATATCATCACAAAAGCATGACAGTGATAAAACGGGGTTGGGATACGTTGATACAAATAAAGTATCAAGCAAACCAACAAAGTTTGTTATGTCTAAGAAAATAAACACCCCAAAGGCTCAAGTGGCGTCTAAGATGACGCGAAAATTGCATATTCCCTCATCACGCCCCACTTCTTCATCATATCATGCGAAATACAATGTTGTACCATATAGATATGAAAAGAAAAGAGTGATGCATACACGGCATTCAATCCATCCAAGCACTACGCATACAAACACAAGGACATATCCAAAACGTCCTACATATAATGCGTATAAAGGAGTTCTTGGCCAAAGGCCAGATACAGTCGCACCAAAAGTTTATTATGTTGCGTTCTCATCACCTTTCTCACCTTTTGGAAGACCTAGAAAGGTCACCCAAATTTGGGTACCAAAAGGGACATTTTCAAAGGGTTGAATAAATAACCCTTAAGAACGCACGTAATATAAAATGCATAATTTTTTTTTTCAGGCATCTTTTGATTTACTTTTCAAAATAAAGGGGGAGAAAGCATGATTTAAGGGGGAGAGAGAGATACTAATTGCATATATTAAGGGGGAGAGCGACTCGGAATTTAAAACTCATGTTTTGATTTTATGCATGATAGAAGGGGGAGCGATATGATTTAAATCATGTGCATAAGTTATTTTGAAAATCATCAAAAGGGGGAGATTGTAGAGAAAAAGGGGTTTGAGTGATTTTCAAATGCATGATTTAAATGTGCACAAAAACGAGCATAAGATATAAACGTGCATAAGTGTACATGTGTGCATGATAACTTGCCTTATTTAGTTTATATATTATGTTGCCGTACTAACGAGCCATGAAGCATTAAAGCTTACATCATATGGCGAACATTTGTTGAGTTTATACTATTTTCAGGTGCCACAATTAATGAACTAAAGTAGTTCATTAAGTGAAGTACTTAGTTTAATAAACTAAGTAGTTCATTAAAGGAAGATGCATTTGGAAAAGGCACAAAGGCAACATGGCTATGGAAGGAAAGTCCTCTCCTCCTCCCCACATTCATTTCACACGTTTTTATACATATATATATACTATATTTTCAGATTTTTTATAAAAGGCACATACACATGTATTCCAACGTACTACCGACACGTTATATATCTTACGTACGTACGTTAACGTCACACCACCATACTTGACTCATATTTATGAGTATATTCAGGTCTTATATCATATGATATAAGATATGGTGATGATAAATTAAATACGACACGATAAAAGGTTCTAAACCGAAATTTGTCGTATCGGGCGAATACCGAAACTTCGCCAACGTGTCACGTACTTGCCATAAATAAATGGCCAGCCCATATGCATCAAAAATTGATGAAAATTTCGTGATACACATGGTGTGATTAGCCAAAAATACTTTCCATGTTGGCACACACAAATCACCCCACATTTAGGCCAAAATGTGAAGATTCCAATTTTATTTTTGTCACATGTTTATGGTACCATTTTAAATCAGCCAAGAGCTGAAATTTAAAGTATATATTATATATATTATGTATAACATAATATATATATCATGTGCAAAAGTTGGAATTTAAATTAGAGAAAAATCGGGTAATCGATAAATATCGAAAGTTCGGTTTTCTACGCACATAACATGGAACGTTTTTCTTGAACATCATGTGACACGTATCTAGACACTTTTTACATATAATATACATCTTAAAGTGTTCTAGAAAATTAAATTAAGGGCTGATTGGAATATTACATGTGTGTATTATTAAATGTGCACTATTTTACAAAGTTAGCAAAAATGAAATTCAGCACATGCATATACATGTATACACGCCCCTGCAGCTGAGAAGGAGCATATGTGGAGCCTTGTTGGCATATTGATTGGTCAAGAATCAATCATACAAAGTTGGTGACTTAAAGAAAGAAGCTACAAAAGGTAATATTTCAAATTTTGTCACAATTGTGACACATGCTGAAAATTCAGCATGTGCACTAATGTGGTGGCCGAATTTTATCTTCATATGAGCCTATATTTTGTGTCTTGTATCATGAGGATTAATTGGGGATGTTATGGAAATGATTTGAATATTATTTAAATTAATAAAGTGTGATATTCTACATATCACACATGCTGAAATTTTTCAGCATGTGTGAAGACATGGTGTGGCCGAATGTATGGTCTTAAAAGTGTCTATATCCATTTCTCATGTGATAGGAACAATTACCATAAGTTGGTGATTCATTTTTTAAAGAAAAATCAAATCAAATTTGGCATTATTTTGAATAAAATTGGATGATGCACATGCTGAAAATTCAGCATGGCAATGTCACTTAATGGGCGAATTCTAGGAGAATTTTGTGAGATTTTTTGTCTTGCAATTTATGTGACAATCTTATGCATTATGGAAATAATTTTATGATTGATATTGGCACATGTTTAAAGTGTTAATCTCAGATTTTTTTCCATGTCATCTTGATGACAACATTGAGCCAATAAGGAGGTGTCAAGTAAGCGAAGACTAAATGATGATCCAATAGGAAGATGCCAAGTAAGCAAGGCATTGTCACAATGATGTCTTACACTCTCTCAAGGACTTAAAAGATAATTTTCAAGAAGGAGACATGCCATAGGGGGGACGGCCTGCACACATTAAAAAGAAAGAGAAGAGAGCAAACAAAACAAGGCCAAGCATTGCAAAATCAAAGTGATCAAAAGCCTAGTTCTTCTTCCTCTACATTCTCTCTTTCTTTCTTTCTTCTTGTAAGCCTATTGTATTCATATTCTTTCAATCTTGAATAGGCTTGAGATAAACCACCATTCATACATCTTTGTAAAAGATTGATCAAGGTGTGATCAATCTTCATTCTAGCGAGGTGGTGGTGTTCGTGTGAATTGTACTCGACATACAAGGTTTGTAAAGGGTTGGAGTTGGTGTGTAACTCCATCAACCCTGTGGTAAGGTGTTTTTGAGTTGTGTGATTAGTGTGAACCAAGGAAGGTATTCCTTGAAGACTGGAGTAGGTTGTTGATAACCGAACCAGTATAAAATTCTTGGTGCAATTTACTTTCAGCATTTACTTTTCAGTTTCTGCACTGTTTATACGTTTTGTTCACGTTCGGAAAAATAGAAAACGATTTCTAAAAATTATAAAAATTTCCAGAAACATACATAAACGTTCTAGGGTTAATTTGGCACAAGTTTCAACCCTTTTGGACAAGTATAGGTCAGTCAAACATCAAAAGTTCTGAGACTAGTGCAGTCTGATTTTCAGACTTGCAAAGGTTGAGACTTTGGGTGTATTTGACCTACTTCCCAAAAGAATTTTCAAAAACTGTTTCAACCCATTTAAATATAGTGTGTGAAGAGTTATTGGTAAAATTTTCAGATCATTTGGACATTCACACAAATAGGAATTAATTTTTCAAAACCATCTACCGGTTCTGGCAGATTTGCACAATCTGAGTGCCAACGGTTTTTGAAGGGGTTAAAGGTTGAATTTTGATTTGAAATTTTTAGGGGACCCTCATAACATCTGAGGCTAAGTTTTCTTAAAATTTCATAATTTTTGGAGACCTCTAACCTAGTTTTAAAAACGTTTTAAAACTGGTCCTGAAAACAGATTCTGTTTTCAGAACTTGAATTGTTCAAGTTTAAAGAAATTTTAAAAACCACATTTTCCGCACCCACTATTCAACCCCCCCTTCTAGTGGTGCCTTGCAGATCCTACAACAACTATAAAGTGGTTCCTTGACAGTGGCTGCTCGAGGCACATGACGGGTGACCCGAGCTTGTTCACAAAATTAAAGAAGGTCACAAAAGGCGGATCCGTGACCTTTGGAGACAACAACGAAGGCAAGATCATCGGAAAAGGTACGATAGGAAATCCAAGCACTCTTCAAATCTCCAACGTCTATTTGGTAAGCAACTTATCTTACAATCTTCTTAGCATTTCTCAATTTATTGACAATGGCTTTAATGTGTGTTTCACTCACCCTTACTGCAATATAATAAATAAAAATGGAGAAACCGTTTTAAAAAGAAAACGAGAAGGTAATATTTTTACGCTTTCTATGGATGATGTGGTAGACGCTAAAGTTAAGTGCTTTATGTCAAATGAACCCAATGTGAATTTATGGCATAGACGTTTAGGACACATTGGTATTTCCACACTAGAAAAACTACAACGAAAGAACCTAGTACGGGGATTGCCTACACTTGATTTAGAAAACTTTCAGTTGTGTGAATCTTGTATAAAAGGCAAACAAACACGTGAGTCACTTAAGCCTAAGAATGAAATAAGCACGACTAGATTCTTAGAACTACTACACATTGATTTGTTTGGTCCTAGTCGCACTACAAGCCTTGGTGGGCGTCACTATACATGCGTGATTGTTGATGACTTTTTTCGCTATACTTGGACTTTATTTCTTGCACATAAGGATGATAGTGCCATTGAAATTGCGAAATTAATCAAACAACTTGAAAATCAATTCGGTGTCAATATGAAAAAGATAAGAAGCGATAGAGGCGGTGAATTTAAAAACAAAGATATGATTTCATTTTGTGAAGAAAAAGGAATCAAGCATGAGTTTTCGCCACCTAGAGCTCCACAATTAAATAGAGTAGTAGAAAGAAAGAATCGAACACTACAAGAAATTGCTAGGACTATGTTATGCGAAAATAAATTGCCTAGATTTCTATGGACGGAAGACGTAAACTGTGCATGCTACATAGTAAATCACCTATCTATAAGAAAGAAAATAAACAAGACGCCTTATGAGATATTGAATGATCACATGCCTAAGATTGACTATTTTCATGTGTTTGGATGCAAATGTTTTGTTTTGAATACAAAAGGTAATTTAGATAAATTTGAATCTAAATCAATTGAATGCATCTTTGTTGGTTACTCTATAAATTCAAAAGCATATAGATATTATGATCCTCTCACTAGAAAAATCATAGAATCCATTCGTGTGAAGTTTAATGAATTCGGTGAAATTGATAAAGATAACGAATATGATGATGACTTTGAATTGAAACCCGTGTTGAATGAAGATGATGGTACATTTGATATGCATGACATGAATGACACACTAGAAATGCATGATCACTTAGAAATGCATGATAACATAGAAAACAATAAACCAAGATGGCATAGAGATCACCCACATGATCTCATTATAGGCGACATCACTCACGGTGTGCGACCACGTAGAAGAATTACTTCGGATGAAATAAATCAATTTCATGCTATGATTTCCGAAATTGAACCTAAAAATGTGCATGATGCTTTGAGTGATTCTTCTTGGATTGATTCTATGCATGATGAGCTTAATCAATTCGTTAGAAATGATGTATGGGATTTAGTGCCACGACCACAAGATAAGACCATAATAGGCACAAAGTGGGTGTTTAGGAATAAAATGAATGAAGAAGGAAAGGTCGTTAGGAATAAAGCTAGACTTGTAGCACAAGGCTATAATCAAGAAGAAGGAATTGACTACGATGAAACATTTGCACCCGTAGCACGTTTAGAAGCTATACGACTCTTACTTGCTATTGCTTGCGTGAAAAATTTCAAATTATATCAAACGGACGTAAAAAGTGCATTTTTAAACGGATTTATACAAGAAGAAGTATACGTGAAGCGACCACCCGGTTTTCAAGATTTGAAACATCCTGATTACGTGTACAAACTAAAGAAGGCACTATACGGACTAAATCAAGCGCCGAGAGCATGGTATGATAGTTTTGCTACTTTCCTTTTAGAAAATGATTTTAAACGAGGTACTATAGATAGTACACTATTTTTTAAAACAAGACAAATCGGATTTACTTATTATTCAAATCTATGTTGATGACATTATTTTCGGTTCTACCTCACATAGACTTGTTGAAGATTTTGAAAATTGCATGAAATCCAAATTTGAAATGTCTATGGTTGGCGAACTTAACTATTATCTTGGCTTGCAGATTAAGCAAACGAGTAAAGGCATTCACATAAGTCAAGCAAAATATGTCAATGACATGATTAAAAAGTTCAACTTTGAAAATTTGAAACCATCTCCCACCCCTATGAGCGTCACTACTAAATTGGAGAAAGATGAACATGGTAAAGACTTTGATAATGGCTTATGTAGATCTATGATTGGTTTTTTGCTATATTTAACTGCTAGTAGGCCCGATATTATGTTCAGTGTATGCATGTGTGCACATTTTCAAAGTCAACCTAAGGTGTCTCATTATAATGCGGTAAAAAGAATCTTCTGCTATATTAAGCACACGCCCACCTTAGGAATTTGGTACGATAAGGATTCCAAATTTAACTTACATGCTTATACTGGTGCAGATTATGGTGGCTGCAAAATAGATAGAAAGAGCACGAGTGGGACTTGCCAATTTATAGGAAACTCACTCATTTCATGGTTTTCCAAAAAGCAAGCAAGTGTTGCTTTGTCCACTACTGAGGCTGAGTACATGGCACTTAGCCTTTGTTGCACACAGTTGTTGTGGATAAAACAACAACTCTCGGACTTTGGAATTACCGTAAATAGAATCCCTATATACCGTGACGGTATGAGTGCCATCAATCTATCTAAGAACCCCGTGTTACACTCTAAGGCTAAGCATATAGAAGTACGCTATCACTTTCTTCGTGATCACGTAAACAATGGTGATATCGTCATAGATCACGTACGCACAGAAGCACAAGTAGCAGATATCTTTACAAAAGCTTTAAATCAAGCCACGTATGAATCTCTTCGGTCTAAATTAGGCATGATTTCAGTTGATATGATTTAATTTGACGTGATTTGATTGTCTTTCCTTATTTACAGGTATCTTTTGATTTATTTTCCAAAATAAAGGGGGAGAGAAAGCATGATTTAAGGGGGAGAGAGAGAGATACTAATTACTACTGATTGCATAAATCAAGGGAAAGCGGATACGAAATTTAAATTTTGAATTTTGAATTTATGCATAATTGAAGGGGGAGCGATAGGATTTAAATCATGTACATGAGTTATTTTGAAAATCATCAAAAGGGGGAGATTGTAGAGAAAAAGGGGTTTGAGTGATTTCAAAATATGTGATTTAAATGAATGACAAAAACGTGTGCATGATATAAACGTATGCATGATTCATTGCTTACTACTTGCCTTATTTAGCTCATATATAATGTTGTCGTACTAACGAGCCATGAAGCGTTAAAGCTTACATCATATGACAAACATTTGTTGTGTTTATACTATTTTCAGGTGCCACCATTAATGAACTAAACTAGTTCATCAAGTGAAGTACTTAGTTAATTAAACTAAGTAGTTCATTAAAGGAAGATACATTTGGAAAAGGCACAAAGGCAACAAGGCTAAGAAAGGAAAGTCTTCTCCTCCTCTCCTAATTTATTTTACACGCCATACACATATATATAAATATATTTTCAGATCTTTTTGAAAAAGGCACATACACATGTATTCCAACGTACTACCGACACGTTATATATCTTACGTACGTACGTTAACGTCACACCACCATACTTAACTCATATTTATGAGTATATTCAGGTCTTATATCATTTGATATAAGACATGGTGATAACAAATTAAATACGATACGTTAAAAGGTTCTAAACCGAAAATTGTCGTATCAGGCGAATACCGAAACTTCGCCAACGTATCACGTACTTGCCATAAATAAATGGCCAGCCCCTACACCTCAAAAATCATTATTAATTTCGTTGCTATGATGATATTTTCAGCCATAAAATCATTCCATGTTGGCATGTACAAATCACCCCACATTAAGGCCAAATTGTGGAGATTCCAATTTTAATTTTGTCACATGTTAATGGCGCCACTTTAGACCAGCCAAGTGCTGAGAATTAAAGTTTATATTATATATATTATGTGTAACATAATATATATAACATGTGCAAAAAGTTAGAATTTAATTAGAGAAAAATCGGGTAATTGATAAATATCAAAAATTCGGTTTTCTACGTACACAACACATGGAACATTTTTGGCACATCATACGACACGTATCTAGACATTTTTTACATATGTCATACATCTTAAAGTGTTCTAGAAAATTAAATTAAGGGCTGATTGGAATATAACATGTGTGTATTATTAAATGTGCACTATTTTACAAAGTTAGCAAAAATAAAATTCAGCACATGCATATACATGTATACACGCCCCTACAGCTGAAATGGGGTATATGTGGAGCCTTGTTGGAATATTGATTAGTCAAGAATCAAGTTTACAAGATTGGTGACTTGGAGAAAGAAGCTACAAAAGGTAATGTTTTAAACTTTATCTCATTTGTAACACATGCTGAAAATTTCAGCATGTGCACTATATGGTGGCCGATTTTCATCTCTAAAAATAGACATATTTTATGTCTTGAATTATGTGGTTATTTGGAAGAAGAAATGGAAGTAATTTGAATAAGTTTCAAAGCCATAAAGTGTGATATCTTGAATATCACACATGCTGAAATTTTTCAGCATGTGTGGAATGAACCTTGGCCGAATTTTAGGCTATGTTGGTGTCCAAATTTCATTTTCAATTTGGGAATAATATTTGCTACTAATTGGTGAATTATTTTAAAATAAAAATAAATGAGAATTTGGAAGTATTTTGAATCTTATCACCATGTATCACATGGTGAAATTTCAGCATGCTAACTCCTCATTATGGCCGATTTTTTCCCCTTATGTGAAGAAATATTATCTTGCTTAATTTATGTGATAATCTTGGATGTTATGGCAATTATTCTATGTTGATTTTGGCACATGCTTTTAGTGAAATATTCAGATTTTCCAAGTCATCAAATGATGACAACATTCAACCAATCATGAAGTGCCAAGTAAGCAAAGGTTAAATGATCATCCAATGAGAAGGTGCCAAGTAAGCAAGATCATGTCACAATGATGCCACACGTTCTTCCAAGGACTTAGAAGATAATTTTCAAGAGGGGAAGACACCTATAGGGGACGGCATTCAAGCATAAATGGAAAGGAGAAGAGCAAAACAACAGACAAGAACAAGCATTGCAAATTCAAGCATCAAAAACGCCTAGCACTCCTTTCTCCTACACTCTCTTTCTTTCTTCTTCTTGAAAGCCTATTGTACTTATATTCTTATCCTTGAATAGGCTTGTAATAGACCACCACATACTCTTTATCTTTGTAAAAGATTGATCAAGGTGTGATCAATCTTCAATCTTGCAAGGTGGTGGTGTTCGTGTGCATTGTATTGAACATACAAGGTTTGTAAAGGGTTGGAGTTGGTGTGTAACTCCATCAACCGTGTGGTAAGGTGTACTTGCTTGTGTGACTAGTGTGAACCGAGGAAGGTGTTCCTTGAAGACTGGAGTATGTTGTTTATAACCAAACCAGTATAAAATTCTCGGTGTCATTTACTTTCAGCACTTATATTCTGTTTCTGCAATATTTACTCTTATTGTTTACGTTCGTAAAAATAGGAAACGATTTTCAAAAATTACAAAAATTTCCAGAAACATAGCCACACGTCTTAGGGTTAATTTGACACAATTTCAACCCTTTTGGATAAGTATAAGTCACTCAAACATCCAAAGTTCTGAGACTAGTGCAGTCTGATTTTCAGACTTGCAAAGGTTGAGACTTTGAGTGTATTTGACTAACTTCCCAAAAGAAGTTTTCAAAACTGTTTCAACCTATTTAAATATAACATATAAGGGGTTAGTGGTCAAAATTTCAGAGCAATTGGAGTTAAGAAAATAGAAATAAATGTTTCAAAACAGTCTACAGTTTCTGGCAGATTCGCGCAATCTGACCACCAACGATTTTTGAAGGGGTTAAAGGTTGAATTTAAGTCTGAAATTTTTAGGAGACACTCATAACATCTGAGGATAAGTTCTCTCAAAAGTTCAGAATTTTTGAAGACCTACAACCTAGTTTTAAAAACGTTTTAATACTGGTCTTGAAAACAGAATCTGTTTTCAGAAGTTGAGTTGTTTGGTTTTAAACAAATTTTAAAAACCACACTTTCCACACCAACTATTCAATCCCCCCTTCTAGTGGTGCCTTTCAGATCCTACAGTAGAGGTGTTGCAACTAAGTGTTGCATAGAAGGTGTTCATCCAAGTCTTGAATAGGGTTGGTGTAAAACCCAAGGATCAAGCTTGGTTCTTATTGTAAGTTGATTCATACCATAGTGAAATCCAAGGAAAGGTGTTCCTTGGGACTGGAGTAGGTCACATTGATTGAACCAAGATAAATCCTCGGTGTTCTTGTCTGGTTTCTACCTTTTTGTTTTCTGCCTGTTTTTACTGCAGTTTTCACAAACCTTTTCACGATTTGAAAAAATAGCTAAACACTTTCAATATTTGTGATTTTTGGTGGAGTTTTACTTCAGACTGTTAGCTTTCATTTGCAACAAGAATCACTGAGATTAACGAAATTCAACATACACTTGGTCAACAGGGGAGGACTTGACCAAAGAGGCCGTACGTATTGATGATCTGGAGAATGAAAATGCCGGTCTCACGAATAGGGTCAAATATTTAGAGACGGAGCTAAATGTTCAAAAGACCAAATACCAAAAGTTAAAGACAGCTCAAGGCGGTCCTCTCTAGTTGGTGCTTCTCTTCAGATGAAGAGTAGTTACTATTTGATTCCCCATTTCCCTCGTAGCTATAGGAATGGCTTAAAAGTTGAGATTACTCATGTATCTCATGAACTTTTTATTTGCTTAATCATATTTCACTTCTTTATCTAATGATTTTTTTTTGTTTTCAAAAAAGGGGAGAAATTGATGGTTTGATGGTGTCTTGATATGTCTTGATATGTTGGTTAAAGTTGTCTTCTTGATATGTTGATGGTTTAAGTTTTAGTGTATTACATAAAGTATGGCATGGTTTAGTATGTTAATGGTTTAAGCCTTGGTGTTTTGCATAACATAGCTTGGTTTGAGAAGTTGAATTTGACATGACATGGCATGAAGTTTCTTGATATGCATGTGTAAAATGATTGATAGTCATTGTTTCTTTGATATGCTATCTCACATATTGAAGAAATGAAAATATGAAATTTGGTGCATGGGTTGAGGGGGAGCATTTTGGCATTGACATCATAGTTATTGATTTTGAGTAGATTACATGTTGAGGGGGAGTTTTTGATGTGTTCATATGATGAGGGAGCATTACTAAGGGGAGTCATAAAATATCAAGTTTAGATGTAAATGTATCAAGTAAAAGTATCTTTTGAATCATGGTTTTAAAATCATCAAAAAGGGGGAGATTGTTAAGATATAAATTGTTTTGATGATGAAAAGATGTTTTAAATAAGTTAAATTTATGCTTGAGACTTGATGCAAGATGAGAAAATTACACTATGTCAAAAATGGTTGAGATTGGAACTCACTGTCCAACATCGATCTCTCAGACTGAGGACATCGATCGATCGATGTACTTCAGCCTCTGGCTTTGATCGATCGATGTCAGGCAGAAACCTTTCTGTCCAACATCGATCACTCAACCTGGGGACATCGATCGATCGATGTCACTTCAGTCTCTCCCCAAGGAGACTTCGATCGATTGATGTTAGGCAGAATACTTCATGTCCAACATCAATCTCTCAGTCCAAGAGACATCGATCGATCGATGTGACATCAGTCTCTCTAGAGGAGACTTCGATCGATCGATGTCAAGCAGTTTCAAAACTGCAAAGTTTCTGGAGGACATCGATCTCTCACCCCAGGCATTCGATCGATCAATGTCCCCAGAATTCAAATTTTTCTAATCGTTGCAACACAATACAAGAGAGATTTTTAATGTTTTCTCTTTCCAATCTTGCTCAAATTTCATGTGGACTTTATCTTTGTTTATGTAAAGCATCCTACACCTTTACAAACATGTTCAAGACATCCTAGAGTAGGCATGGAGCAAATTCAAATTCAAAGTGGCTAAAAGCTACTTTCTCAATTTTTCAAATACATGGGGATCAAATTGAAGACATGTGAGAGGCTCCAAAAAGTGGTCAACATTCTCTATAAGAAGAAGAGGCTTGGATGAGATAAATATACACTTTCACCATCATCTAGCTTCATTCTCTATCATTGTACATTTCTCTCAATTTTGTAAAAGTGCTTAAAGCTTATTAAGCCTTTCATTGTTCTTCATTATTGCATATTGAGAGATTGAGAGTCTAACACAAGAGGAACCATAAATATTTGACCTCTTGCTTGTGATTAGACTAGTGAGAAAGTGTGAACCTTACTATTTTCTTCAACCCACTGTGAGAAAGTTCTTGAGGGAACTTTGTTGAAGTTGTGAGGTAGCAAGAAGTTGTTCTTGCTAAAGTTGTAGTTGCTGCAGTTGCACAAGTGTCCTTTGTGCAAAAAGTTGTTGTTGTTGTTGCTTACACTAAGGTGTTAGTGTAAGTATTGCCATGGTTGTTCTTATTATCTTGAATAAGAAGAGTAGCTGTTGAAAATCTACTTTGGTAACAAAGTGGTTGTGGAGTAGAATCATTTACGATTCGAACCACTCTATATTCGGTGTACATCTTCGTTGCTTCTCATCTCCAATTCTTTCTTTGATTTTTCATTCCATTTGAGTTGAACCACAAAAGAAAAATTTCGCAAAATTGCCAAACACTCTATTCACCCCCTCTGGAGTGTGTTTCGGACATTACAATTGGTATCAGAGCATAACCTTGATTGCTTAGCCCATCTTTGCAAGTAGCAAGGTTAAAGATAATGACAATGACAACCTCTTCATCTCACATCTCAACTTCCAAGCCAACTGCACTATTCTCAGGATCAAGCACTTAAGCACCCATGTTTGATGCCCAAAATTATTCTCTGTGGAAATTTCGAATGATCAATTATTTGAAAGGTTGTGGTTTTGATATATGGAGAGCTGCGGTTAAAGGAATTGAAGTTCCTGCGATTACAAACCTAAAAGGAGAATCAATGTTCAAAGATGATGATGACTACACCGGCGAAGAGAAAATAAACTTTGTTATAACTGGCAAAGCATTCGATATTCTTTCAAGTGCTCTTACCACCACCGAACTTATAAGACTTCAAGGAGTAGAAACATCTCATGAAGCATGGAAGAGGCTTGAAATGATATATGAAGGGACTAACCAAGTAAGAATGGCCAAAAGGAATATGAAATGTTCGGGATGAAGAGTGGTGAGAAGATTGAGGATGCAATCGACCGATTCACACGAACAGTGAATCAACTCTCAATGGTGGACAAGAAAATCTCAAATGAAGACCTTGTCTCAAAACTCCTCAACTCATTACAAGAGAATGGACACCAAAAGTTACCGCCATCATTGAATCAAAGAACCTCAAGACTCTTACCCTTGATGAGCTATCCAGTAATCTTCTTACTCATAAAATCCTTATTGATGAGCAAAATAGATGAATCCTATCAAGCCCATACAAACGTCACACAAAGGGTTGGTGGTAGAGTCCGATGAATCGGATGAAAAAGTTGCTCTTCTAATGAGAAAATTTAGAAGAATGGGAACAAGAAACAAAGCTCATGCTAGAAAATTCTTTAAGAAGCCACTTAAAGAAAAAGAGGCAAGTGAGAATTGCTATAGATGTAGTCGACCCGGTCACTTCATTGCCGATTACCATGTCAAAGAGCCACAATGACAAGAAAAGAAGGCTTTTCCTCAAAAGAATAAAGCTTTTAATGCGGAAGTAACTATGTGGGATGATCTCTTTTCCGAATCGGAAGGAGAAGAAAGTGAAGATCAAAATATTGGACTTATTGCAATAGTGGAAAATCCAAAAGCTCAACATACTTGTCTCATGACTATTGAAGATGCCCTTGAGGTAAATTATAATCCTTCTAATTTACAAGATGAGATAGCGGATTTGCAAGATGATTTTGAAAAACTAAATTTAAAGTATAAACATTTGAAGAAAGAGTTCAAGAAGTGCATTTTAGTAAATAAGAGCTTGCATGATAAGAATATTTTGATATTTCAAGATCATGACATTATACTTACCATGCATAAATTCGTACCTCTTGAGAATGTGGAAATTAGGAAAGAATGGTGAGAAATTAAGATTAGATTTACAAAAACTAACCAATGGTAAAAACAATCTAGATAGATTACTTGGAAATCAAAGAGTTGGAAATGATAAATCCGGTTTAGGATTTAATACATCACATTCTTATACTAAGCCTAAGTCTTCAAAGAAAAAGGCAAATAAGAAAAGAACACAACATAGCTCATCATCTTACAAACCAAGACTTGTGCCTACTTGTTTTCATTGCAATAAAATAGGACATATGAAAAGTGCATGTAATGCTAAACTTGGAAGTATGTGATACGTGCAAGAATGAACCTTTCTTTAACTCTAAAGCTCCTCCTCCAAATATGGTTTAGGCACAATAAAGATAGCTTCACCTTGCTTCCAAATAAGTTGAAGAAAACCTTTTGAACATAAGTCCTCCAATGAGTTCTACATAACCTAAGCAAGATACCTCCCTCTTGGATGTTTCCCTCCCCGGAATTGGACAACTCTCACAAGGATGCTCAAGCCTTGAAAGATTCTAGCCTTGGTTTTGAATATGAACCAAGAAAACACACAAGAATTACTCTTGAAGAAGAAGAAATTTTCATTGAAGGTGTGAGATTACAAAGCTTCTCTTATGTGCCTTTTATAGGCAAAAAATATCACAAGACAACAAACTATCTTACGAATTGAAATAATGATTGAAAAGACTACACGCTTCTAAAACCTATTCATGTAGGCTCCATAAAAACTAGCCTTGCAAGTCTTGAATGATGATTTTCAAAGTAGGTCCCTCAAGTACTATTCATGGAAGACTTTAAGCATTTGTCTTCATCTTGAAATCATTTCTGGATTGTGACTGATTTTTGGACATCTTCCAATCCGAACTAGGCCTTGCTCTTGCTCAGAGAATTGTAGCCAATTGAGTGTAGACAATAAGCATATAAAGTGCTTTGCATTTGGCCCAACCATTGAGGAGATACATCCAAATTACTGAAGGTATGTCACATAATTCGGTAGAAACAGTACTTCCATATGCATGCTCTTTTTGAATGCCAAGACGACCGATTTTGAAAAGTACAAAACCTGAAAGTTGTAGATCTTTGTCTTAGCTTTCTAATGCATCCTGAAACTCTTAATTTGGCCTAGTGGTTGGAGAGATACGTCAATTTTACCAAAACGGGTCCTGCAGAAACTCACAATCCGAGATGGGCCTAAACTAATACAACATAAACATTTAAAAAAACAAAATAAAGAACACATTCTATACTAATGATATTTTACAATGGTTCTAAAATTTCTTAAAAATCATGTTGTGGGTTCAATAAGGTGAACCCAATTTATAAGTTCCCTTGGTTAATCTTGCACATGTTTAAATAGGAAGGCCCCCACTTCATGCATTAGTTTTTTAGTTTTACTTCTTGTTAAGGGTCCTTGATCTTGCATTTTTGTAAAATTATGTGCATTCTTATTATCTTGGCATGTATGAGGGTTATGGAACTCATCATTCCCCCCTTCTTCAAAAGGATTCGACCTCGAATCTAAATCAACATCAAAAGGAGTAAGATCAGCAACGTTAAAAGTATGAGAAAATGAACCATACTTACTCTCCGAAAGTTCAAGAATGTAAGCGTTATCTCCAACCTTTTGAAGTACTTTGAAAGGGCCATCTCCTCTTGGCATGAGTTTAGATTTCCTTTCTCTGGGAAACCTTTCTTCCTCAAATGCAGCCAAACAAGATCACCTGATTCAAATAAAACTTCCTTGCGTCCTTTGTTAGCTTGTTTTGCATACTGTTTATTTTTCTTCTCAAGTTGTAGCTTAACCTTAGCATGCAATTTCTTAATCAGTTCAGCCTTATTCTTACCATCAATACTTGCACGTTCATGAACAGGAATAGGCACAAGATGAAGTGGAGACAAAGGATTGAAACCATATACAAGTTCAAATGGTGAATGAGTGGTGCCATTGTGAACACTTCTATTATAAGCAAATTCAATATATGGCAAGCAATTTTCCCAATTCTTAAGGTTCTCCTGAATTATAGCACGCAATAATTGAGACAAAGTTCTATTCACAACTTCAGTTTGACCATCTGTTTGGGGGTGAGCAGTAGTAGAAAATAAGAGTTTTGTTCCAAGTTTACCCCACAACACACGCCAAAAGTGACTTAAGAACATAGCATCTCTATCACTAACAATGGTTCTAGGCATGCCATGCAGACGTACAACTTCCTGAAAGAACAAGTTTGCAACGTGAGATGCATCATCAACCTTTTTACAAGCTATGAAGTGTGCCATTTTAGAAAATCTGTCAACGACGACAAACACACTATCACTTCCATTTTTTGATCTATATAATCCCAAGACAAAGTCCATAGATATATCAATCCAAGGTGACGTAGGGACAGGTAATGGGGTGTACAAACCATGTTGATGTGATGTAGATTTAGCTTTCTTGTAAGTTATACAACTTCCACAAACCTTCTCTACATCAACTCTCATATGAGGCCAGAAGAAACATTCCTTTAACATCTCTAATGGCTTAAAGATGCCAAAGTGACCCATTAAACCTCCACCATGTGCTTCTTTGACAAGTGTCTCTCTGACAGAACACTTAGGTATGCACAATTTTCTTTCTTTAAACAAATATCCATCATGTAAATAATACTTACCAAATGGAGAATTGGCACATGCATCAAATATTGACTGAAAGTCAGGATCAGATGTATACAATTCCTTGATGCACTCAAATCCAAGCAAATGAGATGACAATGTAGTAATCAAAGAACATCTCCTAGATAATACATCAGCTACAATGTTATCCTTTCCTTGCTTATATTTTATCACATAAGGAAATTGTTCAATGAATTCAACCCATTTTGCATGCCTCTTATTTAACTTTCCTTGGCTTTTAAGGAACTTAAGACTTTCGTGATCAGTATGAACCACAAACTCCTTATGTTGCAAAAAATGTTGCCAAGTCTGCAATGATCTAACAAGTGCATACAACTCTTTGTCATAGGTTGAATAATTCAATTGCGCTCCCTTAAGCTTTTCACTAAAATAAGCAATCGGTTGTTTAGACTGAGATAGTACAGCTCCTATACCAACACCACTAGCATCACATTCAATTTCAAATGTTTCATCAAAGCTAGGTAGTCTTAGAATAGGTGCAGAAGTTAACCTTGCTTTAAGTTCATCAAAGGCTTTCTGTTGTGACTCTCCCCACTGAAATCCTACGTCTTTTTTAACAATTTCATTCAAAGGTGCAGCAATAGTGGAAAAGTCATTAACAAATCTTCTATAGAAACTAGCCAACCCATGAAAGCTTCTCACCTCTCCAACAGTTGTGGGAATTGGCCATTCTAAAATTGAGTTCACTTTATCTTGGTCCATTTCAATTCCATTTGCACTAACCACAAATCCTAGAAACACAACTTTTTCCATACAAAAAGAACATTTCTTGAAATTTGTATATAATTGTTCTTTCCTCAATGCTTCAAAAACGCTTCTTAGATGGCCTATGTGTTCATGCAAAGTCTTAGAGTAAATCAAGATATCGTCAAAGTACACAACAACAAATTTTCCAATGAATGCACGTAAGACTTTATTTATTAATCTCATGAAAGTACTAGGTGCATTAGTTAAGCCAAATGGCATGACTAATCACTCATACAATCCAAACATGGTCTTAAATGCAGTTTTCCATTCATCACCTTCTTTAATGCGTACTTGAAAGTAACCACTTTTAAGATCAATCTTGGTAAAATACTTAGCACCATACAATTCATCAAGCATATCATCAAGTCTCGGAATGGGGTACCTGTATTTTACAGTTATCTTGTTGATTCAGTACACATCCTCCATGTACCATCTTTCTTTGGTACAACGATCACAGGAACAACACAAGGACTCATTCTTTCCCTCACCTTTCCTTTAGCCAAGAGTTCTTCTACTTGGCATTGAATTTCCTTCGTTTCAGTAGGGTTTGCTCTGTTGGCTGACCTATTAGGCAGGATAGCACCAGGTATGAAGTCTATTTGGTGCTCAATTCCTCTTAAAGGCGGCAAACCAGAAGGCTCTTCTTCAGGAAACAACCCTGAAAACTCATCAAGCAAAGATACAACTCCACTGGGCAAAGTGGAGGGTAAGTCACTCGTAGAAAACAGAGACTCCTTAAACATCAAAACGTAGACAGTTTTCTTTGAGTTTAGGGCATGTGACACTTCACTTGGTTTGGCAAAGAAAGCAAATTTCTTTTGAGATTTGTCTCCATCAATGTTTACTATCTCTTTGCCTTTAGACTTATTTTTCTTTCTTTCACTCTTAATACACTCCAGAAATTTCTTTTCTGCCTCTTTCTCCTTAGGGTCATTCCTATTCTTGCACATTCTCTTTTGATCTTCAAATACCTTGTGTGGGGGTAATGCATGTAGCTTAAACAACTTATTGTTAAACCTGAACGAATACCTATTCAAGTATCCATCATAAGTAACTTTCTTATCAAACTGCCATGGTCTACCTAACGGGATATGACTTGCATGCATAGGAGCTACATC
This sequence comes from Eustoma russellianum, assembly GCA_036186865.1. Classification (NCBI taxonomy): domain Eukaryota; kingdom Viridiplantae; phylum Streptophyta; class Magnoliopsida; order Gentianales; family Gentianaceae; genus Eustoma; species Eustoma russellianum. Next base: position 22,132,485 of record AP025047.1, on the reverse strand, counting down.
ACATAAGATATCATCTTTATACCCACCAATAGACAATGAGATCAAAACTTGTTTGCTAACACTCACTTCTCCACAATCATTCAACCAAGATAGTTTATAAGGGTGTGGATGGTTAAGTAATGGCAAATCAAGTTTTCTAACATGTTCAACACTTGCCACATTAGTACAGGATCCAGAGTCAATAATCAAAGTACAAACTTTCCCTTTAACCATACAATGGATATGAAAAATGTTGTCTCTATGTTGATCTTGTTCATCAATCTTAATATGTGCATTAAGAGCTCTTCTAACAACCAAGAATTCTTTTGATGCAAGTTCTTCATCCTCACTCACACTTTCTTCATTTTCATCATGATTTTCCTCAACATTAACATGTTCTACTCCCTCATCATCAGAATAATATTCATTAGATTCTTCAATGAACATGATACGTTTAGGGTTAGGACATTGATTTGCAAAATGACCTTTACCTAAACATTTATAGCATTGAATGTCTCTAAATCTAGTAGTGGAATTAAAATTGTTACCTTCAACCTTGTTTTTCCCTTTATCCAAGTTTTGTTGAGGTGGTTGAGGTGGTCTTTGATTTGGTTGAGTCTTGCCTTGGAATCCACAGCCTTGAGGTGCAGTTGGCCTGAAACTTGTGCCTTGATTTGTCCTAGGCGGCATTCTTGGATAGGATGAAGAATTAGCTCGAAAAGATAAACTAGATGCAAAGGGTTTTACCTTGAGTTGTCTCTCAATCTTTTCAGCTTCATGAACCATGGAAGTCAAATCAATATATGTGATAAGTTCAACTCTGTTTGCAATTTCCTTGTTCAATCCAGCTAGAAATCTAGCCATGGTAGCTTCCTCTGGTTCTTCAATGTTAGCTCTTATCAATAGGATCTCTAACTCTTTGTAATACTCATCTACACTACTACTTCCTTGAGTGAGATTTTGCAAGTTTTGGTAGTGGTTCTTTCATAGTCTGAAGGAATGAATTTTTTTCTCATCTCAATTTTCATTTCTTCCCAAGTAGAGATTGGTGCTTGTCTAGTTCTTCTCCTCACGTTGTGTAGTTGATCCCACCAAATTAAGGCATAATCTGCAAACTCTATAGCTGCATAGCGCACTTTAGTCAAATCAGTATAATTTGTACAAGAGTATATGAGATCTACCTTTTTCTCCCATTCAAAATATGCCTCAGCATCACTCTTTCCATAGAATGTGGGATGTTCATTTTTGTTTTGATGAATTCATCTTCTTGTGGGTTATTCTTTTGATTCCCACGGTTTCGAAATTGGTTGTACTCTTCCTCAATGTTATAGTCATCAAACATTTGGTGTGGTTCTTCTCTTTCATCAAAGGTCCTCATAGGTATGAAATCCCTATTAAGCCCTCTTCCTCTGCCTCTGCCTCTACCTCTTCCTCTTTCCGGAGCAAAAGACCCATGGCTTTCAAGCCTATGTTCCGGTATATGTGATGTTTGTCCTTCATGTAAAGGATTTTGTAGATGAGATTGTGACTGTTTTTCTAGGCCCTCTACACGGCTACTCATCAATTTCATTTCCCACAACATCTTTTGCATTAGTTGTGCTAAATCGTCCACGTTTGTGGGCAATCTTTCTCCTTCTTTGTTAAGAACCACGGTACTCTCAGGTGTTTTATCCATGGTACAATTAGCTGAAATTGAGCAAAAAAAATAACAAAGAAAAAAAGGAAAACTAACACAAAGACAAAAGAAACTTGATTATGTTAGTGGAAAACAAAAAAAAGTGTTTGTCCCTCTCTCTCTCTCTCTTTTTGTTGTTCACACAATCTTGTGTCTTTTTGGAGAATCTGAGGCTAGAACAATTCAAAACAAACTTGCCAAGTGATATCAATTCCGATACCTTCAATCATGTAAAGTAAACCTTCTTCACAAGTCTCCCACCAATTCACTCACAATTCCAATGTTATAAACAACAAGCTTGGACTGTACTAAGATTCAAAGATAATTGAAACCAAATTTGATGTAATAAGTTGAGCCAAAGAAATGCTAAGGGGTTTCCCTGGGCAATCCTTAACTTAATCTTAGGCTTTATGCAAGCTAGATGCAAGTATGAATGAACTAGAAGCACTCAAGTGTTCAAAAGTGAAAACATATGGGTACTTAGGGTTTATGAAGGAAACAAGACCAACTCTTTTGCTCTTTGCACTTTTAATTGTTTTGTGCAAACTTTTCTTTGAAATAAGCTTCTTTTTCTTTCTTTTTTTTCTTGTTCAAAGCTAAACAAGATGTATATATCTCGGTAATTTTTTTTGGTAAGACTTTGTGTATTACTTTGGATGGATATCTTGATGTTTTTGTGTGTAGTAGGCTGTCAAGTAGTTCAAGATGAACAAATTGATTTTCTTTCTTGTCGAGGTTGTCAAATTAGATATTGAACACAAGAAAATGCAGCTAAAATCACCACACAATACAACTAAACAAACAAAAAGTTTAAAACAAGTTAAGAGCTTCGATAACAACAAGAATATAGGATAGACCAAGGTAGATATATAAGCAATGGACAAAATATAAGTAATGCAAAAAAGCTTCTAAACAAAGAACTTAGAGTCCAAGAAAGTGTCTAAACATAAAGAAATTGAAATCCAACCAAATGAAATAAACAAACCATAAATCATCACAAAGAAATAGTCTTTAAGTGTTTTATGATATGTTTGTCCTTAGTCCTTTCCAATTTCATATAGGTCCAGTGTCACGGTAAGTTCTCAGAGTCCAATCAAACCTTATATCACCAATGTCATGTAGGTCCAGCGTTACGGTAATTGTCTAGAGTCCAATCCAACCTTATATCACAACATTAAATCACCAATTTCATGTAGGTCCAGTGTTACGGTAATTGTCCATAGTCCAATCCAACCTTATATCACCAATTGATACGGTAAGCTTGTTTTTTTTTAGTTTTTTTTGCTTGTTGAACAGGATGAAACAAAGAAACTTGATGAAAAAGAGATGACACTTTTTTTTGTTGAGCAACAAGATGTAACAGAACAAGAAGTGAATTTGATAGACAAAACTAGAAAACACACGGATAAACTGTTTTGGTTTTGGTTTCTTTTTGTTTCTGAATTGTACAATTCAAAACAAGAAGAAGACACTAAACCAAATAGAATTCAACCTTCTAAGAAGATGGTTGAATGGTGGATGAAGAGAAGAACGAAAGAAAATAAAAATTGACACAAAGAAATGATAAGTTGAGTTAAAGAAAAACCTTCGCTCTGATACCACTTTGATACGTGCAAGAATGGACCTTTCTTTAACTCTAAAGCTCCTCCTCCAAATATGGTTTAGGAACAATGAAGATAGCTTCACCTTGCTTCCAAATAAATTGAAGAAAACCTTTTGAACATAAGTCCTCCAATGAGTTCTACATAACCCAAGCAAGATACCTCCCTCTTGGATGTTTCCCTCCCCGGAATTGGACAACGCTCACAAGGATGCTCAAGCCTTGAAAGATTCTAGCCTTGATTTTAAATATGAACCAAGAAAACACACAAGAATCTCTTGAAGAGGAAGAAATTTTTATTGAAGGTGTGAGATAACAAAGCTTCTCTTATGTGCCTTTTATAGGCAAAAAATATCACAAGACAACAAACTATCTTACAAATTGAAATAATGATTGAAAAGACTACATACTTCTAAAAACTATTCATGTAGGCTCCATAAAAACTAGTCTTGCAAGTCTTGAATGATGATTTTCAAAGTAGGTCCCTCAAGTACTATTCATGGAAGACTTTAAGCATTTGTCTTCATCTTGAAATCATTTCTGGATTGTGACTGATTTTTGGACATCTTCCAATCCGAATTAGGCCTTGGTATTGCTTAGAGAATTGTAGCTAATTGAGTGTAGAAAATAAGCATATAAAGTTCTTTGCATGTGGCCCAACCATTGAGGAGATACATCCAAATTACTGAAGGTATGTCACAGAATTCGGTAGAAACAGTACTTCCATTTGCATGCTCTTTTTGAATGCCAAGACGACCGATTTTGGAAAAGTACAAAACATTAAAGTTGTAGAAATTTGTCTTAGCTTTCTAATGCATCCTGAAACTCTTAATTTGGCATTGTGGTTGGAGAGATACGTCAATGCTACCAAAACGGGTCTTGCAGAAACTCACAATCCGAGATGGGCCTAAACTAATACAACATAAACATTTAAAAAAACAAAATAAAGAACACATTCTATACTAATGATATTTTACAATGGTTCTAAAATTTCTTACAAATCATGTTGTAGGTTCAATAAGGTGAACCCAATGTATAAGTTCCCTTGGTTCATCTTGCACATGTTTAAATAGGAAGGCCCCCACTTCATGCATTAGTTTCTTAGTTTTACTTGTTGTTAAGGGTCCTTGATCTTGCATTTTTGTAAAATTATGTGTATTCTCATTATCTTGGCATGTATGAGGGTTATGGACCTCATCAGTATGTATGCTTGGAAGCCTAAGGGTCGACAAGCTAACCCTAAAGGACCCAACTATCAAAGGGTACCAATGCATAAATCGCTTGATTTTGTAGGCTCTCAAGGTAAATGGAGTAGCCAAAGAAGAAGGAACCAAATGGCTTATGGACAGCAGATGTTCAACGCATATGACCGGAGACAAAACATTGTTTACCAAGCTCAAGCTCCAAGATGGTGGAACGGTGCATTTTAGCAATAGGAGAGCCAAAATCCTTGGACATGGAGAAATTGGTAACTCTTCTTTTACAAATAATAATGTACTATATGTAGAAGGGCTTAAATATAATTTGATAAGTGTTAGCCAACTATGTGATGCTAATTTTCATGTTGAATTTTTGAAAAGAAAATGTATTATGAAAAAGAATGATAAGATTGTTTTTAAGGCTATAAGGAAAAATGATGTTTACAAATTTAGCACACTGATTTGATATCACAAAACGTTTATTGCCTAGTTGCCAAAAATGATTCGACTCAACTATGGCATAGACGACTTGGACATGTTAGTTTTAAAAATTTCAAAGAGATTTGCAAAAATGAAAAGGTCCAAGGTCTTCCAAAATTTAATTTCGAAAACCATGGCTTATGTGACACTTATCAAAAGGCAAAGCTTCTTAAAACAAGCTTCAAGCCCAAAAGTGAAATCTCCACCACTAAACATCTGCAATTGCTTCATATGGATTTGTATGGAGATATTGGTACAGCAAGTCTAGGTGGAAAACATTACACTTTTGTGGTAGTAGATGACTTCTCTAGGTTTACTTGGGTCATGTTTTTATGTAAAAAGAATGATGCATGTAATGAGTTTATAACTTTGTAGAAGATTAGAAAACCAAAGAGAAGATACAATCAAGAAAATAAGAAGTGATAGAGGTGGTGAGTTTGATGGTGAGTTTCAAGAATTTTGTGTATCCAAAGTGTATGGACACAATTTCTCGGCTGCTAGAACTCCTCAACAAAATGGTGTTACAGAAATGAAATATAGGACACTTCAAGAAATGAGTAGAGCCATGCTAAATGAATTTGGGCTACCAAAATATTTTTAGGCCGAAGCGGTAAACACCTTTTGTCATGTGATCAATAGAGTTTATTTGAGACCATCTCTCAAATAGACTCCTTATGAGCTTTGGAAAGGAAGAGTACCAAATATTGGTTATTTCAAGGTATTTAGTTGTAAGTGTTTTATACTTAACACCAAAGATAACTTGGATAAACTCGATTTCAAAGAAGATGAAGGAATCTTTATGGGATATGCTCAAGATAGCAAGGCATTTAAGAATATATAACAAAAGGAGTATGAAATTTGAAGAGTCAATTCATGTTAAATTTAGTGATTTCATTGAGAATTAACCATGTTTGAATAATGATGATGATGAAGAAATAATTGAAGTTAGTCATACAGAAAAGTTTGAAAATCCAAAAGAGAATATTGTCATTGACCTTAGGATTGATCCACTTGAAGCTAAAGTTGAAGATGAAGAAGTAAGAGGAGATACTTCAAATTTACCGGAGTCATATACGTATAGGAAAGACCATCCTAAAGAATTAATCTTAGGTGAAACTAGTTAAGGCATAATGACTAGAAGGAAATTTAATGAAAATGTCTTCATTTCCCAAGTTGAGCCCAAAAACATAAAAAAGGCTATAAATGATGAAGATTGGGTATCAGCTATGCAAGAAGAGCTAAATCAATTTGAGAGGAGTGATGTTTGGGAATTAGTGGATAAACCTAGTGATCATCCTATAATTGGCACTAAATGGGTATTTAGAAACAAAATGGATGATCAAGGAAACATCAATAGAAACAAAGCTAGGTTAGTAGCTCAAGGATATAGACAAGAAGAAGGCATAAACTATGATGAGACTTTTGCTCCCGTTGTAAGATTAGAAGCCATTAAGATGTTATTAGCATATGCATGCTATAAGGATTTTAAGCTATTTCATATGGATGTGAAATCCGCATTCTTGAAAGGAATAATTCAAGAAGAAGTGTATGTAGCTCAACCACCGGGGTTTGAAAATCATGATTATCTAAATCATGTATTTAAACTCAAAAAGGCCCTTTATGGACTTAAACAAGCTCCTAGGACATGGTACGAAAGGTTAAGTAACTTCCTACTTGAAAATGAGTTTTCAAGAGGAAAAGTCGACACTACTCTTTTTATTAAAGAACAAGGAAACCATCATTTGCTTGTTCAAATTTATGTAGATGATATTATATTTGGTACTACTAACGATTCTCTTTGTAAGCATTTTGCTAAATTGATGGAAAGAGAATTTGAGATGAGCATGATGGGTGAACTCAACTACTTCCTTGGTCTTCAAATCAAGCAAACTCAAGATAGAGTATACATTTCTCAAACAAAGTATACAAAGTATTTGCTCAAGAAGTACAAGTTTGAGGATGGAAGAAGTGTGAGCACACCAATGAGCACAACCACAAAGCTTGACAACGATGAAAAAGGAATGCCGGTTGAGGTAACCAAATATAGGGGTATGATTGGTAGTTTACTTTATTTAACCGCTAGTAGACCAGATATTTTGCATGCGGTGTGTTTATGTGCTAGATTTCAAAGTATGCCTAAGGAATCGCATCTAGTTGCCGTTAAACGTATCTTTAGGTACTTGAAAGGAACTTTGAACTTTGGATTGTTTTATCCTAAAAATGGTTGTTTTGATTTAAGAGGATATAGTGACTCCGACTATGCTGGAAATCTAATTGATAGAAAAAGCACCTCCGGGACATGTCAATTCCTTGGAGATTGAGAACCAAGAAACAAAATAGTGTGTCACTTTCAACGGCGGAATCCGAATATGTATCGGCCGCTTTGTGTTTTGCACAATTACTTTGATGATCAACACCTTAAATGATTACAATGTTAAGTTTGATAAAGTCCCCATCTTATGTGACAATACTTCAGCTATAAGTATAGCACAAAATCTGGTTCATCATAGTGGGACAAAATATATTGAAGTGAGGCATCACTTTATAAGGGATTATATTCAAAAAGGATTAGTATGCATTGAATTCGTTCCAACCAATGACTAGCTAGCAGATATCTTTACTAAATTCCCTCCCACTGAGACATTCAAATAAATTAGAACAAGATTAGGGATGATAAACAATGGTTAGAGGGTCAAAACTGTCCAAAAGGCAGATTACAGAACACATCGATCGATCTATGTGGCAGTCTCAGAGACTGATGTAAAACAGACATCGACCGATCGAAGTATAGGACATCAATCGATCGAAGTATAAGACATCAATCGATCGATGTCATCGGGGACAGAGGGTATAAAAGCTGCGAAAAACCTCATTTCTTCATCTCCTACATCGAACCCTAAATTCCATCCTGCGAAATACCACAAATTCGATCTCTGAACCATGAATTTCTTGCCCCAACCCCCTTTTTCCTTCAATATTATTAATCCTACATCAAATTTTCTAAGTTCCATCACAAAATCTGAAACTTTTCGTGCCCTAATCTTCTCCATGGCCTCAAAAATGAAAAACCCCACCAAAAGAGCAAGAACAACCCGTGAAGGAAGAAATGCCCCTCCAACATCTCACTCCCAAGTCCCAACTAGTTCAAGAACGAAAGAATTGAAGAAAAGTGCTAAGCTACCTCAAGATGCCATGTTGACTGAGGCTAGAGCAAAACTAGTAGTAAACAATTTTCCTTGGCTCAAGTCCGGAGAGTATGAGGATGCCCTCACTGAACCAGTGAGTACAGGTAAATTTGTTCATATATCTCTTAGGGCTCAAAAGTTGTTCAATGAATGGGAAGGCAACACAGGTCCACAATTCCATTGAAATTGCTCAAAATTGAAGATATTTTGAGCAATGAGGAACTAAGATCAATCATCACTTGGTTTGATGATCAACAACGGAGACCTGTTCGGGAAGTATCAAGTATGAGTTATATGTCCACTCGATATACCCGACTGTTTTATGCAAATATATGGGTAGAGTATCTAAATGGCATGCCCTTTTCATTAAATTCTGTCATAGAAGGACAACTTGTTGCTTTTGATTCAAAAACAATAAACGAGCTTCTTGGTGTTCCTGATGAGGGTTGGGAAGATTTTGATCCATGGAAGTGGGATAGTTATAAGTATCAAATATCCGAAGATGAAGTAAAAACTTTCCTTGGATTCCATCCCACCCGAAACACTAATGACATGCCTTTAGTGTATCGAGTTTTACTTGCCATTATTACTTTTTGTGTCAATGGTAAGTCGGCTAAACTTCCAAGTAACATGGATTTTTATGTTGCCTATCGTATTGCTATGAGGGAGAAAATAAATTTTGGGGAGATTGTTTTCACAAACATGTTGGAGGCAGTCACTAAAAGGTCAAAGGCATTACCTTATAGCAATCTTATTTATAGATTGCTACAAAAGAGTAATGTGGAGTTGAATGAGGAGTACGGCGAAAAAATAACATCTAGGGATTATTATACAAAAGCCAATATCCAACAAATACATTATGTCCCGAAAAGAGGCGCAGAGACGGGTGGACAACAAGCTCAAGAAGAGGAAGAACCTGAAGATCCCATTCCTCCATCATCACCCACTAAACCCTCCCAGGGAACCCTCATCTCACCCTCAAACGTAACCGCCCTCACAACCATGTTCTACATCCCAAACGGACAAAGGCAAAGCACCAATGGAGGAAGGTAGTGGTTCCAATGAAAAATTCAATGATGAGGCTGAGATTAACGAAATTCAACATACACTTGGTCAATGGGGGGAGGATTTGACCAAAGAGGCCGTACGTATTGATGATCTAGAGAAGGAAAATGCCAGTCTCACGAACAAGATCAAATATTTAGAGATGGAGCTAAATGTTCAAAAGACCAAATACCAAAAGTTAAAGACAAATCTCAAGGCGGTCCTCCCTAGTTTGTACTTCTCTTCAGATGAAGAGTAGTTACTATTTTATTCCACATTTCCCTCGTAGCTATAGGAATAGCTTAGAAGTTGAGACTACTCATGTATCTCACGAACTTCTTATTTGCTTAATGATATTTCACTTCTTTATCTTATGATTTTTTTGATGTGTTCAAAAAGGGGGAGAAATTGATGGTTCGATAGTGTCTTGATATGTTGGTTAAAGTTGTCTTCTTAATATGTTGATGGTTTAAGTTTTAGTGTATTACATAAAGTATGGCATGTTTTAGTATGTTAATGGTTTAAGCCTTGGTGTTTTGCATAACATAGCTTGGTTTAAGAAGTTAGATTTGGCATGACATGACATCAAGTTTCTTGATATGCATGTGTAAAATGATTGATAGTCATTGTTACTTTGGTATGCTATCTCACATATTAAAGAAATGAAAATATGAAATTTGGTGCATGGGTTGAGGGGGAGCATTTTGGCATTGACATCATAGTTATTGATTTTGAGTAGATTACATGTTGAGGGGGAGTTTTTGATGTGTTCATATGATGAGGGAGCATGAACTAAGGGGGAGTCGTAAAATATCAATTTTAGACGTAAATGTATCAAGTAAAAAAAATCTTTTGAATCAGAGTTTTGAAATCATCAAAAAGGGGGAGATTGTTAAGATATAAATTGTTTTCATGATAAAAAGATGTTCTAATAAGTTAAATTTATGCTTGAGACTTGATGCAAGATGAGAAAATTACACTATGTCAAAAATGGTTGAGATTGAAACTCACTGTCTAACATCGATCTCTCAGACTGAGGACATCGATCAATCGATGTACTTCAGCATCTAGCTTCGATCGATCGATGTCAGGCAGAAACCTTTCTATCCAATATCGATCTCTCAACCTGGGGACATCGATCGATCGATGTCAGGCACAATACTTTCTGTCCAACATCGATCTCTCAGTCAAGGGGACATCGATCAATCGATGTGACATCAGTCTCTCCAGGGGAGACTTCGATCGATCGATGTCAAGAAGTTTCAAAACTGCAAAGTTTCTGGAGGACATCGATCTTTCACCCCAGGTGCTTTGATTGATCAATGTCCCCAGAATTCAAATTTTTCTGACCATTGCAACACAATCCAAGGGAGATTTTTAATGTTTTCTCTTTCTAATCTTGCTCAAATTTCTTGTGGACTTTATCTTTGTTTATGTAAAGCATCCTACACCTTTACAAACATGTTCAAGACATCCTAGAGTTGGCATGGAGCAAATTCAAATTCAAAGTGGATAAAAGCTACTTTCTTAATTTTTCAAATACATGGGGATCAAATTGAAGACATCTGAGAAGCTCCAAAAAGTGGTCAACATTCTCTATAAGAAGAAGATGCTTGGATAAGGCAAACATACACTTTCACCATCATCTAGCTTCATTCTCCATTGTTGTACATTTCTCTCAATTTTGTAAAAGTGCTTAAAGCTTATTAAGCCTTTCATTAATCTTCATTATTTCATATTGACAGATTGAAAGTCTAACACAAGAGGAACCATAAATATTTGACCTCTTTCTTGTAATTAGACAAGTGAGAAAGTGTGAACATTACTATTTTCTTCAACCCACTGTGAGAAAGTTCTTGAGGGAACTTTGTTGAAGTTGTGAGGTAGCAAGAAGTTGTAGTTGCTGAAGTTGCACAAGTGTCCTTTGTGCAAGAAGTTGTTGTTGTTGTTTCTTACACTAAGGTGTTAGTATAATTATTGTTGTGGTTGTTCTTATTATCTTGAATAAGAAGAGTAGCTGTTGAAAATCCACTTTGGCAACAAAGTGGTAGTGGAGTAGAATCATTTACGATTCGAACCACTCTATATTCGGTGTACATCTTCATTGCTTCTCATCTCCAATTCTTGCTTTGATTTTGCATTCCATTTGAGTTGAACCACAAAAGAAACATTTCGCAAAATTGCCAAACACTCTATTCACCCCCCCCTCTAGAGTGTGTATAGGACCTTACAGTGTTTATTGCAGGTACACGGTCCAACAATTGGTATCAGAGCCAAGTTCACTCCACTCAACGAAGCAAGATTCAACACCGTACAAACAACACAAGGCCAAGAAACAATAACTCTTTATAGTCTACTAATCTCAGATTAAAGGTACATACAATGGCCATAGTCTCTCACAAAGGTGAGTTGGATGGTATGTCCACACAACGCCCTCCTCTTTTCGATAGAAATAATTTCGTTCATTGGAAACTAAGAATGAGGCTATTCTTAATGGCTATAGACATCGATTTTATGGTCTATAGTTGAAGATGGGCTATATATTCCAATAAAAATTGTACAAGTTAGTGGAGTCACACAAGAGGTTGAAAAATATAAAAGTGAATGGTCATCAGAAGATAAAAAGAAAATGTCCATGAATGCTAAAGCTATGCAATTACTTTTGAATGGACTTACAACTTCTGAAGCAGGATATGTGTCAAATTGCACAAGTGCACACGACATGTGGAAATCACTTGTATTAGAGCATGAAGGTACAAGCGGTGTGAAAGAATCAAAAATAAACATGCTTATGACTGAATTAGAATCTTTCAAAATCTTGCCGAACGAATCCATACCATTTATGGATTTGAGAATTACTAATATTTTCAATTCCCTTGAAGCTTTAGGAAAATCATTCACCAACAACGAGAATGTGCAAAAGGTGTTGCAAAGCCTTCCTACTGAATGAGATCCAAAGGTCACGGCGATTGAAGAAACGAAATCGATTACAAAAATGGACGAATTGATAGGCTCACTAAGAGTATATGAGGTAAAACTAAACCAACGGAAGTCTGAGTCATCTAAATCATCCGGTAAGTCAAAAGCTTTCAAATCAACTGAATCACATACAAATGATGATGATAGTAATAGTGATATTGAATTAGACGATGACTTGATATTGATAGCTAGAAAACTTAGAAAGTTTTTCAAACGTTCTAATAGGAATAGACAACGTTCTTCTTCTTCTTCTTCTTCTTTATCTCAGCCTAAGAAAAATAAATTTAACAACAACAAATGGTATAATAAAGAGTTAAAGTGTTATGAATGTGGTCAAAAAGGACACATCTCTTATGATTGTCCGGCAAAGAAAAATGCCAACAATAATAATAATAACAAACAAGAAAAGGAGACGCAAAAATCAAAGGCAAAGGAGACAAGCCGAAGAAAGGCAAACAAGCAATGAAGGTGAGCACATAGAGAGACTCATCCAGCTCAGAATCCGACACTGAGGAAGCTCAAGTCTGCTTCGTATCCAACTAGGTAAGTTTTCTGATGATGATTCTGATAGTGAAATGACATTTGATGAAATGTATGAAGAATTTTTAAGAATGCATGCTCACTGTAAGAGGCTATCTAAAGAAAAGAAGAAACTAATTGAAGAAAAAGACAAGTTGAAGACGTCCAACTTGGAATTTTCCGATCAATTAGAATCTTTTAAACAAGAGTCTACTAATACTCTTGATTCTTTAGAAGTTAAAATTGAATCATATAGGAAAGATGAACATACACTAAAAACTGAAAATGGCATGTTGAAATCTAATGTAGAAAGTTGTGAAAATGATATAGTACAACTTAAATATTCCAAACTTACCTAAGAAAAAATGTTAGAACAATTTAAATCTGGTGCAAATATGTTAGATACACTTATATCATCGCAAAAATATGAAAATGATAAAACCAGGTTAGGATATAAAGAAGAAAATGTCAAAGTAGATAAAAAGACTAAATTTGTCTCATCTAGTACAAGAATGCCATATAATACAACGAAATCAACTTTGCCTGCTGCATCTTCTTCTACTCCTTCTGTTTATTCTAAGGCAAAAATAAAACACGCACCCACAAATGTACACATGTATAAATATGCAACTAGGCAAACCTCTGCATCTAGACAACTTAGAAACTATGCCTACATGTATACAAATGAAACTAGACATAATAAAATGCATCCAACTTATTATGAACCTAAGTATAGGCAACACTCATATAAGTCGTATAGAAATGCATATGAACATACATACATAGCACCATATCAGAAAAAAAATAATATGCCTTACATAAGCTATCAAAATCGGCCCCAAAAAAGTACATATAAACCAAGGTACAACATGTATAACAATGCATATTCATGGAATGTATATGCTAATTCTCCTTATTTTTCTAATTATTATGCTGAAAATGTGCCAAAAAGGTACATCCAAGTTTGGATACCCAAAGGGTATATAAACAATGATGGTGTCCCTAACATTCAAGGACCCAAGTAAAGGGTACCTAAAACTTTGTCTCTATTGTAGGAAAATCGCAAGGAATGCAAGAAGGAAGCAAAGTCAAATGGTTTTTAGATAGTAGATGTTCAAGGCATATGACGGGCAACCCCAAACTATTCACCGAGTTAGAGCATATCAAGAATTAAGGAAAGGTAACATTCGGTGACAACAACAATGGACAAGTTGTTGGAAAAGAAACTATTGGGGAACCTAACACATTTCAAATACGAAATGTGTTGGTAGTAAGTAATCTTTCTTATAATTTATTAAGTATTTCTCAACTTATATACTGTGGATATAATGTTTATTTTCTTCCCAATTCTTGTAATATGATAAATGGAAAACGAAAAATTGTATTAAAAGGAAATAGGGATGGTAACATTTATACTCTTACTTTAAATAACATGTTAGATGGTAAGGTTAAGTGTTTAATATCACATGACTTAGATGTGAATTTATTGCATAGAAGATTAGGCCATATAAGAATTTCAACCATTAAGAAATTATCTAAGAATAATTTAATTAGAGGAATGTCTAAGATAGACTTAGATAATTTTCAAATGTGTAAAACATGTATTAAAGGAAAACACATTAAAGAAACATTAAAACTGAAACATGAAGTGAGTACTAGTATGTACTAGAATTGCTTCACTTAGACTTATTTGGTCCAAGTAGGACAAGAAGTCTAGGTGGACACTACTATGTGTGTGTCATAGTAGATGATCACTCACGCTACACATGGACATTGTTCTTAACACACAAAGACGATGCTCTATTGGCAATCGAAATTCTTATCAAGCAGCTTGAAAATATATACGAAGAAAATGTTAAAAGAATTAGAAGTAATAGAGGTGGAAAAATTAAAAACAAAGATGTAATCAAGTTTTGTGAATTATATGGAATTAAACATGAATTCTCACCACCTAGAACAGCACAACTCAATGGAGTTGTAGAACACAAAAATAGAACAATTCAAGAAGTTGCTAGTACAATATTATATGAAAATAAAGTACCAAAATATTTATGGGCTGAAGCTGTTAGTTGTGCATGCTATATTATAAATAGGCTTTTTATTAGAAAGAAATTGAATAAAACACCTTATGAATTGTTGAACAATAGACAACCTAAGATAGATTATCTTAGAGTATTTGGATGTAAGTGTTTTGTGTTGAACACTAAGGATAATCTAGATAAATTTGAACAAAAGTCTATTGAATGCATATTTGTTGGTTATTCAACTAATTCAAGAGCATATAAATGTTATAATCCTGCATCTAGAAAAATAATTGAATCTATACCTGTGAAATTCAATGAAAATGCATGCTTTTAAGTTAGTGATAAAATTCAACATAAACATGAGAATAATGTTGAAAATATGTTTGATTATGATGATGTATTACTTGAGCTTGTCATTGATCATCTAGAACCAACTCCCCCCTGAACAAGACATGCATGACCCTTAGATGAAATAAATGAAGAGATTTTGCAATTGGAAGATAATACAACTAACTTACAAGATGATTCCATTGTATTCGACAATGTTTACACTAATGAAACATTTGAACAAGATGAGGGTGAACCTAGTCAATCTAGGATTGGTGGCATCCTAAAGAATTAATCATCGGGGATCCAAGTGTTGGGGTTAGAACATGTAAGAACATAAGTCAACTTGAAGGACATAGCTTAATCTCGCACTTAGAACCTAAGAATGTAAAGGAAGCCTTAGGTGATATATCATGGATAGACGCCATGCATGAGGAATTGAATCAATTTACGAGGAACAAAGTGTAGGACTTAGTACATAAACCTAAAAACAAGTCTATAATAGGAACGAAATGGGTATCTAGGAATAAAATGGATGAACAAGGAAACATCACACGGAGTAAGGCTAGACTAGTCGCACAAGGTTATAATCAACAAGAAGGAATAGATTATGAAGAAACCTTTGCATCCGTTGCACGACTAGAAGCAATTAGATTGTCACTTGCTATTGCAAGTCTAAACAACATCAAACTCTTCCAAATGGATGTCAAGAGTGCATTCTTGAATGGATACATGCAAGAAGAGTTGTTTGTCAAACAACCCCCTGGATTCAAAGATCCAAAGAATCCTAACCATGTATACAAGCTTAAGAAAGCTTTATATGGTTTGAAACAAGCTCCAAGAGCTTGGTATGATAGATTTGCAAACTTTCTTATTGCAAATAATTATCAAAGGGGAACCATAGACAACACATTATTCCTAAGAATAAAAGATAATGATTTATTAACAGTTCAAATATACGTAGACGATATTATCTTTGATTCAACTAACCCTATCTTAGTAAAATACTTCGAAGAATGCATGAAGTCAGAATTTGAGATGTCAATGGTAGGCGAGTTGAATTATTTCTTAGGACTATAAATCAAACAAACCTATCAAGGAATCCACATTAGCCAACATAAGTATGTCAATGATATGATTAAGAAGTTTGGATTTGAAGAGTTGAAACCAACACCTACACCTATGAGCGTTAGTACCAAATTAGACAAGGATGAAAATGGTAAACCTTTTGATGACACACTTTATAGGTCTATGATTGGCTCACTATTATACTTAATTGCATCAAGACCTGAAATCATGTTTAGTGTGTGTATGTGTGCTAGGTTTCAATCTTGTCCTAAGGTATCTCATTACAATGCGGTAAAAAAGATCTTTAGATATCTTAAACACACACCTTACTAAGGACTTTGGTATGATAGAAACGCTAAGTTGGAACTATATGCATATAGTGATGCTGATTATAGTGGTGGCAAGTTAGATAGAAAATCCACTAGCGGTACGTGTCAATTCATAGGAACCAACTTGATCTTTTGGTTTTCTAAAAAGCAAGCTAGTGTAGCTCTTTCTACCACTGAAGCCGAGTATATAGCCACGAGTTTGTGTACTACCCAAATACTTTGGCTTAAACAACAACTTAGTGATTTTGGCATTAAAATGAATAAGATTCCAATTTTCTGCGATAGCACAAGTGCGATCAATCTTTCACGAAATCCGATACTTCATTCTAAGGACAAACACATTGAGGTGCGATACCACTTCCTTCGAGATCATATTCAAAATGAGGATATAGTTATAAACCTTATAAGAACTGATCGCCAAATAGCTGATATCTTCACCAAACCCTTTGATCAAGCCAAATTTGAAAACCTACGAGCCAAGTTAGGTAAGATAACTTACGATACCATTGCATAGTTTTATCTTTTGCATGATTTGCAAAATAAAGGGGGAGATAGAATAAAAACATGATTTTAGTTGGTAAGTCATGATTTGGTTGGATAATATGCTAAGATTCAATTGGTATATGTTTTGGAGCATAGATTAAGGGAGAGAGTATAATTTAAGAAGGATCACATGAATACATGAGAATTGATGAAAACAATTGGTAATTTGGTTTTAAACCAATTGGTACAAATTTGGTGAAAAAAATTAGTAATTGTTGAGGTTTTCAAAACAATTCAATTTGGTAGATTTATGATAAACAATGGGTAAAGAGTTATGACATTAAAATCATGTTAGGTTATTTTGAAAATCATCCAAAAGGGAGAGAATGTTGAGAAATATGTTTGGATAATTTTCAACGCCATGATTTTAAGTGGTGAATGCATAAAAATGTCACACATGGTGTTATATGTGATTAAAAGTTGAAAAAGTTGACATCGATCTCTCAGGTTGTTGCACTTCGATCGATCAATGTACTTCGATCCCTCACATCGATCGATCTATGTAAGGCAGTGAAAGTTCAAGACCTTACGGTGAGACATCGATCTCTAAACCTGAGACACATCGATTGATCGATGTACATCGAACCCTTACTTCGATCAATCGATCTAGGACATAGACAAATTCTAAAACTTACTGTGAGACATCGATCTCTGAAGCTGAGGCACTTCGATCGATCGATTTCTAGAGTTTTTAGCAATATTTTTCTAAAATGTGTTAAAGTGGTTGTTTACATTTGTACATGATTTATACATGTTCATTATACGAATATTATGTGTTTTTGATGTTTATAAATACAATATGACTAATGTGCCTTGGAAGTTTCTACAACTTACCACAAAAGACAAAATTGGTATTTTGAGTTTTGTAGGAAAATGATATGGTGGAAATACTTTAAGGACATGTTCTTATCTTATTCATCATGAAAAAGGTGTTATAATATTCATTTCTGATATGGTGGAAATACCCTAGAGGCATTTTGGTCATTTCATCCTGAAGGGTATTTTTGGTATTTCCACTCAAGAAATCTCTTAGTATATCCTTATCATTATTCTGGAGTTGACCTATGATTATTTTGAAGATTATATGATGATTTAATATTAATTCTCTTATATGATATTATCGACTGTAGCGAGATATGTGACGAGTTGGATGTCACGTTCTATTTCTTTCTTAAAGACTATCTTCTATATATTATTGGAGTATGTTTATCATCATTTTACAGAGAATTTAATGATGTTAAAGGTGTGGAAGTGATCACAATATACAAGAAGAAATTATGGGAATTTTTGTGTTACATATTGAAATAATCTTGTCAATCATTATTTGGTGATTTCTTCTTCAAAAATCTGAGTTGATATACACATATATATATATGTCCAAAAACGTGTACATTTAGTTGGTGATGATGTGTGATTCATTTATGGCTTGGTGACAAGTGGACCAACCAAAAAGGAGTTTGCCAACTAGGATATTTCAAATGTAGCCAACGGCTACATGGCTAATTTCAGCAGATTTTTGAGTCAAAATGAAGCTCTCACATGCCCTATTCTTGTGCTTAGAGTTGAGGGTATTTTGGTGGTATTATCCTCTCTTATTATCTTCATTTTACAAAGGATAATCATGATTATGTTTAGTTGAAAAAATCAGATTATACCCAATGGCTATGGCTGAGTTTTGAAGCTGTTTTGGTTTGAAATTTTTTAACTCCCACATGCCTATTATCTTGCCAAGGAGTTGAGGGGATAGTGGAGTATTATCTCTTGCTATTATCTCTACTTTTCAAGCAAATTTCCATGTCATTTTTGGAACAAAAAATCAGCCAGCATTCTCCAAGGTGGACCAATTATTTTGCTTGTTGTTGCCAAGTGTACAAAGCCAATCAATGATGTGAAGACAACTCGGACTTGATGATGAAGATGTTGACACATGTGCATTCTTATCTCCAAGGCTCAATTCACACTATAAATAGGAGGCAATGGTGAAGAAGATGAGACACACTTGAAGCTCACTTGAAAGCATTTGTTTATTTGTCTAGCTATCATCTTGTTTTTGGCGTTCTTGTTTCATTCTTTGTAGCAAAGGTGTTCTTGTTGTATTTGTTGAGCTACAAGACTCTTGAGCTTCATTTGTAAGAGTGATTAGCCAATTCTATAAGGCTACATCAATAGGTGGTAGAGGTGTTGCAACTAAGTGTTGCATAAAAGGTGTTCATCCAAGTCTTGAATATGATTGGTGTATAACCCAAGGATAAAGATTGGTTCTTGTTGTAAGTTGATTCATACCAGAAATCCAAGGAAGGTGTTCCGTGGGATTGGAGTAGGTCACATTGACCGAACCAGGATAAATCCTTTGTGTTCTTGTCTTGGTTCTACCTTTCTGTTTTCTGCCTGTTTTTACTGCAGTTTTCACACTTCTCACGATTTGAAAAAAATAGCTAAATACTTTCAAAATTCATGATTTTTGGTGGAGTTATACTTCAGACTGTTAGCTTTCATTTTCAACAAGAATAACTTGATTTGAGCAAGGGAAAGTTAGTCTTTCAATCTTTGCAAGATAACTGCTCCAATCTGGCTGCAATTTGACTAGTTTTGAGGAAACTTGAATTTTGTATTAATCAAGAATTGTTCAAGGTCAGGTCCTTTTGGAAACATCAACTACACATCCTAAGGAGTTTTTTGATATAAAGATCAACCTTTTTGTTTGAGTATTCAAAGAGAAACATGTTTTTCAAAATTAGCAACATTCTGTCCAATTCTGTCCAGATTGACCATCCGAATCGTTTTATTTGTTTGAAGGGTCAAACAATCTTATTTTTGTCTGATTTTTGGACAGAGTCTTGTTAACACATTGAAGTTAAGATCTGAAAATTTTCATAATTGTTGGAGTTGTGTACAAGGAATTTTGAATTTTTCAAAAACGGGTTATGAATCTGAGGTAGTCTAAAATTCTGTTTTCAAATGGGTTTTTAATTAAGGGTAGTAGTGTAATTTTTGCTAACCACTATTCACCCTCCCCCCTCTAGTGGTGTTTATTGCAGGTGTACGTGTTAGGAAATCAACCGAGATCACTGCAAAACACGCAGCGGAAAAACAAAAACTTGATCTCCGATTTCCTACAAAGGATCCATGTTGTTCGTTTAATTCGATGAAAGAAACTCAAAAAACTACCTTTGTAGATCCGAATTACGCAGATGAAGTAGGTGCGAAAATACGATCACCCTCTGTCGGTATCCACACGAACGCTTCCGTCCGGAGTGCTAGCTCTTCAAACGGCGCGGCTGAAGAACTCGGTTTTTCACAAAAACGGCTCTAGGGTTTCTTTGATGACTCTGTATATTTTTCGCGTGTCTAGTGTATACGAGATACACAAGTATATATACACATACGTAGACATCAAAATCCGAGTCCTAATCGGATTAGTTGATGCCAATCAAAATCCATATCAGATACGGATTCTATCAGGATATTCAAAATCCATATCAGATATGGATTCTCTCGTTATTATCCGATAACACACATGTATATATAATCACCAAAAAAACGAAAATAATAATAATAATTAATATCCAATATTAATATTATTAATATTAAAAACGATAATAATAATAATAATTAATATCCAATATTAATATTATTAATATTATTAATCTCAGCTTTACGCATTCTTGTGTGTGACCCGATAGGCCCATATTAATTGGCAGTTGATTAAATCTCTATTAGACAAACAAGTCGTAATTGGCCTCTAGCAAGGCATTACAACTACCCAATTAATACGAGTAAAGTCCAAGTAGCCTAATAATAGTACATGCATTAATCCCTTTGTCACACGATATCTAGTTTGAACATAAGTCATGGTCAGCGTCACACTTATATAGTTCAAACATATGATTACTCGGTCTCTAAGTAGACTGATAAAACAAATGATATTGATCACACTATCAATTCATTTGAGCACGGCCATGCATTTCACAGTCTCACTAATCGAGGGGCCCAAAGATATCTCTCTCAAAAGAGAGGGACAAATTCTATCTTGATTGTTCAATATCCTCTACATAATTTCTATCACATTCAATCATGACCTTTATTATTATCCAGTTATGGATAACGTTTGATCATGTCAAAATATAATAGTCCTTATGTTGGAAACTATGACAATCTCAAGTCAAAGGATTAAAACATGACTATCATGAGATTTACTTATGACGCTAATCCATGTAGCAATCTCATGATGTGTCTATCCAATACACTGTTCTCTAACAAGTATCTATGAGATTGATTCGTATCACTATACACATAATCATCTCATGATTATCAAATCAATACTCATACTGATTATAAATTATTTTATCTCCATAACAATAATGAATCAGGGACATATATCAAAATTGTGTAACATACTAACCAACAATAATGATAATAAAACCTCTTTTATTAATAATAAATGCATAACATAAATATCCAAATCATGGCCTAGGGCACATACACTAACAATCTCCCACTTGCACTAGGCCTACAAATATCTGAGACCCATAGATCTAGTGTGCTGATCATGCTTGACCCGTGAGAGAGGCTTAGTCAATGGATCCTCTATGTTATCGTTTGTGTCAACTTTGCATATCTTGTCTATCGATGATGTCTCGAATGAGATGGTACCGCCTGAGTATATGTTTAGATCTCTGATGAGACCTAGGCTCTTTTGCTTGTGCTATGGCACCATTGTTGTCACAATAAATGTCCACAGGATTTGCAATGCTAGGTACTACTCCTAGCTCAGTGATGAACTTCTTCAACCAAACTGCTTCTTTAGCTGCATCTGATGCTGCTATATACTCAGCCTCTGTTGTAGAATCAGCCACAGTACTTTGTTTTGAACTCTTCCAACTAACAGCTCCACCATTCAATGTGAATACAAAACCGGACTGCGATCTGAAATCATCTATGTCGGTTTGGAAGCTAGCATCTGTGTAACCATTTACAACTAACTCGTCATCCAAACCTCCATAAACCAAGAATACATCTTTAGTCCTTCTGAGGTACTTAAGAATATTCTTGACAGCTGTCCAGGGACCTTCACCAGGGTCAGCTTGATATCTACTTGTTGTGCTCAATGGATATGAGACATCTGGTCTAGTACATAACATGGCATACATGATCGATCCTATAGCAGAAGCATAAGGAATTTTATTCATTCGATCTCGCTCATCAGATGTCTGAGGACATTGATTCTTGCTAAGATGAATGCCATGAGACATAGGCAGGAATCCTTTCTTGGACTCTTGCATGTTGAACCTTTTCAACATTTTATCTATGTATGTACTCTGACTCAAGCCTATTATCCTTTTAGATCTATCTCTATAGATCTTGATACCAAGGATATAGGTAGCCTCACCCAAGTCCTTCATTGACAATGAATTCCCTAACCAAGCCTTAACCTTTTGCAAGGTAGGGATATCATTCCCAATAAGTAATATGTCATCCACATATAAGACCAGAAACACTACTGCACTCCCACTAACCATCTTGTAAACACAAGGTTCATCTTCATTCTTGATGAAACCAAAGTTCTTAACTGTTTCATCAAAACGAAGATTCCAGCTTCGAGATGCTTGCTTCAATCCATAGATGGACCTTTGAAGCTTGCAAACCTTCTCTGAATTCTCAAGATTTACAAAACCCTCAGGTTGTGTCATGTACACATCCTCGAGTAAATTTCCATTAAGGAAAGCAGTTTTGACATCCATTTGCCATATCTCATAATCATAGTATGCTGCAATGGCAAGGAGAATTCGAATAGACTTAAGCATAGCTACTGGTGAAAAGGTTTCATCATAGTCTATACCATGAGTTTGCTTGAAACCTTTAGCCACAAGCCTTGCTTTGTAGGTTTGCACATTTCCATCCATGTCAGTTTTCTTCTTGAAAACCCATTTGCAACCAATAGTCTTAATACCCTCTGGAGGATCAATTAAAGACCAAACTTGGTTATCAAACATGAATTGCATCTCAGAATTCATGGCTCCAAGCCATTTATCTGAATCTGGACCTGACACAGCTTCCTGATAGGTAGTAGGCTCATCTTGATATATGAGCATAACTTGACTATCATCAGTCACAAGAAATCCGTATCTCTCTGGCTGACGATGTATCCTATCAGATCTGCGTTGGACTTGTGTTACATTTTCAGGCTCCACAACTGTTTGTGGTTCTGAAATCGTCTCTAAAGATGGTTCAACGATATCTTGTGGAACTTGAGTTTCCTCAAGTTGTACTATACTCCCACTTGTTCTCTTGGAGAGAAACTCCTTTTCCAAAAAGACTCCATTTCGAGCAACAAACACTTTGTTCTCTGAGGGAATATAGAAATAGTACCCTTTAGTTTCTTTAGGATACCCCACAAAAATACATTTGATAGATTTTGGAGCTAGCTTATCTGACATTAATCTTTTCACATGAGCTTCACAACCCCAAATCTTAAGAAAAGACAAACTGGGTCTCTTACCAGTCCACATCTCATACGGTGTCTTTTCAACCGCTTTAGATGGTACACGGTTCAAAATGAATGCAGCTGTCTCTAAGGCATAACCCCAAAAAGATAAAGGAAGATCTACTTGACCCATCATAGATCGAACCATATCTAATAAAGTTCGATTTCTCCTTTCAGAAACACCATTCCATTGTGGAGTTCCTGGAGGAGTCAACTGTGAAACGATTCCACAATTTCTTAGATGTTGGTCAAATTCTTGGCTCAAATATTCACCACCTCGTTCTGATCGAAGCGTTTTAATTGTCTTACCAAGTTGATTTTGTACTTCATTTTGAAAAGTTCTAAACATTTCAAAAGACTCTTGCTTATGTTTCATTAGGTAGACATAGCCATACCTACTGAAATCATCAGTAAAAGTAATGAAATACTGAAATCCTCCTCTGGCACTAATGCTGATTGGGCCGCATACATCTGTATGTACCAAGCCCAATAAGTCATTAGCCCTTTCACTATGTCCAGTAAAAGGAGTCTTTGTCATCTTTCCAAGCAAACAAGACTCGCAATTTTCAAATGATTCAAAATCAAATGAATTTAATAATCCATCTTGATGGAGTTTAGATACGCGCTTCTCATTTATATGGCTAAGGCGACAATGCCATAAATATGCAGGGTTTAGTTCATTTGGCTTAGTTCTCTTTGAAGATATGTTATAAATATTACCGTCATTGGAATCATCAAGGTTAAGGACATAAATTCCATTATAACTACTTGCAATACAATAAAGCAAGTCATTTTTATCAAAAATAGAACACTTCTTATTTTTAATTAAAAATGCATAACCTTCATCATCCAAAACAGACACTGAAATAAGATTCCTACTCATAGTAGGAACATAAAAGCAATTGTTTAAAACTAACAAAAGCCCATTGGGCAAGACAAGCTCATAGGTCCCTACAGCTATAGCAGCAACTCTTGCTCTATTGCCAACACGTAGGTCCACCTCGCCCTTCTTCAGCATCCTACTCCTTTTGAGCCCCTGCATATTTGTACAAATATGGGATCCACATCCAGTATCTGATACCCAGGAAGAAGAAGTAGATAAATTAATTTCTATAACATAAATACCTGAAGATGTAGTCGCACTACCCTTCAGCTTCTTCAACTCCTCCAAATAAACATCACAATTTCTTTTCCAATGCCCAGGCTTGTTGCAATGGAAACAAGTACCTTCCTTAGGAACCTTTGCCTTGGGACCAGGTTTCGGTTTAGCTTGACCCTTTGCCCCTTTTGCACCCTTTGCACTTTTAGCCTTACCCTTGCCTTTAGCTTTCCTTTTCATTAGCTTGGTATTGACACTCAATACATGGGTAGGCTTCTTGATATTCCCCTCAGCAGTTTTTATCATGCCATGTAGCTCAGGAATGGACTTTTCCATATTATTCATATTGTAGTTCATGACGAACTGAGAAAAACTGCTAGGCAAAGAGTGTAGGATCAAATCCGTGGCGAGTTCCAAACTCAGGGGATATCCAAGTCTTGCAAGGTGATCTATATAGCCTTTCATCTTTAAAACATGAGCGCTAACAGATTCACCTTCAGACATCTTACAGTCAAAAAGTGCAACAGCGGTGTCGAACCTATCCTGCCTAGCCTGTTGTTGGAAAGCTTGTTTGAGATGCACACTCATCTCATAAGCTTCTAAGTGTTCCAGGTCTTTCTGAAGTCCTGAACACATAGTTGCCAACATTAGACATCCTACTGTCATTGGAATCTTCCACATGCTTCTTATATTTGTTCTTAACAGCAACAGAAGCATCAGCAGGAGGGGGTTCAAGGACAGGGTCATCGAGCACGTAGGACTTCTTTTCTTGCTTAAGAACGATTCTCAAGTTTCGAAACCAATCAACAAAATTAGTCCCACATTCTTTTAATTTTTCCTTCTCAAGGATTGATCGCAGCGATAAGGTGGAATTGTTATTAGCAGCCATTTATGATCTACAAAACATGTAAAGTAACACTTTATTAATAATGAGGTTAAAATTTATAAAACTCTCACTAAAACATAACCCTCAAAAGAAATATTTTAGTGAGCTAAGATCCATATTTGACTTAATTCTAAACTCAGCTTTGGCATGACGCTTAAAATTAAGTTATTTAGGTAGGTAACATCTTTACCAATTACATCTCATGTAACTCTTAGAATTTATGGAATAATGACATCATATATCATTGTATGTTAGATTCCATCTTGGGCCCAAAACCGTTTTGATAGCCCAATTAAGTGTAACCAATTTTAAACATATGAGTAGCACTATTACTCATCCTACGTAGCTAGGAATGTTTAAAGCACATTGCTTTGACAATACCTACTTTAATACAATCCCAGTTTTAATAGGTGTTTAAGACATGGATGGCATAAAGACTTAAATTATTGATGAGGGTTCAACTTAGTTTATGTCTTGCATTGCATATCATCATATCGTAGCATCCTATATGCATATATAATCTATCATCCACGCATCTCATACAAAATGATAAATATGTAAACGTGACATAGCATGGCCAAACTAAATATGATCTTCATGAGACCAAATGAAGATCATAAAGGAAACCCTATGTGAAAGACTTCCTATTACAACATTTGCAATGATACATATCTTCTTGTCTTGAGCTCGTGCCTCCATCTCCATGGAATCCACCCGTCCTTGGTATGTGTCGCCATCACCACTTTTGTAGCTTGATTCTTCATTTATTACAATAATAAAGAAAAACCTAACTACTTGTATAATTAAATACAACAAAAACTACAGCGGCACGCAGGCCATAATAACCCAAAACAAAAATATGACTAAGTCAATCACATAGGTCCTGAGGCCATGCTATGCACCATGCAAAGACATCAACAATTATAATATATTTTACACAAACATATTATAACAAATAAATATATATTGACATTCCTAATGTCACGGTAACGAACTATAGGGCGTACGCATATGGCGGTCCCGCTAGCCGGTTAGCAGGCGGGGTTCCGAGGGGCTCGTCGAGGGGCAGCGCCCCTCGAAGCCAAACAGAAAGTATCAATCGCATTGATAATTTTCTTTTCGAAACCCTAACACAGACGCATCAATCATATTAACGATCTTACTGTTTTGAATACGTGTAAGCCGTTATAGAAGCACCGATCGAACCGAGAGTTATCACTCAAAACCCAAAAACAGAATCATCAATCGAATTGATAATCTGCTGTTCGAAATCCGAAACAGAATCAATCTGCCATTCGAAATCCGAAAACAGAATCATCAATCGAATTGATAATCTGTCTGTTATGAATATGCATAACTCTTACAGAATCATTATCGGTTGTTCATATCGATATAAACATAATCGTTTTTGATCATCACATGAAAAACGAAAACTTTATATCACATATAACAATCTCAAATCATAACGTCTCATGAAAACGAATTGAAAACATCAATCCGCTCTCACCAGATGAGATTCGAATAGGGTTTTACACATAGCGTATGTTTATATCTAATATAAACAGAATCGGTTTTGATCATCCTATGACAAACGAAAACCGCCGTATACAAATCATCTCATGAAAACGATTTGAAAAACACCATTCTTCTCTCATCATATGAAATCCGAGTTGGGGTTTTTGTACATATCATGCCATACGAAAAACAGTAAACATATAATCACATAAGCATGATATAATCGATTTAAACGAAATCAACAAGTGGCTCTGATACCACTGTTAGGAAATCAACCGAGATCACTGCAAAACGTGCAGCGGAAAAACAAAAACTTGATCTCCGATTTCATACCAAGGATCCATGTTGTTCGTTTAATTCGATGAAAGAAACTCAAAAAACTACCTTTGTAGATCCGAATTACGCAGATGAAGTAGGTGCGAAAATACGATCACCCTCTGTCGGTATCCACACGAACGCTTCCGTCCGGAGTGCTAGCTCTTCAAACGGCGCGGCTGAAGAACTCGGTTTTTCACAAAAACGGCTCTAGGGTTTCTTTGATGACTCTGTATATTTTTCGCGTGTCTAGTGTATACGAGATACACAAGTATATATACACATACGTAGACATCAAAATCCGAGTCCTAATCGGATTAGTTGATGCCAATCAAAATCCATATCAGATACGGATTCTATCAGGATATTCAAAATCCATATCAGATATGGATTCTCTCGTTATTATCCGATAACACACATGTATATATAATCACCAAAAAAACGAAAATAATAATAATAATAATTAATATCCAATATTAATATTATTAATATTAAAAACGATAATAATAATAATAATAATTAATATCCAATATTAATATTATTAATATTATTAATCTCAGCCTTACGCATACTTGTGTGTGACCCGGTAGGCTCATATTAATTGGCAGTTGATTAAATCTCTATTAGACCAACAAGTCGTAATTGTCCTCTAGCAAGGCATTACAACTACCCAATTAATACGAGTAAAGTCCAACTAGCCTAATAATAGTACATGCATTAATCCCTTTGTCACACGATATCTAGTTTGAACATAAGTCATGGTCAGCGTCATACTTATATAGTTCAAACATATGATTACTCGATCTCTAAGTAGACTGATAAAACAAATGATATTGATCACACTATCAATTCATTTGAGCACGGCCATGCATTTCACAGTCTCACTAATCGAGGGGCCGAAAGATATCTCTCTCAAAAGAGAGGGACAAATTCTATCTTGATTGTTCAATATCCTCTACATAATTTCTATCACATTCAATCATGACCTTTATTATTATCCAGTTACGGATAACGTTTGATCATGTCAAAATATAATAGTCCTTATGTTGGAAACTATGACAATCTCAAGTCAAAGGATTAAAACATGACTATCATGAGATTTACTTATGACGCTAATCCATGTAGCAATCTCATGATGGGTCTATCCAATACACTGTTCTCTAACAAGTATCTATGAGATTGATTCGTATCACTATACACATAATCATCTCATGATTATCAAATCAATACTCATACTGATTATAAATTATTTTATCTCCATAACAATAATGAATCAGGGACATATATCAAAATTGTGTAACATACTAACCAACAATAATGATAATAAAACCTCTTTTATTAATAATAAATGCATAACATAAATATCCAAATCATGGCCTAGGGCACATACACTAACAGTACGGTCCAACAATTTTGAATCTCTCTTTGCTGAACCAAACCCAAACGCTTTTCCACTCCAGACTTGAGGACGAGAGATCCTTAAATAGGATTTCTCCTCCTCCTTGGAAGGCCAGATAACCAATAAAAAAGATCAAGGAAGCAATGTTTTCTAGGACGGTAGTAGTGCCTCACGCTCCAATGGTTATACAATTGAACTCTTCAGGGCTAACTGAGATGTAGTTGGCCAGGATTTCATGAGTGTCATAGCCTACTTTTTCAGAAACAACTTTATATACTATCCTCTCAACTCTACAACTATATCTATAATCTCTAATATGAAGGTCCCAATCCAAATGAAGGATTTCAGACCTATCGATTTCTGCAAGGTTTGTCACAAAGTAATCTCAAAAATCATGGCAAACAAAATCGAGCCCCTCTATCCTACCTTGTAGATGAAAACCAGTCAACCCCCATAAATGAAAGATCCATTCAGGATAACATCTTGCATATGCATGAGCTGGTTAAGAAATATGAAAAATCAAATGGGTCAAGCAGTTGTGCAATTAAGGTAGAGATTATAAAGGCATTTGATACTGTAAAGTGGAGTTACTTGATGGAAATCATAAAGATGTTAAACTTCCCTGAGAGGTTTTGAAATTGGGTTCTCCTCTGTATCTTTGCAGCATGATTCTCCATCAGCCTCAGTGGTTCCTTAAGAGGAAATTTTTGAGCAACTAGGAGATTTCAGTGCGGTGACCCACTATCCCCCTCTTTGTTTATCTTAGTTATAGAGCGCTTCACACAGCTTGTAAAAGAAAACCATGAGGCATCATATTTTAAATATCACCCCAAATGTGATATCATAAAGCTCAACTCCTTGGCTTTTGTTGATGATTTGTTCATCCTTACTAGAGCTGATGAACCATCTATAAAGACAATTAAGGATACTCTTGAGGCTTTTGGGGCCTTTCTGGTTTAAAAGCAAACCTCCAAAAGTGTTTGTCTTTAGGACATCAAACCAAAAGAAACAAGTCATTTCATACATACTAGGGATGCCTCTGATTCCTTTCCAATCAAACATTTTGGAGTGCCTCTGTTGAATATGAAACTTTCTTACTCAAATTGTGCTCCATTGTTGGACAAGCTAAATACCAGAATTAGTATTTGGCTTGCCTTTAAACTATCTTATGCTGGTAAACTTCATCTTACAGACTCTGTTTTGGTTGCCTTTAGTAGATACTGGACAACTTCTTTTTTCATTCCAAGAAAGGTGCTCAGAGAAATACAAAGAATCCTTAGGACTTTCCTCTCGGGTGTAGCAAGAAAAGCAAAAAAAGAAATGCAAAGATAAAATGAGATTCTATCTGTAAGTTATAAGTAAAATTAGATATATTCCTTTTTCTTGTTAGCTAAGTTTTAGTAGTTTTCGAAGCTAATAAATTGACCCTCTTGTACATTATTTTGATCACCCCTTACATCAATAAAATTTAAACAATTTGAACCTTTGCTATTTGTAAGTTTTTTTTGAAGTTGGTCTTGCTCAACCTTTGTCTTTTGAATTCAATCAATCTATTGATCACTGGGTTGTGACCTGAACTCATCTTCCAAGCTAGTCAAAAAGGAAAGTTGTTGACAAGTAGGTTGTTGAACAAGCAAAGATTGCTCAGTGTGGATAAACAGCAGGTTTAACAAGGTTCGTTGTGAAGCTACATTTATGCAGAGGGTCTAACAAGGCACCTTGTTATTATTTTTGTCCTTTATATTCTTCATTTTTTGTGTTCTTTATATTGTTCGTTATTTTCTTTGTTTTTTATGAGTCGTTAAATTTCTTGTAATAAAGAGATCTTTTGTGAGCATGTGCTTCTGCTAAGCATGATCAACAGAGTCATCTTGAAATAAGAAAGTGCCTTTTGCTTAGGAAATCAACAAGATCACTGCTATCAAAAATGCACAGTGGAAAACTTGATCTTTTATTTTCTCTTGACGATCCATGTTAATCGTTTATTTCGATGAAATAGATTCAAAAATAACCTCTTGTGGATTCAGAATCTGCAAACGAATAAGTTGTGATGATACGATCACCCTCTATGAGTATCCATATGAATGCTTCTCCTGGAGTTGCTAGCTCTCTAGAACAGCAAGGGGGAAAGAACTCATTTTTCTCCCAAAAACGAATTACAATTTTCTGTTTTGTTCTCTTTAATTACTATTAGGTGTTTATATATATATATATATATACACACACACACACACACCCCTTAAAATCCCATTCGAAATTAGATTGGTTAAGACCAATCAAAATCCATATCAGATATGGATTATGTTGATAGTATCCAATAACATATAATTATAATAACAAACAGAATAATAATAATTATTATTAATATCTAATATTAATGTTATTAATATTACTAATATTAATCTCAGCCATACGCATGCTTATGTTTGACCCAATAGGCACATATTATTTGACAGTCGGTTAAATCTGTACTAAACCAATAAGTCGTAATTGGCCTCTGGCACGGCATCACGACTACCCAATTAATACGAGTACAGTCCAACTAGCTTAATAATAGTACATGTATTAATCCTTTTGTCACACGATATCTATTTGACTATAAGTCATGGTCAGCGTCATACTTATATTGTTCAAACGTATGATTACTCGATCTTCAAATGGACTGATAAAATAAATGATATTGATCAAACTATCAATTCATTTGAGAACCGCTATTCATTTTACAGTCTCATTTATCGTGGGGCCCAAAAGATATCTCTCTCAAAAGATATGGACAAATCCTATCTTGATTGTTCAATATCCTATATATAATTTCTATCATATTCAATCATGACCTTTATTATTAGACGGTTACTGATAATGTTTGATCATGTCAAAATATAACAGTCCTTATGCTGGAAATTATGACAATCTCAAGTCTAAAGATTAAAACATAACTACCATAAGATTTATTTATGACGCTAATCCATGCAGTACTCTTATGATAGGTCTATCCAATACATTGTTCTTTAATAAGTATATATGAAATTGATTTGTATCAACATACACATAATCATCTCATGAATATCAAATCAATACGCATACTAGTTATAAATTAGTTTCTCTATAAAAATAATGAACCAAGACATATGTCATAATTGTGTAACATACTAACAAAAATAATGATTATAAAACCTCTTTATTAATAGTTAATGTATAAAATAATGATCTAAATCAATGACTAGGGCACATACACTAACATCTAACAAGGCACTTGTTATTGTTTTTGTCCTTTATATTCTTCATATTCTTCGTATTCTTCATATTGTTCATTATGTTCTTTGTTTTTTGTGAATCATTAAATTCTTGTGATAAAGAGATCTTTTGTGAGCATGCGATTCTACTAAGTATGATCAATGTGGTATCAGAGCTATTTAAAATAAGAAAGTGCCTTTTGCTCTTGAAACCCTAGCCGTCGTTTCAAAAAAAATTCGTTGATTATTGATTTTGCTCATATAGAGTATTCCACATTGCATATTCCTTTTGATTTCTTTGTATGCAATTTAGACTTGTATGAAATTAGAAAGTTGTTCTTCATTATAAACTTTGCAGCTTTGTTGTCATAAAAAGTGCCACAATTTGTCTTATTTCATGTAGCATTTAGCAGCTTAGGTTGCTTGGTTTTTGTATTTGTTAATTATTGCTAATTTTTCTTGAGAATTTAGGTGTAAATCCTTGATTAATGCTACCCCTCTTGAAAAGAGTTTTTAGCCACCTTCAAATAGCCTCCAACCATGAAAGGAAACCCTAATACAATTCTTCTGATTTTTTGGCAAAAAAAAAGATGCACCTCAACCAAATAAAAATGGTCTATTTCACTTGAAAAAAAAATGCAGCCAAAAAAAGGAAAAAAGGGTGAAAAAACATAGGATGGCGGCTGAATTAGGCTTGCTAGCTGCCAACCCTTAAGTCCAGATTTACAATTAAAATCATCAAAAGGAGGCTCATCAGTAGCCTGATGAAAAAGATATGATGATCAAGTCATTAACTTCTACAATGCCTGCAGAGGCATTCATCTTTTTCAAGGAGCTACTGAAAATGACTTCGAGCACCTAAATTGTCTATTAAAAGTGTCACTTTGGCAAAAAAAAATCCCAGTTTTTCCATCTGTAAACTGGATTAAGATTGTCTGGTGTAACCATAACCTTCTTAAATATGCAATCATTCGTTTGTCTGCATTCGGCAAGAGGTTGATTACACAAGGCATACAATTCCAATGAGATATTACTAACACTAACGTTTTTATGTTTTGTGGCAGGTGTCCCAAGGCTCATGATCAAATCTTTTTCCAATGTACACACAAATTTGTGTGGAAGGTTTTACTGAAACTGAATTGTAAAAATTTTATCTATTCATGAGACACTCTACCTCCTTGGCTCCTTACCACCTACGGGTGCTCAAAATTTCAAAAGTACAAGTTCAACTTTGCTCTGGCTACTTCAATCTATTCTATTTGAAGGGAAATAAATCAAAGATTTCACCAAGCTATTTAGAGAGATTGTAAAAGCATAATGAATGACATACTGCTGAATATTAGCTTCTTTACCACATGTTGAAAAGGAATCAGAATGAAGAAAAAAATTGGAAGATTGCAATCAACGTTAGATTACGAATGAAGATATTCATAGCGTTTAGAGGATTCTTAAGCTCCAGTCGCATCCATACTTCAGTTGCCTAGGCTTCTGGATTGCTTTGCTAGCTACTTTGGCTACTCCTAGTAGCTTTACTCTTATTTTCCTATGTTTTACTTTACCAGTACCCTTCTAGTTTTAAGTGATCTTTTGCATTTTTGAATGTGGGAAGTTTTATAGTTTTGAACTGTATTGACTTGCATATAGAATATTCATTAGGAAATTTAGTTCCACTTATAATGTGAGCAAGCCAAGCTGCTGTCTAGCTTGCTGTTGTCAGCAAACCATTTGTAAACCACGGTAAATTTGCCTGTTTGAGTTCATAGGCAATTATGCAGCTTCAGTTTCTTTGAATGTAGGGTTAGACCTG